>JAQJVL010000048.1:1467068-1835732 GCA_035578905.1 Stictocephala bisonia
TAATTTCAATCAAATAAATTGTTGCGCAAATTTTACATTTTACTCTTCTTATTTCTACCGGCTAAACCACGTATTAATAATATTCTTTGTTAAAGTTAATGCAGTCATACGTATACAAACAGCACACACCTTGCAGCTAGGCGAATATTATTGAATTTGGAAATTGTTTAATTTTATTGGAATTAAAACTTGTAATATGGCAATTGCAATTTTTGTAAACCAACAAATTAAATAAAGATACATATTTTCTGTTTTGAATTGAAGACTTCCCATCCGTATAGTAACAATTTAATTTATTTTCTACTATCTTCTTAATGTTTAAAACTTAGGTGCAATATATAACTTTATAGTAACAAGGTTATATAATTTTACAAAATTTTTATCAAGAAGGATATTTTTTCACTTTAATTATACTAGTCCTTTATATAACATACGATTTATAGCATTATTGAGTTTAACTGTACCCATATTTATTATTTACAACACTTACACATCAATTATATCCTATAGCACCAGATGCTTAAGGTCTATACAACCCATGAATATATTCACTATTTAGGCCCTATAACGTACATCTAAATACAGAAATACATATATTTATTTATTTATTTTTAATAACTTCAATAATAGCTTAGTTAATATAATATAAGGCTATGTTTACTACTTGTTTGTAAAGCTGAAATTTCCTTTTTAAAAAGGGGAAAAATAAAAGTAAACCTGTAGCATAAAACTAAGTGATATTTTTGACTTATTTTAGGAAGATATTGCAATAAAGTTTTATTATTTGTACTATTCCAATAAAATATTTAATAACTTATAAAGTAAATAAAGTATCCAAACTTTTTTCTTTAAGTAAATAAAGTTTAGTGTGGCTAAAATACAATTTAGCATTTTGAGCCCACAGCTAAAAACGCGCTCTGAACTCCACGTTTTCACAAATGTGTAACAGAATTAGGGCTTTGAGGAGAACAATTGCTAGCAATGTAGCAAACACTGCAACGCAAATAATAGTAATAATATAATATATTATTTTTAATGAAGTTAAATAAATTATTGTTTACCGTACTGTGTATAATAGCTTAGGTTATGTGGAAAATATATAAGTAAACGTTATGTTGTTTTGTATGTGAGCAAGCGTTTGTTTTCATCAGATACAACGTAAATAAATAATTGCGAGATGTAAAAAATGATTATAAGCAGTGTAGGTCCCAAGAGCGTCGTGTGTGTGTTTACGCTTTTCTCACTTAATGAATATTAATATCCTGAAGTGGTAGCAGAGAATTAAAAAGGTTTTCCTGGAATCTAGAATAAGATCACTCAAACTAGAATTAAGACCATTAAAAAACATTTGTCTTATTCCTGCAAGAATCTTCCTAAATTTAGTGATACTAATTTGTAACAATGGAAACAAATAAAACAACGCACAGTATTTATTTTATCAAAAAACTAATTATTGTGGAGGCATTTACTTGCTGATCCATTACAAATTAAAGGCATTTAATGTATGGCTTATTTAATCATTGGGAGACTTAACTTTGAAAACATGCCTTGATAAACAATGAGACATTTGTTTGGGTTTCAATCGTTCTTACGAATATATTCTTATTACTTGTACCTTTTACGTTAATTCACTGCCACTACTTTGTTAAGGTAATGTTAGGCTTGTTTATGTTATCTTAGGTTTGGTTAGGTTATATTTGATTTTGCAATGTAATTTGTACTTCATAAACAATCACTCGCTGTCTATTCAAATTTTATATAGTTTAGTCAAAATAGGTAACGGTTCTATGAAATTATTTGTGCATTTGCGGCACAGTGAATAAAGATATTTGCTCTTTAATAATGTTATGCAATGATTAATATTATAATATAATGACATTTGAACTTTTTTCAAGTATTTTATACATATTTTTAAATTAAAAAATAAATAGTAACTGGCAAAAAACAATAAAGCTATATATAATGATAAATGTGTTTGGTGATGGTGTAATAGATTATGTAGATTTACCTCTGCAAACCCTTTTTTTCAATCTTGGTATGACATTGCTATTCAACCCAAAATCACTATTCAATCGCAACATGAAATATTGGTCCTGTAAAAAATATTGTCCAGATATTATCGCTAGAATTAATAAGATATTTGGACATTAAGTATATGAAACTAAAATTAACTTCAACTTTTTGCTGGTTGTTTAAAATTATAATTTCTGTATACAATTTACAAAAAAAGTAATTCTTCACCATAATACTTATAATTTACCTTTCTCAGGTTGGAATTACAAAAACAAATCAATACACAAGTAAATATTTTTGAAAACTGGATTAAATTATATGTTAGGTTAAGGTTGAACGTATACTTAATATAGTTGCTTAGCATCTCTATGTCATAAATTGGTGGAATAAAAACCAATAAAGTTACTATATCTTACCAAATAAACTCTTTTGAACTAATAAAATAATAACCAAACATCACCCTTAGAATGTTTGTATGCTTTATTTATGAAATAATACTCATTTTTAATGTTTTTTTTTTATATATATAATTGAGGAAAAATTTAACATGAATGTCAGTCTTTCCTCTTCATAAATACAAGTTACAAACGTGGACTTGTTTACTTTGTCACTAACAGATGACAAGGCGTTAAGGTGTACTAATTGCCTCTCAACCATCCGACAAAACAAAACAACCCCAACCCCTAAGCAAGGATGTGCAAACAATATCGAGACAGTATATTTAGAGTGGCGTGACAAAACCACGTGGCGCCTTTGTATTAAAAGCTTAGTCTTGTCAAGAAGCAACAAGCTGTAGAATGTCGACAGACAGGTGAAACAATACCATTGCAACCATGGCTGATGTCTGATTAATTCACAGATCGATGACGTAGGGCGCAGGCGTGAAGGTGGTAGGAAGTGGGAGGTGGCCGACTCTCTAGTCGAGATGCGCTCTCTCCATGGCCAGCACCACGCTACTTCTGCTGTTCCTGGCCACGGCGGTCGGCTCGGACAATATTGGTAGGTCACGTGATTGCTTACCAACAAACTCCCCTCTTTTATTGAAGCCTGTATATGTTTGAGTATTCCAGTTATTTTATAATGAATTAAAAATAGTTTTTACGTGAATTAAAATATACAATGGTAAAAAAATTAAAGAATAACAAATAATTTAATTTCAACTGTGTTTGTTACATAGTTAAATACATGTGATATTAAATAGATCAACTAGTACAGATAATAACGTGTTACAAGAGCTTTTGGTTACTGATGACCTGAGGACTTACCTCTGTAAACATATTAACCTGTTTATGACCACAGTGCCATTTATGGCAAAGCAAGAACACATTTTCTAACTTCTATGCATATTTTCTTTGAGTTAATATGGGCCAGAGCCAATTTTTCCACCTTTTGTATGAAATTACACAAGAATATTATAAATTTAAAACAAGTAAATTGTTTGAAGTTGTTTTCTTGCATTCAAAAATTATTTGTATACTATCAATGAACAATAAATACTACAAAAAATTCCAGCTATAAATGATTTTATTATTTATTTTATAATACATTATATTGTAAAAACTCGTTTGAAATGTCCACCTTTTACTATAAACTCACAAAATTTATTTACAATTCATTAATTAATTTAGGAGATATGAAAAAGTGTCTTTTCACAATTAATTTACAGTCTTTTGAAAATAGATTTTCGTTGAACATAAAGAAGTTCAAACATAAACTTGGCAGTTGACTACAATAACTAATATAGTAATTTGTGCAGGTGAATGGAAAATATCTTGGAAAGAAGAACAAAACTTACTTCAACTAAAAATATTTTTAAAAAAGATATGATATTTACAGTATAACTATAATCTAATTAAGGCAGAAAATTTTTTCTATATGGACACGATCTTGTTTCGTTTTCGATGCTATATAATTATTTTATTATATTTGTGTTCATTTTAACAATGATACAGTTGACCAAATAAAACTACTGTAATTAAAGTGAAAAATAAAATAAACTGAAACAAAAAATTCCTATATTAAAGGGGTGAGGTTAGACCTGTAAAGTCCTCTCTTACACTTCACCCCAGGTAAAAGGTAAAGATTAGTTAGTTACAAAGTGGTTAGTATATAAATTACATTTTTAAGAAATTTCATAAAATTTTAGTTTATACAGTTTCACACAACACGTTTTAACCAATCAGTAAGTTATCACTATGAAATATATTAACTATTTATATTATATTTATTTTCTATACAAAAGCTCGTTTGAAATTAAAAAAAATTAACGAGAAACTCACATAAGACATTTACTGTTTTTTTTGTTTTTTTTCAGTGCTTTTTTAATATGCTAAAATGCGTGTGTTTAAATACTGAAATCATTTTCCCAAGTGTAAAAATGTAATGGATGAAGTTAATTATAAATTTAAAAAAAGGTCAATATTCGTAATCCAACTACATTATGTGACTAAAACAATTCTGAATATAACAAAGTATTTACATTGAAAATACAAGATCCATGTCAACATTGTTTTATCCACGATTGCAATTGATCGAAAGGTGGAATTTCTTGTAAATTTTAATTAAAATTGTAAAACATATTTTTTTCTTTAACTGTTAGTGTACTTTTTGCAAGGTATTCACCTGATCGTTGTCTGCAATCTCTCCAGTTACCAGCAACACTCTACTATAAATCCTTTAACATCTGACTTCCAAAAAAAGGGCCTTTAGCTTAAAAAATTGGGCTCTTACATCTCCAACAATGTGTTTATACATCATACCAGTAGTTGTTTTAGCACGTAAAAAAAAAATTCTAGGTTTGACATTAACTCTGAGAACACTTTGAAAAATCAGTTGACATAGCCATTTGCCATTTTAACTACAACATTTTTAATACAACAAGCTGGTTGACAAGATTTAGGTGCTGTGCTAAAAAGAATATCTAGCTTGTTAGGTGCCAGACCATTACTAAGTGGTTCAGATTCCCGCTGATATCTCTCAGTTGGGTATTGGCATAATAATACATTGTAATTTCTAAGGACAATTCTGGAACACTGGAATGAATAAATCTCTTCAACTTGCAAAAAGAATACCAACAATTAATGTTCGTTGCTGCATAATAAGATGGTATTGAAGAAAGCTAAGGTAAATAAACTGTTTTTCGGGAAGGTAGTGACTAATTTTTTAAACAATAATATTCAAATTTAAGGAATGAACCGCGTCAGTAGCCAAATCTGAGCCTATTATATACTTGAAAAGAAATAACATTTCAAATATAAAAAAGAATAAAATAAAAAATATTACTTACCGTATATTTATCAATCTCTTAAAATAACGTGAAGAAAATGCAAATTTAATTTATTCTTATTAGGCTTGCTAGTGATTTATGGAAATTAATAGTTCATATACCTGTTTTATTTTGAAGTAATTAATTTGGAAAAAAATAACAGTCTCAAATATAGAGAAAAGAATATATTGATTAAAAATTATCATAGTAAAAATGAAGTTAACTAAAATCAGAAGCAATTTGCTCAGATGTAATTGCACTAAAGATGATCAATATTTACTTATAAAACAGTCTTTGTGCAAAGGGTACATTAATTACTCTTCCACTCTGAATTTTCACTTTGTTGTTAGTAAGTAATTGTTTTTAGTTTTCATAAGATTGAAGATTTGATTGAAGTGGTTTCTTTGACGTAGTTTGCCAAGTGCTCTTATCTATGACATTTAACGCTTACTGTAGTTAACCCTTACACAATTATCTACACGTATACTGAAAAGGTGTATGATCTTTGTTGGTTTAGAATACATAAAATTTTTTAATTATAAAGAATATAAAGAATTTTAATGAGTGAGAAGAATCTTCTTTAAAACAAGAAACATTTACGATAAGTTAAATTTACATTTGAGTAGTTCAAAATAGTGAAAGAGGGACTTATTATTTAACATTATTATTTTGGAGGTTATTAGACATATATTTTATACGCAGTTCGTTATTGAAGAAATTGTGTAATCGAAAGCTAGATTGGCCGAAATTAAATTTTCATACCAGCATTAAATGTAGTATCTATAAAGGCATATGCATTCTATATGAGTTTATTCGTTGGGTCCGTAGCCTATTTGTTTAAATTCAAGCTTAATAAAATTAAAGGCTCTTAGTCGACTCCAATTAGAGTACAAAAAATGACTACCAGAATATGGGATATTAAACTATTTCACTTTATACCAAATAGTTGGCTTAGGTTTGTAACAAAGGCCCCATTCATACACACTCAATCGAATTTTACATTCAACCATATCTTGGTGATCGGAGTTTTGATAATAAATATATATATTAATATGCTACTCTAATTAATGTAATCGTGCAGTAAAATTCATCATTTATCAATGGTTTGATGTATTAATTCTGCTTTTTGAACATCGTGAACTCTATACTATAAGCGTTACCTCTATAAATGGCTGATACTATAATGTAATGAGTTTCTTCTATAAATGGATGATACTATAAGGTAATACATTGCCTCTATAAATGGCTGATACTATAAGGTATTGCGTTGCCTTTATAAATGGCTCATACTATAAGGTAGTGCGTTGCCTCTATAAATGGCTGATACTATAAGGTAATGCGTTGCACCTATAAATTGCTGATACTATAAGGTAATTCGTTGCCTCTATAAATGGATGATACTATAAGGTAATGCGTTGCCTCTATAAATGTATGATACTATAAGGTAATGCGTTGCCTCTATAAATGGATGATACTATAAGGTAATTCATTGCCTCTATAAATGGATGATACTATAAGGTAATGCGTTGCACCTATAAATTGCTGATACTATAAGGTAATTCGTTGCCTCTATAAATGGATGATACTATAAGGTAATGCGTTGCCTCTATAAATGGATGATACTATAAGGTAATGCGTTGCCTCTATAAATGGATGATACTATAAGGTAATTCATTGCCTCTATAAATGGATGATACTATAAGGTAATGCGTTGCCTCTATAAATGGATGATACTATAAGGTAATTCGTTGCCTCTATAAATGGATGATACTATAAGGTAATGCGTTGCCTCTATAAATGGATGATACTATAAGGTAATGCGTTGCCTCTATAAATGGCTCATACTATAAGGTAGTGCGTTGCCTCTATAAATGGCTGATACTATAAGGTAATGCGTTGCACCTATAAATTGCTGATACTATAAGGTAATTCGTTGCCTCTATAAATGGATGATACTATTAGGTAATGCGTTGCCTCTATAAATGGATGATACTATAAGGTAATGCGTTGCCTCTATAAATGGATGATACTATAAGGTAATTCATTGCCTCTATAAATGGATGATACTATAAGGTAATGCGTTGCCTCTATAAATGGATGATACTATAAGGTAATTCGTTGCCTCTATAAATGGATGATACTATAAGGTAATGCGTTGCCTCTATAAATGGCTGATACTATAAGGTAATTCGTTGCCTCTATAAATGGATGATACTATAAGGTAATGCGTTGCCTCTATAAATGGATGATACTATAAGGTAATTCGTTGCCTCTATAAATGGATGATACTATAAGGTAATGCGTTGCCTCTATAAATGGCTCAGACTATAAGGTAGTACGTTCCCTCTATAAATGGATGATACTATAAGGTAGTGCGTTGCCTCTATAAATGGCTGATACTAAAAAGTTGTGCGTTGCCTCTATAAACGGCTGATACTAAAAAGTTCTGCGTTGCCTCCATAAATGGCTGATAATATAATTTATTTTTGTTATTTTATGATAATTATGCCAATTATATCTAATCGATTCTTTACTTTCTAATGATCTCTAACAAACATAATAATTACAATAAGTGTTTCATGGTGCCCTCCCCAGATACAACATAGTCAATTTCTTAAATAGGGGTAGGGGGCGGGGCTAAAGCTACCATCATGTAAAACTTTTATTGCCTTAGATATAATCATAACAAATATGTTAAGGAAGCCTTTTTATCGAGACTTGAAAGTCGTATTGGACTAGTCTCACCTTAAATAATTGGTCGGTAGCGTAGTTGGTTCAATCCCAGCTTCATAAGCTAAAGGTTCTCAGTTCGATCCCAATCAGAGTCATAACACATTTTGAGAATGATCAGCTGATAACCACCGGCTGTTAATTTGTCATTGGGCTATTAATTAATAACATTTTCTAAGAAATAGTCAGCCTTAGTTTGTAACAATGACTACATTCGCTCATCTACACTCTTCACACTCATTCGAAACCCATATTCGCCCATATCTTGACGATCGGCGTCTTATGAATAAATAAAAAAATAAATAAAATAAAATATAAATAAATTATTCTACTCAATCGTTAAATATGTACTGTATTTATACTACCGTGTATCAGCTTATACATTAGAGTATGTATTATATACTGTGGGTTGATATAAGTATGTAAGTACCACCATACATGTATAACACTGTAGGTGTATGGATGTGGGAGGGTCATCACCACTGTACTTGTAGGGAGGTGGGAGGGTCATCGCCACTGTACTTGTATGGAGGTAGGAGGGTCATCGCCACTGTACGTGTATGGAGGTGGGAGGGTCATCGCCACTGTACGTGTATGGAGGTGGGAGGGTTATCGCCACTGTACGTGAATGGAGGAGGGAGGGTCATCGCCACTGTACGTGTATGGAGGTGGGAGGGTCATCACCACTGTACGTCTATGTAGGTGGGAGGGTTATCGCAACTGTACGTGTATGGAGGTGGGAAGGTCATCGCCACTGTACGTGTATGGAGGTGGGAGGGTCATCGCCACTGTACGTGTATGGAGGTGGGAGGGTCATCGCCACTGTACGTGTATGGAGGTGGGAGGGTCATTGCCACTGTACGTGTATGGAGGTGGGAGGGTCATGGTCCCTGTACGTGTATGGAGGTGGGAGGGTTATCACCACTGGACTTTTATGGTGGGTGAGTGGCTCACTACCAACGTAACATATATGGGTGGGCTGGTGATTCCATTCCACTGGTGGGTCTTCACTACCTATTTAAGGTGTATGTCATTGGGATCCTAGTGGATTCTAATAAAAACTACACATGAATGTACACATATGAATGTAATCCAAATTAAATTGAAAATATGTATTCAAGACCTTTAAGAATACAAAACAATGGAACCAGCCGTTCATTTTGTACGTTTTTTAGAAATACGAGAAAAATATGACAAAAACTACAGAATACGTGGAGAATGGTGAGTTTTATCAAATTACCAGGCAAGATTAGTCTTTAATGCGGAACATTCCCAACTGAGAATCGCCATGTGCACCACCTGAGATCTTTAAGTGTACATATAAGCGTAAGGAAACATTATTTTAACTTATTCACACCAACCCACCAGCATTGTAATATTCAGAGTGCTGACTAAATAAAACCATCCAACAGGGCATGTTCGAATCCTAAGGTACTGTTTACCCAAGGTTCAACATAGTGCTCTCACTCTGCGAAACTTGGGGGTGGTCTGGTTTTGATAATATTTTCAGAAATGTTCACACATTTACGTAAATCACAGAACAAATATTGCCTGTTGACCATCTTTAATCCCTCATCATCAAATGTTGACTCGTGTAAAGTTTACCAAGGATGGAAAATACATTTTTTTTATACCAGCTTAGTAACGGGTACAAGGCGCAAGTTAATATTTCTTACCTTTTTTTAAGTATTTGTTGTAGAGTGTTGGTGAGGATAATCTGGTACATACCATGACTTATTGGTAAATAAATAAGTCCTGTTGAACAATCTGCATTTAAATATGGTGAAACATTTTGTGATAATAACAATATATAAAATAAAAAAGAACCAAACATACTAAGTTAAACATTCTTCAAAATAACATAATGCTCTTTTTCCTGGCGCATTTATTTGTTTTCAATATAAAATTAAAGCAGTTTATATTGTTTTTAGTTTTAACTGGATAATTTGATAAATTGAGCACTAAACATTTTGTTCTGTATAAAATATATCTTAATTATGATTTTACAACAATATTTCTTTCTTTCCTACATATTATAAGTCATTAAAGATGTAATTGTGTATTTTAAATTTATTATGGAGGTCTGTTTTACATCATATATTCCATCATTTCTAATCTAAATCAATTACAACTTCGTAACTGGAGAACTTGTAAGTTTTTTCGACTTTGCTGATTTATATCTTAACACTTTTTGAATTCTTTTGTATAGGAATAATTAGTAAGCCAAGTTAGACTCTATGTATATGTGTTTCTGAAGAAATATGTGACATAAGCTATATAAGATGGTATGTGGTAATGAAATATTGTTTTAAAACACACTTATTGCAAACAAATTATATTCCTTTTGATGAACCAAACCAGAGCTCACTCGTATGATCATTATGACTATTCCAAGTAAGGATACTGATAATTTATTGTAAAAACATTTGTTTTTTGGGACATTTTCTTCAAAATGGACAGTATTATTAGGGTCAATGATTTTCCTTTTGTGTAGTTAACTTTCAGGGAATGTATATACTAATTGATATTTAAAAAGTAATGACAGAGTTTTTAAATATCTGAGATGCAATTGGTATTATCAATTGATGCATTGATTCTGAGAATTTCCGAGATTTGTAGTATGATTTTCTTCTACATAGTTTACATATTCTGTCATAGTGGCTATTGATTTATATTGAAGTTCATGCTGTTTAGTATTAAATGTATCACTTTAATTTAATCTCACATTCATAATGACTTTGGAGCCATAACAGTTCATCTGGTTATATACAGTGGAAAATTTAAGAACATGTATAAACCATGTTAGTAAGGAGAAAATATATTTTGTTTTCGGCCGCCGTCATTGTCGGTGTAGAGCTGTGGCCCTCATGAATTATGTATTTACAGACCCCGTATCCAATCTTGTATTCAAATGGCGTCCAAACACGTCAAATTGGTAGCGTCTGCCAGTCTTCGCGCTCGCTGATAACATTATCTATCAATAAGCTTTGTTTGTGGAACAAACAGTTCATCAGCCCAAATCATAATATGCAGCAAAATAAAGCGTTTTAATAACAATATTTATTTACATAGTAAAATACCAAATGAGTTACATTTCCTAATGTATTCATGGTATGCTACCATTTTAATAAATATCAGTTGTGACTCATATATCCAAAAAGAACTTTTATTTCTAAACAAACCTGAAAGTAATTATGTAATTAACATAAAAAAAAATTACTTAATAATTCATAGGAGCAAAGTCATTCAATGATTTAAATATTTATTCTAATGTTACATTAATGTGAGTGTTATTTCTGATTGAATTTTAGACAGCTGAAGAATGGTCTACCACAAGTGTCCGTATGTTGGTATACATTCCATATGTATACCACTGATATCCCAATCTGACGCAATACTAGCTGAGTCAAATCGTGGAACAGTTTTAATGGACGAAATTAATTCCTTATTAACGATCCTTCCATACCTGTCGGTGTGATGAACCTCCCACTGGTGAAATGGACATTGTTGAATCAGTTCCGAACAGGAGTGGGCAGATGTAACTATTGGAATAATTACAAATGGAGATTTACACTAGATCAGTCGTATAATTGCAAGTAGTCTAAATATTTTAGGCTCATGTTCGTTTCTGGTAAACAAGTATTAGATCAATATTTTTTTAAATTTAAATATGTTATAACTTTTTTTATTTTTTAAGAAAAACTTAGAATACTATACCAAGTTTTTTAGTGTAACCCACTATGATAAAAAGTATTTTTCCATAAAGTAACTTTTGTCCTCTTGATTGCTGTCTTTGTAATTCATCACGTATATTGGTTTTGTTATACCTACTATTAAAAATTTGCTTGCTAACAATAAACTATATTTTTCCAAATTTTGTTTGATATTTCCACTCCTAAGCTGGTTTATTGTGTACCATTCCCAGTAGGGCTCAGTTTTGTGTATGAGTGAGTTTCTGATATGAAATTTGAAAAAAAATTACTTTAATTTATCAGCAATAACATAAGCTATGCATGCATTGCCTTTTTTCAAAAAAGAAATGTCGTTTTCTGAAATTATGGTTTAACATTGAAAAATAATGTATAGACGATAATAAATGAAATCCTTTTCATGTCCAATCTCTAAAACATTTTACAGCAAAAATTTTTAGGATCCTCTTTCGGTTACAAATTAAAATATATTATCCGTTTCTTTACCTAATAATTTAAACAGATGTGTACAACGAATATATTGATATTTGATTAAATAATACATCGCTTAGGTAAAAACACGTATGTATATAAATATGCTGTTTTTGATAGTTGCTTTTGGAATCTCATTAACATAGAAAGTAGGTTTAATTAATTAAGTGAATTGAGGACTATTTATTCCGTATACGGCAAGTGACACTTTTGGCTGTTTTTACTTTGAAGAAGGTATATTTCCCGAAAGTTCTTACTTTAACTTTTGAAGCAAGATTAGTTTAACGTTTATTTAATTGTACGTTTTTATTATAAACTTCATAAATAAACATTTTATCTTAATTAGTAGTTTTTATGACAAATAAGAAGATTGACTTTTATGTAACAAAAAGGGACAAAACATGTTCAAAATATCTATATGTAGTTGATTCATATCGATTGGGACCAATATTGTTATATTCCTTTCATAGGATCCTCTGCGTGCAGCAGTAGACGGTCGCGTGCTCACATACAGGCGTACTTCCTACATTATGCCCCCTGGCTACATCAATATGTCTGAATAAAAAATATTAGCTGTTGGGTTTTAGAATGTATTATCCTTTCTTATAACTTCTCTGAAATTTCCTGATATAATGTTTACAGTTTTATATACGCTTACCCAAGAATGCCTAGACTTCTTGTTATAACACCTGCAAATATCAAAACGCAAATTTCAATCAATCATATTTTATTCTGATGTTATTTTGTAACCTAACAATTGTTGCATGTAAAAAATTATGACTTTAATAAATTGCTTAAACTTAAATGGCAATGGTATATAAAAGTAGCCCATATTTAATATTTCGTCATCACAAGTTATTGTGATATAGTTATTTAGAAATGTAAACACTTAAATTTACAAATAAATTATTTTTGAATAGCAACAGATTTACAGAATGAAGCTTATTTATTCATTAATCCTCAATATTTAAATATCGTAAATATGTGGGTGAGAATATATTTCAAATGAGTGTCACGATTGTAAATGATCGAATGTAGCCAAACTAAGGCTGACTATTCCTTATAAAGTGTAGTTAACTAAAAAAAAATGACAAATGAACATCAAGAGACTCCATATGATCTATTTCAAAATGAGCAGCAAGAGACTCCATATGATCTATTTCAAAATGAGCATCAAGAGACTCCATATGATCTATTTCAAAATGAGCATCAAGAGACTCCATATGATCTATTTCAAAATGAGCAGCAAGAGACTCCATATGATCTATTTCAAAATGAGCATCAAGAGACTCCATATGATCTATTTCAAAATGAGCATCAAGAGACTCCATATGATCTATTTCAAAATGAGCATCAAGAGACTCCATATGATCTATTTCAAAATGAGCATCAAGAGACTCCATATGATCTATTTCAAAATGAGCAGCAAGAGACTCCGTATGATCTATTTCAAAATGAGCAACAAGAGACTCCATATGATCTATTTCAAAATGAGCATCAAGAGACTTCATATGATCTATTTCAAAATGAGCATCAAGAGACTCCATATGATCTATTTCAAAATGAGCAGCAAGAGACTCCATATGATATATTTCAAAATTTGGTATGACTCTTAAAGGATATTATGACTCTATCAGTAATAATTGGAACACGTTTCCTCTAGGAAAATGGCTCGTTCAGTATATGTATAGTTATTTATTCGATTATGTGCTTAAAATATATTTCCCTTTAACTGAACAGAAGTTTTAAAACTTCTAAGAGTATATATAACTTTATACATTGTACATGTTATTTAAAAGTATAACAAGTATTTTATATTCATTAATTATCATTTACTTTTGGAACTAGTGTTTTCCAAAATAAATTAAAGGACAGTTAAACCAATCATTATAATACTTTATTTTACGATAATAATTTATTACACTTTATAATAAACAGCGTTTGTGGAGTTAATTTTTATACACAGTGTTTATACACCTTAGTTAATTGAGAATTACCACATTGATAACTAATAACAATATTCACAATAGAAAATTATTGCTTGAAAATAATCAAAATAGCTGTATCTATTACATAAACAGAAGTTAATGGTATTATAAAGATACCTTTTATCTAATATCCTACCGCAATTCAATCTATTTTGTGATGTAATAAAATAGAAATTGCTTTACTGTGTTTGATGGGGGAGGATGAGAGATTCTTTACATTCATTTTATATTATTTGCTAGCTAACATATATTTAGTAATTCGGTTCAGAACTTTGCAAAGTTCAAATTATTATACGTATAATCAACCATAATTTAATAACTAAAATAGTAGACACTCTGCGATGTTTGCCTGTTAGATCGACTCTGGAAACGTTGCAATACAAACAACTGCTACAATACACGAGTACATTGTCACTTTAAAAAAGTTAATTGGATAAACATTTTCATAGTTGAAACCTTGTTTAGGAGTTTGAAAACTACAATCTACTCCTAGACAATAATTCCGTGTAAAATGATTATACCAGCAAGACTTTTAATACAATATTTAAACAGTGCTGAAATTATATTTTTAAAACAATAACAAGATATTTACACATGTTACAAATATGAACTGAATAAATAGTTATATAGAATCATTTTATTTCGGGGAATAAGTTAATTTTACATTATTTATAGTTTTCCTGTCTTATTAAACCTTACGTAAGTTCATATTATAATTTTACGTATTTGAAAATATATACGTAAACTGTACAATGTATTAATAGTGTAATAAATAGGTGGTTTGTGTAATTTATTACTAGGTAACCAACAAATATTAGGGTTCAATAGCAAATTCAAACAAATATAAAACATAACCTGTATGCAAGTTTTTGTATCTAATATAAAATATCATCCAATAAGAACCAAAACAATACATTTTATAAAAACGTCATAATCTTAAAAAAAAATGTTTTTCATATGATCTATATAGTCATTACTTTTAATCAATAAACAAAAATTCTTTACATAGTCGCTCCAAAAAAGCTAAATTAAATTAATGATCACAAAAAAACTAAATGTTTATTTAACTTAGTAATGTCTTTTGCACAAACCAGTATTTCTTTCAATATATTACTTAGGTGTAGTGTATACAATATGACACTTGCATCTTGGACTTAAGAAATTGTGAATGTGTAATCCAATGAGTACTGTTTATATACGTGTTCGGATTTCATGTAAAATGCTGTAGGTTTCATATTCGCTCCGGATATTGGGCTATTGATAAATAGTCCTTTCTGAGCTTATATTGACAATGACTACACTCGTTCATCTACACTCATTCACTCCTTATATTCGCCCATATATCTACGACCGGCGTCTTAGAGATGAATAATAAGTATATTCCTAAAGTAAAATGACAACTTCTCCGAAAGTTATTTGTAGTAGAGGAACTATTTCTTATTTTTCAAATCCTCAAAGTGGGTACTACTTTATTATCAAATCAATTATATATCTACAAATCAGTTTTATTGGTATCAAATGAACTTATATAACCATACAGAAGGTTTTTTACTATCATACATATAAAAGATCCTTCCATTTTGCATTGTCATATACATGACTTTTTGAAGATGACGAGGTTTATAAATATTTATATATAATATGTTTAACATGTTATAGTTGATGGTTAAGGGTAAGGAAAGTAATGTTAAGGCCAAGGCAAACATATTTACATAAAACAATTATTAATTAAATTAATATTATTATCATGTAGTTGGATTATCTGTACTATTCTAAGCTGGGAAAAGCTGGTAGATGAAGTTTCTATTCATGTCAAATTGTATAAATATACATAAGTTGTAAGGTGTTTTCTCCGACTAAACTCAGATCAGTTATCAATCCATTAAAAAAAAAATAAAAAAAAGAAATTTCTAAGACTAGGATTGCTAAAGTCCACTAAAACTATTTCTTTGTGAGCGAGTTCCCTTCATCAGCACTGAACTGAGTCAAGCTAATAGAGGTATCATCACAGCCACTAACAGATCCATTATTTAATATTGTGACGCTACTCTAACTCGTCAGGTATTACGTTCATTGTCCGACCACAGTATAGCTACGATCACGGTATACCCACGATCACAGTATACCTACGATCACGGTATACCTACGATCACAGTATAACTACAATCACAGTATACGTACGATCACGGTATACCTACGATCACGGTATACCCACGATCACAGTATACCTACAATCACAGTATACGTACGATCCCGGTATACCCACGATCACAGTATACCTACGATCACGGTATACCCACAATCACAGTATACCTACGATCACGGTATACCTACGATCACGGTATACCTACGATCACGGTATACCCACGATCACAGTATACCTACAATCACAGTATACGTACGATCCCGGTATACCCACGATCACAGTATACCTACGATCACGGTATACCTACGATCACGGTATACCTACGATCACAGTATACCTACAATCACAGTATACGTACGATCACGGTATACCCACGATCACAGTATAGCTACGATCACGGTATACCTACGATCACGGTATACCTATGATCACAGTATACCTATAATCACAGTATACGTATGATCATGGTATACCTACGAACATGGTATACAAGCGATCATGGTATACCTACGATCATAGCTGTCCACAACTGTCTGGAACAATGTAGTGCTTAAATGGAACATGTTGGGTCAACTAGAGTATATCTTTGTACACTACAGCAAGGTGTATTCGACCACTCACAAGCAATATATACTTACGGTCGCAGCTAATTTGGCTGAAACACAACAAGTCTGGTCAGACAAATATCAATTAGACTATCAATTAGACTATCAATTATCTCTGTACACTACAGCAAGGTGTATTCGACCACTCACAAGCAATATATACTTACGGTCACAGCTAATTTGGCTGAAACACAACAAGTCTGGTCAGACAAATGTCAATCAGACTATCAATTCTCTGTACACTACAGCAAAGGTTTATTTGACCACTCACAAGCAATATATACTTACGGTCGTAGCTAATTTGGCTGAAACACAACTTGTCTAGTCAGACAAATATCAATCAGACTATCAATTATCTCTGTACACTACAGCAAAGGTTTATTCGACCATTCACAAGCAATATATACTTACGGTCACAGCTAATTTGGCTGAAAAAGAACATGTCTGGTCAGACAAATATCAATCAGACTATCAATTATCTCTGTACACTACAGCAAAGGTTTATTCGACCACTCACAAGCAATATATACTTACGGTCACAGCTAAGTTGGCTAGAACACAACAAGTCTGGTCAGACAAATATCAATCAGAATATCAATTATCTCTGTACACTACAGCAAAAGTGTATTCGACCACTCACAAGCAATATATACTTACGGTCACAGCTAATTTGGCTGAAACACAACAAGTCTGGTCAGACAAATATCAATTAGACTATCAATTATCTCTGTACACTACAGCAAGGTGTATTCGACCACTCACAAGCAATATATACTTACGGTCACAGCTAATTTGGCTGAAACACAACAAGTCTGGTCAGACAAATATCAATCAGAATATCAATTATCTCTGTACACTACAGCAAAAGTGTATTCGACCACTCACAAGCAATATATACTTACGGTCACAGCTAAGTTGGCTAGAACACAACAAGTCTGGTCAGACAAATATCAATCAGAATATCAATTATATCTGTTTAACTACAGAAAGGCAAATTCTACCGCTTACAAGCAAAATACTTACAGAAACTATAACACTGGAGTGCTGGAATGGAACTCAACTGGAAGACTACTCAGACAAATGTCAGTGTTAACCTCCCTAGACGCGTTTCGAGTTGTTCGGAAACAACTCTAGTAAGGCAAACAATCTTCTTACCTTTCTACCAAGAGTAACCAATAAACCTCTTATAAAGCTATGTCCCAGTACTAGTGGGAAGTAAAGCTCAGTTAACCTTAGTTGCGAGCCAATGGTTCCTCGAAGTACGAGTGAGTTACATACCACTCAAAAGGACGGTCTCAACGAGACAGACTGACCTCTGAATTAGAGATGGGCGTTATAGAACGTATTAGGATCGAAAATACTAATATCAAATAATAACTGTTATCATGATATTAGTTTATGGCTAACACCATGTTATTTCGATAACGTTCTCCAGTATTCACTACACAACGAATGAGAATCGAGAGCAAGCAGCTGGAGCTCCCCACTCTGCTTCAGACCAGAATGTTGTCGTTGTGTTATAGCAGTTGGCATCCTGTTATCGCGACTACATTGTCTGGTATGAGTCTGAGGAGTTATCAGATATGTTAAGAGAAAAATAGTTATTTATATTATCATGAATCTAGCCTGTTATCCAATATTAGGTTAGTTGCTACCCTGTTATTACGATAACATTTTCAAAGAGTTATCGGATATGCTTCCTGCAAATGCCCAGCTTATTCACCAGTTATCGTTGTCGCCCTGCTTTACTGATATGTATAGACATGTCTCGATATTTAACTGCTTATAACCTTAGCCATCCTATATTGCAGTTTGTGTTTTGATATTTTTTGAAGTGGTTGTTATAAATAATAATTGTGTACAGTTAATTTTTATGAACAAATTGACTTGGATGATATGTAAATATTTAATCATGTGCGTAGTTGTATTTAATTTTTAGTATTTGTAAATAATTTTGTAGTTTAAACCAAACATTTTATTCCCAAGCTTTACTAATATTATAATCAGCAATTTTTTTATTTTACCATAGTAAAAAAAACAAAAAATAAGTTTTTACGGTCATATTTTTAAATTGAGAATGAAATAAAAACCTACGTTCATTGCAGTAATAATTGCTTTGCTGTAATAAAACCCCTTAAATTATTAGTTGTAAATATTGTAAAGTTAAAATATATATGTATTGTAAAATTTGACACTTACAAAAATTAAATATATACATATTGTAAAAATATATACAAAATACGTAACATAATATTTACATAATAACAGTACAATTATTCAGTGAACATATGACAGTTATAGGAACGTAAAAAATTATCAAGTAAATTTGGTAAATAATACAAGATGGCATGTAAGTGTAAATTAATTATTCAAATCGGGAAACAATATTTAACATACCAGCGCCGCAAAATATATCAACAGCTACAACACAATCAAACTGATGACAGACAGGCGCAGTTAATAACACACTGGTCAACGGGGAAACGTTCCAATAAACCAGTATTATGTTATTTAAATAGTAGGTTGCGATAACATAATACCCCCAAATAACGTATTAGGTATAACCTAATATTGAAAAATAACTACTAATCCCATCTCTACTCTGAATCTGAATCACCTTCAAGGAAACTGGTCCCTCTCCCCCCACAATCGGGAGTGGCTTCTCAAAGAGCTCCTAGTGGACCTAACACGAGTTTCTGTCGAAATTACCACATGTACTGATAGCAGATCTGACGTAATTTCTCAGGTACAAATCGTGTTATAAAACAAATAAACATTCATTCCTCGAACAATCCCTGTTCTTGAAAATAACAAAATTAGCCTCCTGGGGTGCACTCATAAAGCGTGGACTAAGAAATATACTAAATGAGTAAAAATGAACTGGGTATACATTTTATATCCTTGCAATGTAAAAAAGTTTGTTTATCTATTAGTGCTGACCAATTAATAAAAATATACGACGCTATCCATAAACTATTACAACTATTTTAATATCCTGCTCCATAAGTAGACAACTTTTAACTAAGTCAAACATATTTTGGAGATTGTAAACAAAAAGAGCGGGTAACATGGATCTACGCAAACGTATATTTGCGTAAATAAATAAATAATTTGCCGCATCATCAGTGGTTTCATTACAGTTATTAGTCATAATTAAATAACATTTAATTTATTTTGGAGATTGTAAACAAAAAGAGCGGGTAACATGGATCTACGCAAACGTATATTTGCGTAAATAAATAAATAATTTGCCGCATCATCAGTGGTTTCATTACAGTTATTAGTCATAATTAAATAACATTTAATTTATTTTGGAGATTGTAAACAAAAAGAGCGGGTAACATGGATCTACGCAAACGTATATTTGCGTAAATAAATAAATAAATTGTCGCATCATCAGTGGTTTCATTACAGTTATTAGTCATAATTAAATAACATTTAATTTATTTTGGAGATTGTAAACAAAAATAGCGGGTAACATGGATCTACGCAAACGTATATTTGCGTAAATAAATAAATAATTTGCCGCATCATCAGTGGTGTCATTACAGTTATTAGTCATAATTAAATAACATTTAATTTATTTTGCATGTATTATTATTTATAAAAATATTACATATTAATTGATCATAATAGTGATAGGTGAGGAAAAAGGGTTATGGTAATATTATCCGAAAATTTTTACTCGTAATCGTGAGGATTGTTTTATTAAGCCATTAGTATTTTACCAGTTTTGATGGATTTTATTATATAACTTAAGTAGTTTTTCAGCTATTTATAAATAAGGAAATTGTATACATCTGTTATAATTTGGTAATTTCATTCAGCTAATTTATTTTATTCTTAAATTATTGTTGGATATAAAACCAAATCAGTGTTTTAAATGTCAATGGTAGAAAACAAATATATTGATAGTTTGTAAATCAAATAAGGACTAATGCAATTTGTATCCATGTATAATGTAAAATGTAATGTATGTATGTATCCAAATTGTAAATTTAGCATTGAAAGAAGTAGGCAGTAGCTGATTGGAAGGCTGACCCCGAATCGTTGCAGGTTGCGTGCACCGAGATCGTACCGACTGCTAACAAAACTACCGAGAACTGTAATTTAATTACTTTTTAACTATCTTTATTAAGGCCAACATCTTAACCAGTTAAATTGAGATATAAAACCTACGTAATGGAATTTTTCATCTGGATTGTCTATGATTTATAAGTAATATTTCAGTTCAACTAATAAGTATGAAAATATACATCACGCATGTATAGTTGTACTTCTCTAAATTGAACCAATTTCCAAACATATAGATATTCTTATGAATACTAAGATCTAGATTAGTAACGTGGACTGCCTATTTCAGTTTGAACTAATACTAACTGAATTTTATTGAATTAAACAAGAAAATACAGTGTGGGCCTATAAGGCCTATAAGATCTATCGCACAATAATAACATGCAAATAAATAAAATATCTATCGTGAATACTTAATGCTATTGTTATTTTATTTTGAACCATATGTACGATGAATAGAGTTTAATGACGTCAGTGATAATACCTCCAAAAGTAATTTTACTTAATGAGTTAAGGGCAAGAAATTATTTAATAAAATGCAATATTTTTTGGTGTTAATAGTAATTATTGTATAATATTTGCTTGTTATAATCTCTTTATAAAATAAACAAAATATGGGTTTTTTATATTAATATGTTATAAAAGTTACAACCAACACAATTAATTAATTTGTTTTACATACAAATAAATATTGTTATATTTATTTAATTTATCTCAAATAGAGTATTAATTACTGGTTCCCATACAATGATATTCACATATATGTGAATTTACCTTATTAACTTTTATTGGTTTGGACTATGCAATGAGTAAAGTAAATGCAATAATATTTAAATAATTTACATATCCCCTGTATTAAACTATGTAAAAGGACATATAATTACACTTGTTGTAATAGGTAATCACCCGCTTTATTATAGAGTTCTTTCTTGTGTCTCAACATGTTCATAGTTTAAATAAGTTTAGGCTGGAAAAAATAAAAACAATATTGTAAGTATGGGTAAAATGCCATCTAAACATCATGAGAAGTATACCTGTCGGCACCTGTAAAGTACGTTGCAGAGATAAGCACCAACGTCTTTATAAACTCCAGGTCTATATGCCTTGTGTGAAGATATTACTAGGCAGATATTAGTAGGGATAAAATAATAATATTTAGACTTCTTTCTTTCTTATATGTAAACACGATACATTTGGATATATTTTTCCCTTTTTACGTCCATAAAGAGACGACCAGAAAATAATATTTTCTGAACTCCATAATGAGATCAGAAACCCACCACCAGTAAACCGCACCAAAATAGTCCGATGACAGCTGTAGCATGTAAAGCCCCCCTTCTCACTCTCGCCTAGCAATGTTGTCAAATATAAATGCGTTGAAAATATTGATGATTTATCTAAAAATCTGTTGCAGTAAACAAACACTATCATTTGTTATTACAAAAAACAGTAAATAGAAAAGAAGACGGTAGGTATCACGCACATCTCCAATGACGTCACATTGGCGACATTGCGAAAATAAACTCAATGTTAAGAAGATGTAACAAACACTCCAGTAAAAAAAGTATTACCGACTGTTCTAATTTCTATAATTCCAGCTGATAAGTGGTAAATAACTTGCTTAACTATTCAGCGGAATGCTTCTATGTAATTGGTGAATTTATTTACCAGTATTAATTAGAATAAAAAAATAGCTTATTTCGCCCATATGACATTACAGTCTACTGCGCAATCACGTCATTATTCCTGACGTATTTTCTAAATAGAGACCGTGTTAGTGTTATAATGCAAGTGTTTTATTAAACTATTAATAAGGCTAGAAACATATCAAACACTGGTAGAACAGACAATGAATACGGTGAGACAAGGAGAGCGACACGAAACACGACACCGATACTTAAAGAATAACTCGCAAAGAGGAAGTAGATCTGACAATAAATGTGCAAATGGCACAACAACTGTATTTATTTTGTAAATAATAATTTCAGAACTAATTTGCTTGGAATACGGTAATCGTATGAATTAATTCTCGATCAAATAATACAATATTATTTATGTTTGATAACCAATGAATCAATCAGTATACTGATATAATGTATATTATCACCTGGGTGTTATGTATGTTGAAATAACGAATTTTTACCACAGAAGTAATGAAGATGAATTGAGCATAATGTTTAATATCATGAAAATTAAACCTTTAGTTTCAAAACCATTGGTGGTTTCAACAAATTAACAAATCACTTGGCAGTATCCAGGGAATATTAAACCTTTTATTACAAAATCTTTAGATTGATTTTCTGAGTGATTATGGTTACATGTTTTAATTGACAAAATAATAATAATAATAATACTCTCATCATATTTTCTATAGTAACGTTTATTATCATAAAATTGTGTTTTACTATGGAAAGCTTCTATACAATTTATTAACAAAAATACAATTTAGAATAGGTAGAATATCCCAAACTTCAATTCCAAATATATTTATTTATTTAGTAGTGCTATAAACAATGTCTAAATAAGAGTCCTAACGAAGAGCAAATGTATTCAACAGAACGAGTAATTTAGTCTGAATGTAGACATTTGACTAATTGTCCGTATGCAAATATTCACCCGAGAAAACAAGCTTTGTGGAATAAGAAATTATTTGAGCTTACAAAAGTAGGAATTCGTTAAAGTAAGGTATTGATTTGACAACATTGAAAATTTCAATTAAAGTTTCAAAACAATGTTCATGTTTCCTTCGGCATACGTGTTACTATACCATTTAAATCTACGTGAATGCATTGTTCTTTGATTATTATAAAGCAAAATTACTTGGATCGTAAAAAAAATACTTTATAAATGTATTTACCAGACTTATATTTGACAGCTATTTAAATTTAGTTTATGTTACCCTTGCGCATCAAACAGTGAACGATCATTAAACCTTAATCCAAACAACCCAGCTTCCATCTCGCTATTTAAGCCTTGAAATAATTCAGTATGTTCAGCCCGTGGTGACTTCCGGCCGCCTCTACCGGCTGAGCTCTAGCCAACGTTTGCATCTGTATACTTATAGTGAGATATTAGATAGCAATGTAACTACACATTGTACTTGTTTTTATCCAGTAACTAATAGCTTTACCATAATATCTGGTTACGTAATACATGTTTTTTTCTATCTTCTCCGTTAGTTCACTACCACTACATTTTTTGTATCATTTAATTCACTACCACTTCATAAATATTCTATGGCTCTAAAAACTTGTCTCCAATAATTTTACGTCCACTGTGGTATTCATTATCCGCTAGGTATCTGATATTCCATTATTTTATCGCTTTCCAAGAACTTACACCCGGAAAGTGAATTCGGCGGTAAGTCAATCATTGAATTTACCTGTTTGTGAAAAACTTTGGTAGCCACCCAAACTAACCCAATCTAACCTTACCTGACATAACCTAACCTAACTGTAATTTCGATAGATAAAGTAGTGGTAGTGAAGTAACGGAAAAATTGGTAGTAACAAATTAATGGAAAATGCATTTTTTATAACGAAATTATAACATTTATTTATATTTTCAGTATAAGGTTCAGTATTATTTACTAAAATATGTAATTTCAACATTTTTTCATTAATAAATGTTTCTACTATAGTAGAAATGTATATTTATAGCCATTTGTGTATAACACTACTATTAAGATTATCAGTAAATACTCAGTCGTTTATCATGTGAAAGACAACTGCTGACTGGTGGAAGTTGTTTGTTTTAATGCGCTGTTGGGTTGGGGGTGGGGCACAAACTGCGAGGAAGCTGACTGTTGAAGCTAATTAGCGATGCGAATCCGCTTCGCAACTTGAGTAACAGCCACTCGACCACGATGAACCCCACAAAAACAATGAAGGAAACATGTCGATGTCATTTATCATGATGAAAATTAGCAAACAACTAGTAGTAACAGTCGTTGACACATATCAGGACTATTTTTAGTGTATTTATTCTGTATTATGTTACAATCATGTATTTTTTACAAAATACAAATGCTTAGTTTTTAACAAAAATTACTACTAAAAAATGTATTTACTAACAAAGTTGTTTTAAATATGTAAGTTCACTTTCCACTAATTCAAAACGTGTCTACAACTGTAACTAATTTATATAGCAAGCTACTTATTTATAGACTAACGTAAAACTTGCCAAACATCAAGTTGACTATAAAACTTATTACGAACGTAAATGGTGCAAGTTCACATCAGATGACGTGCTCCCTGGACCGTGAAAGGGTAGAATCGTGACAGGGTGACCAACAAAAATTCTTCTCAGTCAGCACAAATTCTCTCTTCCGAAGGTGAACCTTTGATAAATATATAGATATTGTAGTAGTGAAGAATAATCTTTGTTTTATACGCCTTTTCCTTAGTATCTTATTAATAAATAATCTCATTAAGTAAATATTTTGATTAAGTCACAAAACAAAATGAAATAAATATTGTGAATATCAAAACACGTTTATTTACATTAGGCTTCTTAACGAAAGTATATTTTACCTGTTAAGTATAACCTAAAAAGATACAATGTCTTTAGATTTTAGATGTTTCTGTAATATTATACACATGAATTTGTATTTCATTTCTTTACCAGGCTTTAAGAGAAAGTACCTCCCAATACATTTTCATTTCGATGAGGAATTGGGACAGGCCTCTTTAAGCCATTTGGCATTTTATTTTACTACAGTCTTACCTTCCTGCTCTACCATTTATTTGACTAACATATATTGTTTTCTTACAATGCTATTAAACGTCAAAATATGATAAGAAGCAATGGTGTAGGAATTGTATGAGGTGTAAAGTGTGTAGACATCCATGTGAGATTGTCAGCAAGTGAAAATACACATTGCTCCAGTGCACATATTAAGCATCTAACTATATGCTTGTTGATAAAAAATATATATTACTAGATAATGTTTTTATTATGTAATATTCAAATATTCAATATGAAATTATAAATGAGAAAAACATACTCAGTATTAATCAGTTTAACCAAAAAATAAGATAACTATCTTATTTGATACAATATAAATAGAAATAATAATAAATTAAATTAAGTATTATATGGATATTTTTCTTTTTAACAGAGAGAGTAATAAAGCTATCTTTATGAATATGCAGTGTATGTATTATTTATGATCAAGCAATGAACTAGAATATTTTTCAAGAATGCTCCTGACATTTTAGAGGGATCGTCGGGACAGTACCTTGGAATTCCTTACATGCTGTTTTATAGACAATGGAGAGAAACCTGCTCAAATTCCGTATTTCTGATGGCTTGAGTACGCCGTTATGGACATGCTTGTTAGTTTGTGTTTATCATCCTCAGCCGACAGTCCAACCCAAATACGCAGGAACACTCTCTTTATTACTGTTAAAATGTGTCCAATATATTAACTTTATGTATTCGATATTAAATATTGTTGCCATTATGTAACTATTTTATACAATAAAACTATCAACTACATATTAATCTATTAACAAATATAAGATAAAACAAATAATAACAGACCATAAACACCCTTACCAGTAAACTATCATAAATAAACTATAAAAAATTAACATTGAACAAATCTTAACAATATGTATATTTTTCTAAGTATTAATAAAAATAAAATAATATGAAATAACTATTCCAATGACAAAAGAGAATATTGCTATATGTTTTATTATTGGAATAATATTGTAATACTTAGCTCCAGAATAAATTTTAAAAAAGATAAAAAATGTAATAAATAGAATTTAAAAACTTTGTTTACTGATTTGTTACTGGAATTACTTGGTTTAATGATTTTAAATTATTTGGCCAGATACTTAGATTTAAGTAGACACTACTTTAATCCAGAATACAGACGGCAACAATCTGTATACTATAATTTAAGTCATAGAAAATATGTAGTGCAACGACATTATAATAATGATGGCAAGATGACGTTAAACTATAGGATTCCCTACCTAATAAACTCTCTATTTTGTTTTTGAAATTTTTTAATGATAGGGTATCAGATGAGGGAGACAAAGGTCACGGACATTTGCCATCATTACGTGAAAATTACCAATCACGACGTTTCAATTTGGTAAAACCCAAACCTTTTTCAAGTGCTAAAAACTAAATTACATCTACACAAACATGTTATAAAACTACGTTCTTAAACTAATAAACTTATCTACTTTAATAATTATCTACATTTTTACCTAGATCCTAGAATGGGGTACAACATATCAACTTATAATAAATATAAAATATTAACAGGGTTAAATTAATATAACCAATTAGGCGCTGTCAAGATCACGATATCAACGAAAAAATGTTAAAACACCATTAAAATTAATGTTCAAATCAGACTGAAATAAGATTACATTAACCAATCACAAATATATAGTACCTGAAAAACACTATTAATTTAAAATAACATTCAACATGCACAAAAATGATATATATATATGACTCGGAAGGACTGAGACTACTATTACAATTACATTTTACTATTACAATTACATTTTAACCTGAAAAGACAACAATTATTAGGAATAAAACAATACAATAATCAAATATTACAAAAATGACGAAGTCTCACGACCCGCAGTGACGATGGCGTCTAGACGTCCCAGGCACGAAGTGAGGATGATACAATCCAAATGCAGAGTCTACGAAGTTCCCTCCAAGGTGATAAAACACGGGGACAAGACAAACATACACACTACACATCACAACAAACATACACAGACTGACGAGGTCAGGGACGTACGCTCCGAGATCGCCAAAAATGCGGTGACTCAGGTACGGGGACGTAGACTCATGGGGTGTTTAATTGTTGTAGGTGCAGGTGGTGTAGGATTCTGGTTAGATGATGTCATGAGTGTATTGAACTTTTTATCAAGTGTCTTTTTAAGTAAAGGAACCCACATGGGTTTAACTTCTATGCTACTTTGACTGATTACTTGTTCATTATTTAGTTTCATAAATGCACCTTCGATGAATTTACGTTTACAAAAATGTGGTTCCCTGTGAAGTATTTTAGTGTTAACCCAGTTAAATCTGTATTCATTGTTCCAGGCATGTTCAGCTAATTTAGAATGTGTAGTGTCTCCTTTATTCTTTTTATTTTTATTTTTTATTTATTTATTTATTTAATTTTTTTTTTGCATGGAGCTCACAAAATAAAGCAAACACAAAAACACGCAATATTATGAAGATTCGACCCAAAAACAAAGTGATGTAGACATTATACTCAATATACAGTAATAAGTGTAACTGGGTAGATTGACACAAACTGATACATGTACTTAGGACACATTCATTCTCCAGAATGTATCAAGACTATTCAGGGTTCCTTCTCTTCTCGGCATAACTGACCTGACTTCAATAAACTCCTTATGTTCTTCCCTGTTATTTCTTGGGCCAAATTCTATTCTGCCCTACATTTACCTTATTCATAAATCTTTTTATTATTTTATATAGTTATTTAAAATTCTGTTTAGTTTTTATCCTAATTTGTTAACTGATTATATACTACATATTTGTTTGTGTTGTTACGAGATATACTGTATACAAAACTGTTTCCACAAAATGCAAATATATTATTAGTAATATATAAAATCATCTATACTTATAATTATTTTTACTATATATCAGTAAATGTTTGTTTATATTAAGTTTTTTACTCAAATAGCCATTGGATAGAGTAATGATAATACAAAACTGCATTCAAATTAATTGTATTTTTTTTTTAATATAAAATTTGAATTGATCTTTTATTTAATGTGTTCTTTGCTTTGCCGTTGACGTGTAAAGAGAACTCTTCTTATCTAAGGATATAAATTTTAATGTGTTTTTGATTATTTTTACGTAACAAAAACAACTAAAAATAAAAATGCCATAACTAAAAAACATGTCTTTTTGATAAATATTATAAATTGTCAATTTTGTCTTTATAACATGAGCACTGTTATAAAGACAAACTAACGTCTTATTTCTCTTCTGCCCACTGCGTACTATTACATGCTGACCTTGTCCTGCCTTTACATGCTGGAGGCGCTCCTGTATTATCAGTTTAAAATTGAATTGGTCTAGGGCAGGGACGTCCATCACTATGAAACTCGTGGCAGGGACAATTTCCGTGGAGTCCGGTGTAGAACAATGGCGTCTGACCGCCTTCCTGCGCAGGTTGGGGTTGGATTGCTTAATCAGCTCCCTGAAGATATCAAAACAAGCCAGAGTTTCAATACTTTTAAATATCGCTTTAAACACCTCTTGATGTCAAGAAAAAATTCAAAATTTAGCCCCAATGACACTGGTGTAAAGTATGAATGTAGAATGCCTGTAATTTATGTACGTACGGTTGATAGAGTGGTAGAATAGAGTAGGCCTACTAAAATTTTGAATTTTATTAAATTCTTATTTATTATATATTATTCAAACAATTATTGACTTTTGCAATATGATGTAATAATTGTTAATACTGCAATAAAAAATTTTATTGATTGATTGACATCCCACTCACTGTTTTCATGAAGAAGAAATATTTGAGTTGATTTTCCAAAATATCTCTATTTCCAGTCTCATTTCTCTTATTCTGTGTATTCAACCATATGTAGAGACAGGTTTACCTTACCTCAATCATTACACCGTTAGCTACTATAATGTTGTAAGTGCTTTACAAATGATATTTTTACTTTTGATAACTTAGTATTTGACTAAATAATGAAACAGATGTTTTACCTTATGATCCTTTCATAGACATAGGCCAATGCTATATGACTTAAGGGTTATGAGCATAATCATGTGGTAGTTTATCCGAGTAATGTATTTTTTTAATTTTTAGTGTTCCTTAAATTTGTTATAACATCAAAGTAATTATAGTTATAGAGTGCCACTGTATTCTTATTATCATTAAAATAATCAGACAGAAGTTATTACAGTTCCTACACTACGTATATAAACGAATAACAATTTTTATAAAGTGCAGATGTAAAACAATACATGATAAATGTAAGCCAGTTTTAAGCAGTAGAGCAAAATTTTATTACAATTAATTCTAGGTTCATTTTCTGAAGTATTTTTCACGTCCATAATTGTTATTAACATATATTATTATTTTATTTTAATACAAAATTTTATATGATCTATAAAGAATTACCACTTCGTACTAAAACTTTAAGTCTTAGTATCCAAAACCATCTTAATTTTTCGTTAGCTTAGTTGGTTAAAGTCCAGCTTCATACGCTAAAGGTTCTCAGTTCGATCCCAATTAGAGTCACAACAAATGTTGAAAGGGACCAGTTGAAAACCACCAGCTGTTCGTTGATCTTTGATGTATTAATGAGATCTAGGATAGTCGGCTTTGTTTTTTACCATAACTACATTTGCTCATGTACACTCATTCGAAATCCTAATTCGCCAATTTTTTGACGAATCGTGTCTCGAGAAAAAAAAATTAAACAAATAAAAGTTAAAAATAGTTCCCATAAGTGTATGAATATTCATCTTTATATGTTATACGTATTAAAATGATCGTTTTTGATGACGTATTAATAATTATGAAACGTAAAGACTACGTTTAGATGTATAGTAATTTGTAGTAATCTATAGTAATTGTAGCACCAATTAAATGTCAACACAAAGCATAATTAAAATTAAGCATCTAGAGTAGTTATAATAAGAAATTTATAATATATGCTTAGATTAATTAGCTGTCAAGAAAATTCCGTATGCTTCATTTGCTATCGAGGATAGATAAAATAAATAAATATTTTATTGTGGAACATTATTATATTGTGTTCAATTGTCCTTATGGTAAGTTAAATACGAGTATATCTAAAGTGTTCTATTCACTCTATGACAACTGGTTCTCTTCCAAACATTTAAATGGAACACTTAATGTTTCACTATAATTAATGCTCAAATTTATATTATAATAAACATTTCGTTACTTATTTGGACGAAAATTTGACGTTATTCTTTTTTATAACACAGTTAATTATATTTCAATAAGTCAAAAGTCAATATTTGAGTTTCAAAGTAAAACAATCGTACGTAAATCAAGTTATGGCCTTGATAAAGCAAAACACTTGTTTAAACATATTACAGTAAATGAGAACACCAAGTAAGTTGGAGTACTAAATGGTTGACCACAGTTGGTTGAAACTACAACCAGAAGGACGTGTCCCTTAGACCGTGAAAGGGCAAGAGCGTGACGCGGTGACTGCCAACTACCGTCAATAGGCACCACACTTCCAAACCCAGGGGAAACTTTGACAGACTGATGTCTCAGCCAGTTTCACTACTTACCACCGCAGCTCTTTTAGTTACTATGTATTACCAAAACAGTAACCAATTTTTAAATCCAATAGTACAATAAAGTACACTTAGATCCGTTATTCTTTGAGTTCTTTATTGGAGATTTATTTAATGTAAAAATCATTTTACAAATCTCAGATAACCCAATACAATAATTTATTTTAGGGTTTTCCAGCAAGGGGAAAACACTTAAATACAAATTTACTATAACAAATAACATATATGGAAATCTAAATGTTACACCTATTATTCTGAAAAAAACAGAAAAGATATTACAAAAAATATATGTATACTTATTTTCTGGACAAAGTCGTAAAATGAAGAACCTGTTAGAAAACCCAAAACAAATAAGAAATGATAAGGATAAATATATCGGGAATATACAAAATTAATTGTGAGGACTTTGATAACAGTGTATGGTGTCGAGAAATATGATGAACACCATGAAACATGATTCAAAGAGCAAATTTTAAGTATGGAAAATGTGAAAATCAGCAGTGGCCAAACATGCACCATAAGTAAAACAGACATTTTAACATTTGAAGTTCTCAAAAAAATCATACTAATCAATATTAAGATGTATAATAAACTTTCTATATTAACAAATCTAAGAAGCCAATTGTAAATAATGAACCTTCTCCCATTCAATGTCTCCTGAAATTTCACGGAGGAAGAGATAAATAAGACCATTGTCCATTTCTGCTATAGCAGAAGAAGCAGACACCCGAGACTTTCTGCTGTATGCTGTAACATTGGATTCAAACAGTCTACAACAAAATACTAGCTACATGCAATTTACCAAAACTATTTAGGCGATTAAGCGACTTTTTGGTAATTATTTTTGGTAATTAGGTACCGACCAATCACCAAAAATAATTGGTCGGTAGCGTAGTTGGTTCAATCCCAGCTTCATGTGCTAAAGTTTCTCAGTTCGATCCCAATCAGAGTCTTAATACATTTTGAGAAAGATCAGCTGATAACCACGGGCTGTTCATTTGTCATTGGGCTATTAATTAATGACACTTTCTAAGGAATAGTCGGCCTTAGTTTGTAACAATTACTACATTTGCTCATTTACACTCATCACCCACCCAGCTCATTTCGAATCCATATTCGCCCATATCTTGACGATCGGCGTCTTATAAATAAATAAAAAATAAATAAAAATAAAAAATAAATAAGTGTAGAAACTCATCTTAAGCCAAGAAAAGACCCTTATCGAGTTGAGAATCATCACCACACATATTTTCTCAGTGTTTGTTTTAAGTGGAAAGATTGTGATAAAATGAAATATCACCCATTCTTGATTCTGGTGTCCCAGTTGAGCAGGCCAGTCTTTACCATGACCGAAGTAATAGCGATCAGAGCCTAGATCTTACATAGTTTATCGAAAATTAATTTGAAAATAAGTTAAAAGTATCAGCAGCTTTTTTTGATCTTACTGATGATTGTAACATGGTATAAAGCAAAGGGGTTTTGTTAAAGTTCTACAAACTCCTTCCATGTCCCTACTGCAAGTGTCCTTGCAACCCTTTAGAATCTCGAATCTAAATCCTAACCCCTCAAAAATAGAAGTGTCATGTTTTCTTCTAAAAAACTGGATCAGCTAATGTAAAAGTTAAAAAAATCAAAATGATCTAAAACTTCCACAAAATGATTATCCACAGAATATGAGAGTAACGTTAGATCTATCTCTGACATTCAAAGGCTTCTTAAAAACAATAGCTAAAATTGAAACCGGAAAATGTAATGTATAATACAGGAACAACTAAGGGCGCGGGCAACTGATTTATCATTCGTTTAATCAGCTGTTAAATACAGTGCTCCCGTCTGGCTAAATGGTGTACGTACTAGATCGATTGATGTTCAACTTAATAGTGTCATGAGAGATATAAGTGGAACTCTTATGGTAACTTCACGTCCTTGGCTCCCGGTTTTGTGCAATATAGCTCCTCCAGAGATAAGAATTAAAGAATTCAATACTTTAATGCTTTGCACATCTCTACTACATAGGGTCTTGTGCGTAGAAACAGTCGCTTAAAATCTCGAAACCCATCTCTAAGTACTACTTTTCAGTTTATAAAATCAAATTTCTCAACTTATTCTAGCTGGACGTTAACGTGAAACAGTTTTGATGGACGAAATAAGTTCCTTATTAACGATCCGTCAATATCTGTAGATGGGATTAACCTTCTTCGTGGAGAATGGACACTTTTAAATCACCTCCAAATTGGTGTAGGCTGATTTAACTACTTTAAATATAAATGAGGATTAATACTGGAGCAGTTATGTGATTACGGGGAGTATATCCGAACAGTGGATACAATAGTTACAGAATGCCCCCTGGGCTCTTTTACAGAGGAATTAGCTAGCACAAATAGAATCAGTGAGGATGGTCTTAAATGTCTTGATGACTTGGCTCAGCTTGGTAACAGGGGGTCAATTTAGATTTCTATTAACAAATAAGAAGGCTTTTCGATCTTTCTCCAAATTAAAATGTCTGTTTCATTTTATATAGTAAATAGTAGCTGACAAGAAGTATTACGCTATACATACTAAATTGTATAGTAATCGCTAAAATCATAATACAGTTAAATACTTCAACCTATTATACGCTTGAAAATATATCAATCACGGTGTAATGAACCCCAAGTTAAATAAGTCCAAAGTACTTCCTAGCTTTATGAGCGAAATTACGAAAATATTAAGGAACGTTCAACTTGGAGGCTATGTGAAGTCTAAGGTCGATGTATCCCTGGGTTAAATTGTTGAGTCATCGTTATGGGACTGAATGTATAAACATTTAAAATTACGTTTGAATTAGACAAACATTGTCTTTCCCACATTTAGGGGCATATTCATGCATTGGATCACTTGAAAGTAAAGTGAACAATTTAGTACTATTATATTGATTCTCAGTTTCCAGAATAGCCTGTGATATGTTGTCTGCAAAAATATGAACGTTGGAGTTCAAGACAATATATTGTTGTAAACACATTTTTTGCAAAGTCTCTTAGGTCCTACTTTAACTAAAACTAACAACGTAACATCTATTAGAAAGCTCATAACATACCTAACTCTGAACTTTCTTTCACATACATTCCAGTCATTATAATGGAGCGGATGGATATGCAGTATTTCAATAGACAGGTTTTGAAGGTGAAGTTAGATCATCTTTTGGATTTGGTGTAGCAACCTCCATATTCAAAATAATGGAAATACCCCTATCACTAACCTCAATTTTAGTTTAAAGTTACTATACCTTACTCTCCAACCCCCAAGGTGATTAAGAACTATCAACTTTGAAGTTAGGTTGTAGAGAAGTACAACCGTACACTAAAAATCAGAATATGGAACGAAAATATAAATATCATTGGGTTCAGACATTTGCTTAGCACCAACAGTCTTCATAAGATATGAAAAGCTTACAAGAAAGCTACTAAAAAAAGTCTTGGGGAACTCGATAAGCTATTACCAAATGTGACAGTTGAAAAATAAAGAAATCCCCTATAGTCTACTGTTATGTACTTCAAGAGTTTAGCCGACGTTGGGCTATTTCATGTCTTGGGGCATGCGCCTTCATAAAACTATTCATCTCTACTTTTACTTCCCTTTATCAGGCCTGAAAACAAAACTGAGTCGATTTCTGCTATAGACGTCAATAATTTCTGTGAGTAACTCGTTTTTTTCTTTAATAAAAAAGAATTCTGTTGAAAACTGATTAGGAAGACATATCTAGAACTCTTATTATATTTTAATACAATGTTGACCTTATTACTCTAATGGTTTGTGCATCTTAGGGATAGTCAACTAAGCAATCAATCAAACTTTTAAAACGAAATTATGTGAAATAAATTAAACTCAAATATTTTGTAAGCATAATTCGCTTTGGCCAAGTGATCGTGTTTAGTTGTTTTTACAGGTAGTTTTTTTTTTTTACTTTTTTTACAGAACATTCAAAGCCTATTTGTCAATAGGCTCTGAATAGGGAAGGGGGAAGCCGGGAGATACTTAGCCATCAACAACTGCATGATAATACAGTGTTAACATTGGACCCAGATGTTATAAAATTTAACTGTCACACTAATTATCTGTAATAACCCTCAATGGCTTTCTACACCTTATTTTTATGGTACATGTAAGGAAATCTGGCAGGGATGGTGGACCCTGAGGTCCTTCTCACTGCCTACTACGGATTACTGTATCCACATCTAGTGTATGCAGTTCCCGTGTGGGGTGGGGAGTCTCGGAGGACGCTATTCTTGTTTAGATTGCAAAAAAAGCTATAAGGGTGATATTTTCATTAAAAAGGCGTGACTCTTGAGGTGAATACTTCCAAACGTTTAACATTCTTACCTTCTCTTCAATTTTTATTCTAGAAACCCTGAGCTTTGATAAACAAAATTTCCAACTTTTTCAACAACTTCTAATCATATTTACGACCTCCGCAATAACCACATGATTAACATTCCTTCTCATTCTACTTCTTTTTTTAAACGTAACCTTCTATACAATGGAGTCAACTGCACTGAGGATGGAGTCCGATAGCGCTAAGTTCCGGCGTCAGGTAAAAACATACCTCATTGATAAATGCCATTACAGCGTCAAGGAATATGTGGCTGGCGGAAATAGTTCCGACATTCTTAATTTAAAGGTAAATAAGTTTTGTATATTTTTAGTTTTCTTATTTTGTAAATATTTATAAATACAAATATTGTGTATAGTTAATACCTACTCATCGTTAATATTAAGTCTTTTATTTTAAAAGCTGAAAAATATGATGTTTGTTCTATTTATCATAAGATAAGTGCCAGCGGAATGATACTATTTTCCCTATTTTAAATTGGATAGACAACGTATGCGATGATTTTTAATAGAGCTACTGAAAGAGGAGTTAGTAAATCACAAAATAAATATCTGCAAACCTTACTCTCTTAGTATATTAACAACTATAGAACTTTCTAAAAATGTAATGCATTCGTTTATGCCCTTTTGTAATACCTTCGGTAAATCTGTAAAGTTTTATCGAAATACAGTTGCTGAGATAGTTGGGCAGAGGGTTATTGATTGGAGCTGAATCAAGCTAGACATGCATAGGGCCCTTTGCACGCACACCTGACTTGCCTGTAACAATATTGAGAGATAGGCTTTGAATGCTTTGTAAAAAAATTAGTAAAAAAGAAACTACAAATAAAAAATAACTAAACACGATCACTTGACCAAAGCGAATTATACTTGGAAAATATTTTAGTTTAATTTATTTCATATAATTTCGTTTTGAAAGTTTACTTTATGTAAGTTAAAAATAATATATTTGTGAAATTATTGAAGCCACAGTGACTGTGAGTTGGTTAGTAAGTTTTAGGCGATAATATAGTAGTGTTATCTATATCATTCTTGCCTATAATATGCATATAGAAATATATACTGTAAAATATATGTTTGAAATAATTTCATATCAGTTATATTAAATTATCAACTATCGAGAAGCAATATGATAATGACATTACTTAACACACCCTATTGTATTTAATGTGCATTACATGTGATAACTAAAATTAACTATATGAGTTACAACTATACAACTAAATTACTATGCAAGAAATGTTTTTTATCAAAAATGGATTATAAGGTTACTTAGTGATTAAGGGTTCGCCCAATGGAGAGCAAGGTCCAAGGCCAACAGTCGGTATTTCACTATTGTTGAATGAAGTTCACGCAGCCCATGGGATCTTAAGTAAAGTTAAAGAAATTATAATATAAAAATGTATGATGCAGTTTTGAAAAAATGCCAAAGAGAAATTTTGTGAAATATATGGGTTCTAGGGGCATTAATTTGTTCACATGTATATGCTTACTAAGGCTATAAACTCTTACTGTTTGCAGAATTGAATAATTTGTCAAGTTATTATTATTTGTAATGTTTTTTTAAGAAGATATTGTAAATAGATTTTTAAGGGAAAACAGTATACAAACATAATTTTAATGTTTTCTTTTAACCATTTTTGTCTTATGTTTACACACCCTGAGGATAGCTATATTCATCAAGACCTAGATATAGTTAACTACTAGTTAGGACAGTATCTGAAACTGTTAAGACGTTTTAAAAATCTGACTGGTCAAATACAAACACTGAAGACAAATTTCAGCAAGCAAATTTGAGATGCGGCTCAGGCAGCTTTTCGACCAGTGTGGTACAAAAACACCCCATACAAATCCCAGTGTTCAAACACACCAGAATAACTTACTTTTGTCGGCATTTAGTTAAAACCTTGACGGTTTCGATAACAATTTTACAGTTAAAACTATTTACATCTGTTAAATATGTTATTAATAGGTGGTTTATTTTATATGGAAAATTACAGCTGCCATATTTTTATGTTTTTTTTTAACTATCCCAAAAGTCATAAATGTTAAACTATAAAAGTTCACGTGTAACCAATGGAAAGGTCAATCATACATATTATGGCCTATTACTGTTTAGTTTTGCTCACTTACTGTCAAGTCAGATTTAAGAAGTACTGTGTCTGAAAAAGTAAGGGTTGTATAGGATTTGCTTGTATAGGAAAATGGAAATACATAACTACGATTATTTCCACTATAAATAAACTTCAACACATTTTACAAATATCCACCCAAATGTAGTAATTTTGTATGTTTGGTAAATATTTCAATTCTTTTTTCAACATAGAGTATATAGTGTATATATTAAGTACATAATGATAAGGAAAGTATTTTAAAAACTTAACCGTATTTATCTTGATATAACAATACTTTACTGGTTTAAAAATACCTATAATGGTTTTTCTTTACCTTTAATAAGTTAATAGATCTATTTAAGAATTATTCCAACCATCAAAAGATATGTATGGATAAGTTATAAAACATGCAGTGCTTGGATAAATGTTCAATTTTCCATTTAAAATGATCGTATATTTATTGAATTTTTCCCCTACAAAAACTTGTTGTGTTTTATATATTTTTTGGTTATGTTATATGTAATTTGTTGCAGATCTACCCATGTTCGGGGAGCCAATAAACAATGTGACTGTGCCAGTTGGTAGGGAGGCACACCTCATATGCACAGTTGATCACCTCGCCACTTATAAGGCAGCTATATATTTGATTTCTCAATATAACATAAACACTAATCAATTTTATTAAGTTCAGATATAATTTTAGTATTTAATGTTTACACGGGGAAGTAAGTCTATAGGAATATTGGACGCTAGCAGCTTAGTTGTTAAAAAATTGAGATAAACTTATTTGAAAATAATGATAAAATATTTCGACAAAAGGATGCTTAGCACATAAATTGAATTGTGTTAGTGTGCATGTCTTTAATTTTACAATAAAAAGGTTGTATTTTTTAGAAGACGTGTCTAAAATGTATTGTTGAGTGGAATTAGGTTTAGACAGTGTATTTTCTTCCGACACAATGTTTACAAATTACAAAAATATTGGAATTAAAATAAATAATAAAGATTTTTAACTAGGTATATCAATTTATTTATTTACTAGTTATTTTGCATAAATAACCAATACAGAAGAAAGTGTTTGTATTATTCCAGAAAATGATTGTTTTGTTTGATTTAAAACAATTGTGTAGTGAATTCATTTCATTTTATATATGATTTATATTTTACTTTTCAATAGATTTTTCTTTTCAAAAATATATTAATAAACGTTGTAGTACATTGTTTTAAGATCAATATTTCCATATTGTAATTATTATTATTGATATTATTCGACAAAATTAAACTATAGTTTAAAATAATTCTATGTATTTCAATGGTAATGACAGAGATCCCTGTAGTAAAACAATTTAACACTTCTGTTTCACTCTGTATAAAATACAACAAATGTTGGCCAATTCATTTATTTAATTGGTTAATTTAGTTAAAATAATAACATATAATACACTTCCATACAGTATGTAATTTATAAATGGATTGCAGAGTTTGGAAAGAATATTTTAATAAAATGAATATTTCCTCACTAATTGAATGTGACCACCGAGTTGTTTTATAATTAGGTTTATCATAGGCAGTGTAATTTCCTCTTCAAGGCTATAATTTGCAGTTATTTTACGGTAATTATCAAACCAATTAACCTCCATAAAAAAACACACAACGGTTTTGGATTGATTACAGTGACATATTATCTGTACACATTTGTAGCTTTGTTATACGTCGAATTTTTATAGTTGTTGTGATTAAAGCTTTGGTAAATAAATATTTAATATTATTATCATTTCATAAAAAATATTTTATTACAATTTACAAATTCTACAAATTATTATTTTGATTCAGTTTTATATTCTGTCAGTTACTTAACTTGTCGAGGGTAAAGGGATTGATCACTCTTTAATCTTAATGTACTGGGTTACATATAAGAACACTAAATTATTTGGTATCAGGTTTTCTATATGATTTGTATCATTTCGTTCAGCAGAGAACTATATAATAGTCTAAATATAAATGACAAATATATTGATTTTGCATATACTTTAAATAAAAAATGGTTTTTAAACTGATAATGTATATCAAATTTAAAACGTATTCAAACATATAATGTATTTTTAATTCAGCTTGTCGGTATTCAACAAATGTTATATCTGTATATTGATGATCTTTCAGAATTAAGTAACATAACAATAGTTATATATTATTTATACCTTCTATACTAGTGTATTTTGAGTGCTTATAATATTTATTCAATAAAAATAAGAACTTAGAGTTACTAAACTTTAACGGTAAAATGGTTCATAGTTGCAATAGTTTGTTACAATATCTAGAAGTGAGGTAGTGACGTAAGCAAGGCCAAACTCTACTTTGGATTGTTTAATAAATATCATATTTTAAAGCAATTGATAAACTATTCATTGGATAAGTTTCTTGATAAGTAATGTAATATTAAGCTTGCTCAGCAGTGTAGCTCAAACAAAAATAGTGCTTTTGGCGTTCAATATTTTACCTAATCACTTATAAATTTACCAGACATATGTATATTAGGAAATGTTATTTGAATTGGATTGTAAATGTCCAACAACATATATATTAATAGAGCAGAATTTGTACTTTAAACTTTGAGATTTTATTTAAATGTGCTAGGTGGCTTGGCTGCGAATTGAAACTCAGACAATCCTAACCATTCACAATCACGTGATAACTAAGAACAGGAGGATTGGAGTGACCCACAGTGACCCGAGGACATGGAACTTGCACATCAGGGACGTCCAGGAGGCGGACCGTGGCTGGTACATGTGCCAGATCAACACCGACCCCATGAAGAGCCAGTCAGGCTTCCTTAACGTCGTTGGTACGTCATAACCTTCAATAGTTTACTACTTTTACAAATTGCTAATCTTAATATTTTCTGTATTACTATTGCCCATTAATTGGTGGATGGGAGGGTTGGTGGGAGGCCCTTACGTACTCAAGAAGGGCTAATTAACACCACTTAACACAACTTAGTACAAAGGCCCTACCGCCCACCCATAAACGTTTGGGTAAAGGTCCTCCCTTCACCGATACATGAACATTGGTTGGAAGGCTATTCATTTATATACGTGTACGGGTGTGTATTCCGTTCTTCTCCAGTGGACGTGTATGAATGGGTAGGGTGATCACCAAGAGCGTTACCTCTTGGAGGCTGTCAGTTTAAATACAGATATGTCAATAGTTTCACTTCTGAAAATTGTGAAATAGTATGAAAAGTAATGAGAGGAATAATAAGATATCATTATAATAGCTGATTTATAAATAAATTAAACAGTCAAACTTACTAATAAAATTTCTTATATGGCTTGCCAAGTACCCGTCCTTCGTATGGGGTTTACGTTGATTTATATTGTGCTTATTACATTCAGTAATACAAAACATGTACCTACTGGCATCTGTATAATGCAAAAGTGTGTTGTGATTACGGTATCCATAGGAAAGAAGGTGGTAGGTATCACGCGCACCTTATAAGACTTCACATGGTTGAAATGGCAACTACAAACACAAAAATACTGTTCTAATTCCCGTAGTTTACAATAACAGCTCATTAGTGATAAATCATTTGGTTACTGTTTAGCTGAATGCTTCTATGCAATTGGTAGATTTAGTAACCAGTATTTTATTGAATAATCAAACCAGGTGGTTTCGCCCATGTGACGTCACAGTCTACTACGCAGCCTCGTCGTAATACCTACCGTATTGCGTAGTTACCGCATTGTGGTAAGGTTTGGCCAGGTATTTACTTCAGAACTATGTAAGTTGTTTATTCCAACAGCGGATTAATAAAACTATTAAAAACAATTAATTATCAAATTGGTATTGCCATGGGGATTGCATTGACACTTCTTAGAACCCCTGGAGTGATTCCCTGATGGAGTTTCAAAATAATGATATTCCTATGTGTGAACCAGAAATCTTAAGCATATCCATGCAACATTTCAGAACAATGAGCTTAGTAGTTTTTGCGTGGTTGATTAAAACACACATACAGAGAACATTATATGTTTATTTAATAGTAAGATAGACCAATCAGTAAACAAATTAGTAAATAATATATTTTGTAATTTAAGTTATTGAAGTCTACATTCATGGTTTAGTTTTATTTAAAAAAAAATAAGTAACAGAATAAGTCCATTCCGTCTTTAAGACTGAGAATTAATTCACCGGAAGGTTTTTTTATTTAAATAAAACTACAAATTAAAAACGTAAAACTGCTAAATCTATCACCTCTAGCATCCAGCATGGAAACAACAAATAAGTACCCAACAGAGGAATTTCAATCAACTCAAACTCAAGGAGGCCGAACATTCATAAAAATCCACAAATAACTTATTTATTAATTTTTTATATAGTTTTCAAAGAAACTATAGAGTTCGTATTTAATTATTTATATAAATTTAAAAATGATGAAAACCCTACTTTTAACATTTAATTTACTCTGAGTTAGTTTTTGTCATTGCACTAATAATCAAATTATAATTGTAATAATATAACACGTTCACTCCAACCAAACTCTAGGTGGCAATTAAAAATACAAAATGAGCAAAAAGAGTGATGATTCCACTTTGCCATCGGCAGGACGTATCAGTAAGGTTTCCGTATTATATCCAGTGACTGGAGAAATACACTGGAGTTTTTGTAGTTTAAGGACTGTTGAATAGAGATGAAAGGGCACTTTATAATACAGTGTGCCTGAGAGATTCCCAGAGGGGCTCATCTCTAACTCCTAATTATACAACTTGACCAAATGGCAAGGGGCAAGTGAGCAGTGAAGTTTGGGTTTGAGTTTATCCATCAAGACACTTCAGAGCTGAGATGGCTCTTGCGTAAGCACTTTGGAAACGTGATTATTGTTGTCTGAAGCTCAGATTCAATGCTGTTTTGTGATGAATAAATTTATTATTATCATATGAAATTATTATATTACCTAGCAGAATTTTCAATGAGTATGAAATATTATGTATATACTTTTTAAAACACATAATATAGAAAAAACTATATGATTGTTATTAAAATAAATTGTTCCTCCCTTTGTCATTTACATTAGAAAAAACTTAACTGTTTATGTATTGTCATCGTATATTAGGCATATATTTTAAAGACATTTTTAATTCAAAGAATCTTTACACATATATGTTACGATTTTGTTCTTAGTGTAATTTTATCAATCATTCACTAAATTAGGTGTCATAAATATACTATAAAATTATTTATTAAAACATATTTGAGTTAGTAAAAAAATACGTAAGTTAATAATATTTGTTAAATCTAAGTATCAGTAACAATTATTTTTGAAATAATATAAAAAATTAAGAAATTATTTATTTTTGTCCTTTTCATGGTTCTACTTTTTTATTTTAGGATAAAACTCAAAGATAAATATATTTTTTGATATAAAAATAAGTGATTGGTATTTGTTTGTTAGTAGAACTATATATTAATAAAACTAAAATAATACTACAATAAACTATTGCACCCATTATTTAGGTAGCAATAATATTTCTTTTTCAAAACTTATCTCAAGAATAAAAAGTATTTAGGAATGATTTTTAACTAAACATTGGTTAAAACTATGCCTACTTAAATTATTAGAGTTAATATGTGACTGCATTATAACATTTATAAAACAAAGCAGGTTGTTGAAAAAAAAAAAATGAATAGATAAAATGTGTTCCAATGTAGCTAAATTAAAGGTACCTACTAAAAATGGAAATTAGATTCCGAATATCATCTGAAAATACCCCATGTTACATTGTCAATATGACACGGCAAGGAAAACATAAATATAGATTGGATTGCAGTAATATGAAATAGCTCCAGGTACTCTCTTTCATGGCAACACTGCATTTCGAAAAATTCTACAAAATAAGCACACCCCAATGGACAAAACATTTTTGTGGTGAATATTTTGAATTAATATAAAATTATCATTATGTTATATATTTTATATTTTAATATCTTGTGGCAATATATTTTATTCTTGATGTATTTTAAGTTGTCTTATATAATAGATTTTTGAAATGACACTACTATTTTATAAGAACTTTGTCGTAAACATACATTGGTGATTTATTATAAATATTATTTATTTAATGACACCCTGACTAAAGACCTCTATTATTCTTTGTTTCTGTATTGTAATATTACATTCAAAGACAGCTTAAGTTACGGTTTGACATTAAAAATTACACTTTATACTTTAAGTGTATTGGACATATTTAAACAAGGACAACATTATTACTGTAATTAATGTGAATGCTATAGTGCCACCAGACATTCTAGACCACCCAACCAGCACGGATATGGTAGTACGAGAGGGAAGCTCTGTCACTTTAACGTGTGCTGCTTCTGGTTCACCACATCCTTCCATAGTCTGGCGTCGGGAGGCTGGTGAGGCCATTCTCCTCAACGATAACACTCAAGGTATTCTAACACTCTAACTATAAGTCATAGGCACATTTCTGGTTCCACACACCCTTACATAGTCTAGTGTCGGTGGCCTGCCGAGGCCATTCTCCTCAACGATAACTCTCAAGATATTCTAACACTGTATTTAGTCACAGACACACTTCTGATTCCACACATCCTTCCATAGTCTGGCGTCGGGAGGCTGGCGAGGCCATTATCCTAAACGATAACTCTCAAGGTATTCTAACACTCTAACTATAAGTCATATACACAATTCTAGTACCCCACACCCTTCCATAGTCTGGCGTCGGGAGGCTGGCGAGGTCATTCTACTCAATGCATTTAACAATGTATTTAGTCACCGACATACTTCTCGTTCCCCACACCCTTCCATATTCTGGCGTCAGGAGGCTGGTGAGCCATTCTCCTTAACGATAACTCTCAAGGTATTCTAACAATGTATTTAGTCACCGACATACTTCTGGTTCCCCACACCCTTCCATATTGTGGCGTCAGGAGGCTGGCGAGCCATTCTCCTTAACGATAACTCTCAAGGTATTCTAACAATGTATTTAGTCACTGACACACTTCTCGTTCCCCACACCCTTCCATATTCTGGCGTCAGGAGTCTGGTGAGCCATTCTCCTTAACGATAATTCTCAAGGTATTGTAACAATGTATTTAGTCACCGACATACTTCTCGTTCCCCACACTCTTCCATATTGTGGGTCAGGAGGCTGGCGAGCCATTCTTCTCAACGATAACTCTCAAGGTATTCTAACAATGTATTTAGTCACTGACACACTTCTCGTTCCCCACACTCTTCCATATTGTGGCGTCAGGAGGCTGGCGAGCCATTCTTCTCAACGATAACTCTCAAGGTATTCTAACAATGTATTTAGTCACTGACACACTTCTCGTTCCCCACACCCTTCCATATTGTGGCGTCAGGAGGCTGGCGAGCCATTCTCCTCAACGATAATTCTCAAGGTATTCTAACAATGTATTTAGTCACTGACACACTTCTCGTTCCCCACACCCTTCCATATTGTGGCGTCAGGAGGCTGGCGAGCCATTCTCCTCAACGATAACTCTCAAGGTATTCTAACAATGTATTTAGTCACTGACACACTTCTCGTTCCCCACACCCTTCCATATTGTGGCGTCAGGAGGCTGGCGAGCCATTCTTCTCAACGATAACTCTCAAGGTATTCTAACAATGTATTTAGTCACCGACATACTTCTCGTTCCCCACACCCTTCCATATTGTGGCGTCAGGAGGCTGGTGAGCCATTCTCCTCAACGATAATTCTCAAGGTATTCTAACAATGTATTTAGTCACCGACATACTTCTCGTTCCCCACACCCTTCCATATTGTGGCGTCAGGAGGCTGGCGAGCCATTCTCCTCAACGATAACTCTCAAGGTATTCTAACAATGTATTTAGTCACTGACACACTTCTCGTTCCCCACACCCTTCCATATTGTGGCGTCAGGAGGCTGGCGAGCCATTCTTCTCAACGATAACTCTCAAGGTATTCTAACAATGTATTTAGTCACCGACATACTTCTCGTTCCCCACACCCTTCCATATTGTGGCGTCAGGAGGCTGGTGAGCCATTCTCCTCAACGATAATTCTCAAGGTATTCTAACAATGTATTTAGTCACCGACATACTTCTTGTTCTCCACACCCTTCCATATTGTGGCGTCAGGAGGCTGGTGAGCCATTATCCTCAACGATAACTCTCAAGGTATCTCAACACACTAGTTATTAGTCATAGACACACTTCTGTTTATGATTTCAATACATAGTGGTTTATAATAGGTACAGTTAAACTTAATACTTAAAGACTAGACTTCGATGATTAAAACAATTATAACAATATTATTTTGTACTGTTTAAACTGATAGTTTTGCAATAAATCAAAATAAATAGTATTTTTTTTTTAGAAATGAAATGATATGCATACCCATAAACTTATAGTGGTAATTATCCACCCACCCAGCAATACACGTTTAATAGTATTGGAATGAAGGTTCGGTGATATTTCACCACCCAGATACGTACCATGGCATTGAACCACCCACCCACCCATGTTCTTTATTCGAATAGGGTGTCAATACTAACCTACACATATGGATGGGTAAGTGAGATATTGAATCGGATCTTCCACTGACCGATGGCCGGTTTTTTTATATTGACTAAGGTTACACAGACACTCACGGCCTTTGAGACCTGGCGAGTGATGTTAAAAAATTAACTGAATACATATATATAAATAGTTTACCCGTATTCGTAAATCTCGCTCACCTTTGTTAGTCAGATTGGTGGGTGTATGTGTCTTCACCATTGTGTGGGTAGTGTCTTCATCATTGTGTGGGTATGGGGGGCCTCCATCATTTTGCGGGTATGGGTGGTGAGTGGGTCTTCATCATTATACGGGTATGGGTGGGTGGGTCTTCACAATTGTGCGGGTATGGGTGGGTCTTCACAATTGTGCGGGTATGAGTGGGTGTGTGGGCCTTCACCATTGTGTGGGTATGGGTGGGTGGGTTTTCATCATTGTGCGGGTATGGTTGGGTGTGTGGGTCTTCACCATTGTGCGTGTGTGGGTGGGTGTGTTGAAAATTATTGCGTACACAAATATGCTAAACCCAGAAACAGTCTGCTTCTTTATACGCAGTAAAATAGTATTTTCCCATTTTAAAATTGTTGTTTTATAAGGTTTTACGAACTAGTTAAACTATCCTGCATATTATAAATTTAATTTTTCTCTTTGTATTTCCATTTTATTCTCATAAGTAAGTGGTTAAAGGAATACAATTGATAACAGGGTAAAATATTACTATATATAAACAACACCAAGCAGAATAAGTATGTTTATATGTTGTTTTAGTTTGTTTAGACTTTGTTTACTAGATAAGAAAAGTAGAGGTCACTACAAAAGCTTAGTGGTTCATTTTTAACTTACGATATTATCAGTGGCATAACTTTGGCCACTCAAATAAGTAGTGGAATAAAAATCTCTATATACCTATTATATTAAGATCAATTTTCATCGTTTAAAGAATTACCATTCTGGGACTATTGATATACATTTTCACACCAATATGACAAAAAATATAATTTTATATGGATTTAATATATAATTATATAGTATTCAAACTCTATGTAATAAATTTACTTGTGTAAAAAAAATATACAGAAATAACATTGTTTGATACACTGTTTACACATCTTAAGGTATAATTAGACACATCAGTTCAATGTAAACAAGTGGTATCAGGTCACTAGATCAGACTTTCTCCCTTCACATTTGTATGTTTGACTGGTTTTAAGTTCGGCCTCGAACCCCAACAATATTGGGAAGGTAGCTAAATATTTATAGTTTTAATTTACATTTTTACTGAAAATTTAATCAAAATCATTAGAATAAAGCCAGAAAACTTGTATTTTTCAACGTGTTTACCCGTTAAAAAGAAATGTTTAACTACAAAACTATTAATATTAGGGAAATGTGGTTTTCATTAAAATATTTTAAATTGTAATTCACATATTTTCTGGTAATAATTAAAACCATTAGTGCTGTTTTTGAGCATGTTTATTTCCAATAAAAATTTAAAAAAACTTAAATTTAAAAACAATTTAAGAAAATAAACAGTCTGGAGATATTAGCTTGATACACTTACAGACCAAATTTCATAACATCCGTTTGGTCTCTAGCGATGTGCACATAGACGCACATACGGACTGACGCAAATTTCTTTTCTGTTCAGGGGGCCCTAAAATGGATTTTTAGATCAACTTGTAAAACAAACGTTGTTTGGATGATCACAATACTGTCTATTGGAGAAAGTTAAATATACACGGTGTAAAAACTCGTAAAAAATCAAAATAACGGCATATCGTACAAAAGCATTTTTACGTCAGGTAACGCATTAGAGGAGTAAATTTGTGTAGCCGGAAGCAGCGAAGCCGTCCGTTTGATGAAGTGATTTAGCTGTAATGAGGCCACTAAGCTAATGTAGGGAGTTAGTGTAGCCCGCGGAATGTAATTACGAGGTAAGTGTTGCAGGGAGCTGCTGAGTACTTGACTGAGCTAATTGCCTGGAGCAAGTATCGCACTTGCAAAGAGTAACCTAATCTCTTCAAACTTGCACTTCTAAGACTCTAACATATTGCTGTGGGCATCTTACCGTGAATGTTAAACACATTACTAAAGATTAATATGACTTTATAACAACTCACCTTCGTTATGTTATGATATTAGACAACTTTCATACATCTACTTACTGGTTTGTAGATGTTGGTTTAATTTTACCCATCCACAAACACTTGTATGTTGTATTTCCACTGGATAAATGTTCTAAAATATAAAATAAAATATCAACAATAACCCTTCCTCCTAAAATATTGTTATATAACATAGTTTATTGAAAAAAACTTAGTAAATAATTGAAGTATACAAAATATCACACTGTTTTTAGTGAAGATTTATGGCTAGTTAGGAGAAAGTTACATTCAACTTTGAAGAATTTTTTATGTTGTTTGCAAGCTCGTGAGAATAATGGAAAACGTGGTTCTAACCACGGGAGAGGCAAAAACGTAATATGTACATTAGGAATTGACTTTGGACTATGTTGGAATAAATAAAAACCAGAAGGATGTTCTCAACAAGAATTTCTGTTTGAAATTGACAGGTAGTATATTTTTTTAGCACTATGCAGACATTTTTTATTAATGACAAATTAAGAGGGTTCAATAAAAAAAATTAATTAAAAAGTATATATAGACATAAATTGGTAACATACCTGTCAAACAATCAATTGTAACATTATTTTATCAATTGTTGTCTTATTCCACAGTTCCGGGGGCTACAACATTGAATTTAAAATAAATAGTCACTTTATGACTGTAAGATTTAAACATAGTCCATCCGAATAGGTAAACTGAGGAAACAGTTAGTACAATGATATTTAATTCAATAACAATCATATTGTTAAACGTACGAGTTGAAAACGTCTTAAAACTGAAATATAGAGGGTTAAGATAGGCATAATCCTACGTAGGGAACTAGAACAATTATATTAGAATTGTAATAATGAAATAATTAGTTATGTATTGTTCGCTAAGGTTAAAATAATAAGTATTATATATTATAAAATAACCAGTGACAGTTTTTGACCTAAACTATAAAACTAGCAATAAATATACTTAGTACGCTAGTAATGTAACTTATGTGACATCTTGGTGGAGCTATTGGAAGACTTGATAGAGTGAAGGTAAAGACGAGGAAAATGTCATACGAGCTATTAGTGACATTGTTCCCATCACCTTTCACACCCAAACAATACCACGTAACAGATTATTGCCTTCAACTCATAATTTAGAGAATAAATTAAAACCTAATTTTTTATACTATTACGAACAGTTACATTATTCCCATATTATACAATATTATGATTATTTAAATTAAATATTTTTTTTTCAATATCGAGACTACGTTATCATAACGTACTCTCAAGTGTTTGTAAAGGTAATATAACTACATTGGAGACTACGTTATCATAACGTACTGTCAAGTGTTTGTAAAGGTAATATAACTACATTGGAGACTACTTTATCATAACGTACTGTCAAGTGTTTGTAAATATAATATAACTACATTGGAGACTACGTTATCATAACGTACTCTCAAGTGTTTGTAAAGGTAATATAACTACATTGGAGACTACTTTATCATAACGTACTGTCAAGTGTTTGTAAATATAATATAACTACATTGGAGACTACGTTATCATAACGTACTTTCAAGTGTTTGTAAAGGTAATATAACTACATTGGAGACTACTTTATCATAACGTACTGTCAAGTGTTTGTAAATATAATATAACTACATTGGAGACTACGTTATCATAACGTACTCTGTGTGTCTTATATTTTACTAAAAACTGTAAACTGTTATTTTCTAGGATTTTTTTTTATTATGTATTTTCTAACATCAATATATACCGAGAATTTTTCAATATCTTGCCCCAAAACATAAACATTCCGAATGCTTCAAATTCCTTATATTTAAATAACATTTACACGTATATAAGATAGTAAATATTTAGAATTAAGCACTATTAATTTTTTTTTTAATTTTTATTTATGTAGTAATAATACATCACGTGTTATAAAACAGCCGAGTTTTTCTTATTATTGTTTGTATTATTAGTTGTTTTAGAAAACAACATAAACTAAATAAAAACAGTTAACAGTCACCACTAAAAGAAGGGACAACCGCAGCGTTAGGCTATATAAGAAGTGAGAGGTCGCTCGATAAAGGCTTCTCCACTGTCGCCTACGATGTCCATCATTGCGTAAAAGGTCACGCTAAAGTGAAATCCCTGATATTGTCAGTCATATTCCAGGATAAGCCAAATGACTGTGTTTCAAAACTCTTTCGTTTTGGATTATATTTATGTCTTTGGTGGTCTAAAAACAAGATTATTACTGTCCGACTCAATTTGTTGGGTTTGTAGAAATGTTGTGGTTATAAAAGATAATTCTGTTTTAGCAATGACCTACGAAGGGGCTGTGCTCAACATAACCAGAGTGAACCGCCTACACATGGGTGCTTACCTCTGCATTGCCTCCAACGGAGTTCCTCCTTCAGTCAGCAAGAGGATAGTCCTTATTGTTCATTGTATGTGATTCAAATATTGTAAAGTAAATTGTTAGCTTTGATACAGTAATATAAATTTAATAGAAACTGCATAAAAGATAAATTTATGACATTAAATGACATTTTATGGCTTGAAATTATATAGCTGACTTTTGTAGGCTTTTCAAAACTACATAACAATTGGGTTATTAAAAAATCATTCAATATTATTAAAATTATACTATTTATATATTACTCATAATTGCACTAAGAGAATAAATAGTATACTCGGTTGATACTATGGTATTTATAAATATTTACTTAGTCGCTTTCTTATATGATAATAATTAATAGCATGAACATATAAATGAATAAATCCTTATGCTATTGGTGTGGTTTCAGCCAAGTTTCAGGATAAAGGAAAACCTTTCATGTTTTCTGGTATAAGAGAAACTTTAATGGTAGTACTACGATTCTTATGAGTCGAATAGATTTATATGCATACATATAATACTCTTATAGAGCAATTTTATCCATGCCAATTACTAATCATACCTTACTATCACGAAAATGAATACTCATGGCATCTAAATTTGTATACTTACATAATTTTTTTAATTTTAGTTCCAAGAAAATGTGCAGGAAATTGTATTAGAAAATTTAAAAAACCTAGTCTACATACTAGGTGTAAACTTATCTTTAGTTAATTGTTCTAAAAACACGTTATCATAATGTCTTTTTGTAAGTGTTTGTAAAGATAATATAACTACATTGGAGACTACGTTATCATAACGTACTGTCAAGTGTTTGTAAAGATAATATAACTACATTGGAGACTACGTTATCATAACGTACTGTCAAGTGTTTGTAAAGATAATGTAACTACATTGGAGACTACGTTATCATAACGTACTGTCAAGTGTTTGTAAAGATAATATAACTACATTGGAGACTACGTTATCATAACGTACTGTCAAGTGTTTGTAAAGATAATATAACTACATTGGAAACTACGTTATCATAACGTCTTTTTGTAAGTGTTTGTAAAGATAATATAACTACATTGGAGACTACGTTATCATAACGTCTTTTTGTAAGTGTTTGTAAAGATAATATAACTACATTGGAGACTACGTTATCATAACGTACTGTCAAGTGTTTGTGAAGATAATATAACTACATTGGAGACTACGTTATCATAACGTACTGTCAAGTGTTTGTAAAGATAATATAACTACATTGGAAACTACGTTATCATAACGTCTTTTTGTAAGTGTTTGTAAAGATAATATAACTACATTGGAGACTACCTTATCATGACGTTTTCTCAAGTGTTTGTAAAGATAATATAACTAACTATCTATATTGGAAACTACGTTATCATAACGTCTTTTTGTAAGTGTTTGTAAAGATAATATAACTACATTGCAGACTACGTTATCATAACGTACTGTCAAGTGTTTGTAAAGATAATATAACTACATTGGAAACTACGTTATCATAACGTCTTTTTGTAAGTGTTTGTAAAGATAATATAACTACATTGGAGACTACCTTATCATGACGTTTTCTCAAGTGTTTGTAAAGATAATATAACTAACTATCTATATTGGAAACTACGTTATCATAACGTCTTTTTGGAAGTGTTTGTAAAGATAATATAACTACATTGCAGACTACGTTATCATAACGTACTGTCAAGTGTTTGTAAAGATAATATAACTACATTGGAGACTACGTTATTATGACGTGATTACTTAAATTTTTACAAAAGATAAGTTTACACCTCGTATGTGAAAACAAGACTGCAGAATGAGACTAGCAGGCTCCCATATGTTTCCTCGGTAGACTGCAGGTACATACATCACGGTGTCAGTATGCAGGCCTTAGTCTATACATCAAGACACCTGCACGCACCTCCACATCATAATCAATCATTGCATTATATATTAAGCTCCTAAATAAGGTTGATACTTGGTCTCACTTCATCACTTATATTTCTTAGTACTATTATCAAAAATGGCTTGAATATGTTTGATAAAATATTACTCTGTCATAGGTAAAGCATAAACAGACTTTCATTTTAAATAAATGTTCATTTAATTAATAAAAATAATAATAAATACATTTTAAAACTAAAATAATTTTAAAGAAATTACTTTATAAACCAAGTGAAAATGTTCTTATAAAAATTACAAAAATATACACAAATATTTAAAAAGATTCTGTAATCAATCATAATAAACCTACTTGCTTGTACACGAACAATACTTTCGTAATGAAATAGGGATCACTATTCAGTACAATCTCAAAAATTTAACCAGACACATTCATATTATTATATCATAACAACTTAGTCACTAAGATATTATGAAGACAATTCAATCTTTTTTTAATTTGATTTTACTCTTAAATAAATTTGTTTAGTGGACTTTTTGATTTACTCAATACGTTAAAGTTGTACAAGATGTGTTAAGTAGATTAAATAAAATCTATTAAATGGTTAGTATTTAAGAAATAGAAAATAAATGTTCTTATTTATTTTAAATTAAAATAAAACACTTTACATATTTAAATGTATAGTATATATATATATATATATATATATATATATATATATATATATATATATATACATTTAAATATTAATGTAATGTAATGTAATAAACATAAATTTAAATATTAATATTAATATTTTATATATATATATATATATTTATTTATTTATTTATTTAAATTTATGTTTATTTAACATTTGTAGGCAATCAATATTTTGTTCTAATATGAATATATACCCTTGAATTGTCCTCAGATGGCCTTACGACTGAGGTGGTTTCTTACATTTTTCAGTATCTAAAAACTTTCTGAATAGTTTCGGGCAAAAACAGTCTGCCATATGCTAATAATGATATATAATAATTTTTCTAAACAAACACACATACAAGGTAAGTCTTTTACGTTTTTAAATTGGCCACATGTTCGTATACGACCAAGTTATTTCATGTAACAAGTAATGCATCTCGGAGATTCAGTGGTCTAGTTAGACTTTTTACCTGAATTAGAGATAGCGTGGATTGAAATCTGGCCTTGTTGTAAGTTTTTAACAGTGATTTTTGCCTTGTACTGTTTTCTCCATTACCCCCCCCCCATTGTTAAATGGGGGAGGGAGTTATCTCCATAACCCCCCATGTCAGTAGTGTATTGAGTATAGTCAATAGTTAGAGTGAAAAGGAAATCGGCCTCTCCTACAAAGAGAAAATAAAGAGGCCTCTCCTCAATTAAAATACAAAAAATAACTTTTATTGAGCTTTGCTCTGAGTAGTAGGGTAGGGGTTATAAATACAATCAATGGTATGTATTTAAAGTAATGTAATGTAAATTGTAGTTCCACCGATGATATCGGTGCCCAACCAGCTAGTGGGAGCTCGAGAGGGCCAGCAACTCTCATTGGAGTGCCACTCGGAAGCCTATCCCAAGTCCATTAACTATTGGACCAGGGACAAAGGCCAGATGATCTTTCACGGTAAGTGCCATTCAATGTAACGCATTCAACGACACCATTTCCACTTCTCTGGCTGTCATTCAAAGTCACTTCTTTCATTCACTATGTAAATCATGTTACAGAAAACAGATCTGTAACGCAAAGCAAGTAATGCAACCTTATTTGGGAAACATGCAAATTCCGTTACCTTTTTTAGTAGGTAATATATGAATTAGAAAGGTAGCACAAAATTCAAGATCTTTAAGATAGCACTATATCGTTTTTTACATCACTTGAATAGCCAACTATTCAGGTTGCTATGACAAATATATTGGATTGAAAAATCTAAAAAATAATTGAATATTACATAAATCAGTGTTATCAATAATATTTTCATACAATAAAACTGTGTGTACAATAATCTTAACTTATCAATACAAAATATCTTCTTAATGTAAGCCACATGTTTTTTTATGTGGTTTACATTAAGTTTAAAATAAGTATAATGTAGGATTACGGTTGATAAAAATCATAATTTTTATTATTTATTGTTTTATTTAAAATTGTGTTTCTCTCACTGACACATGAATAATTTTTATAAATGTTACTTTTATTTATCACGTATTATATAATGTCACTAAATTATATTATAATGTACTAAATGCCTATATCTATGTTTATTGTAATACTATAATTGTTGCAAGATTTTTTTACAGTTTTTCAACGCCTAAATGACTTGTTAAATCATAAAATCTATCTTAGTTAGAGTGACTTATTCAAATTGTTTCCTATTTTTTGGAGAAAGAATGTTTAAGCTCATACATTGAAACTAAAGAAAAATGAAACTCAAACTAATTGTACAATTCTTATTGAAACAAGTTACAATAAATATGAGATTCTACATCATACCGTAGTTTATTACGTCATTTAATATTATGTTTGAATAAATAATATTCATTTTGGGAGTTTATTTCAAACCGTATATTTGCATAACACAATTTATTAGTTATATATTTCATAATTAATTAGTTTTGTAAGTTGTAAGGACAATTATTATTTATTGTTAAGAACTGCCAAAGTTATTTTTATAAGTGTGTACAAGTTATAAATGAAATATCAATTGACCAGCTCTGTTATGTGTACCTTCCTTGCAACATTTATCTGATAAAAGTAAGAGGTTTTGAAAATCAATATACTCGTACATCCAATATTACCTCACAAAAGTAGCTCAGTAATAAAGGTTCTTGATATATTATTCAACATTGTGGCCACAATATTCCCTATACATCATTATAACAAGATGGCAAGCCTTACATAACGACTGTAAAGCTTACATACTTGTCATTTGTGACAAGTATCTTGACAGTAATATGACAATTTGATACACACATATCCAGTGTGTTAAAGCACTTTAGTTAAGTTAAAGTTTCTTATTGAACTGTACATTATAATTTATAGAACGTTTTATTTAATATAATACTAATTTTTATTTACTTATTAGAAGTATTTAAAAAACAGAATACATAGCTATTGTACACATTTTTCATACATAATATCAAATAATAATTAGAATAGCCAAAACTTTATAAAGAACTTTTAATTTTAATACATGTTACACTAATGTGAGATTTTTATAAATATTACCGATGCTTCAAATTATTAAAAATAGAGTTTGTTTAAAGAAGTTTAAAATAAATATAAATGGAACGAACTGCGATATTATCTAACTGATAAAACGATGAGCCAACCAGTAACTGTAATAAATGCTTTTACCTTAATTGGCCCATAATAAACTCCCCTCACTTTTCCATCATTACGTAATAGACTACCCTTCAAAGATCTGCGAGGCAGCTCCATTATAAGTCGAGTGTTCATTTAACTCAACATCCCGTGTTCGGTTGAAATGTTGCTGCTCGCTTATAAGGATATCTCGTACACAGCACCTCCCTCAGTGAAATCACATGCTTCACTTCATTTGTAATATCAAGCGCAACAGTTATTTCAGAAGGGCTGTTTTGCTAGTAAAAGTTAGTAACTGTATTATTATATGTTATCAGATATAAGGATGAGACTATTATAAAGAAAAATTATAAAAATGAAAACTACACAGGTTATATGGTGATACAAAACAATATAAAAGGTTTTTTGATTTGTTGTGGTAAAAATGAATAATACGAGCCTAATTTTAAATGAACAATGTACTCTACTTAGTCCTATATAGAAAATTAAAAAATCACTATTTCAATATTTTGAAAAATAAGATTTATTGAACTTCCTTTCATACATCAAAGACACTAATATTTATTTATGATACAATAGACAAATTATTAAAACATAAATTGTTAATTATTATACATTACAATAACGACCTTTTAGATACAACAATTGACATTAAACCTGCATTCATAATATGATATTAGAAATGAGAGAGATATATAACTAATAGACTGATGCTGATGTTGTGATGCTCTCCAATCTCTTTTCTATCACAAAGTTATGATCACGAATAATAATATATGAACGAAGAATTATATGAGAGTTGATTTAATAAATTTATGCCAGTAAAAAAGTTAATTTAGTTCTTTATTTATTCAAATATAAAAGGTAGATTTTAAAGGAAATACACTACTAATTTTCAGTATTGTTAATTAAATTAATATCGGGCAATGTTATATTGACTGATGAAGAAAACAAAATTAATTTTTGGTACAAGTAAAGTATACATTTATTTGCCAGAAAACAGGGGTTTTATAGTTACAACGTGTTATTTGTCTTGTATTTTTTGCATTAGGTGCAGTTTTACTTCAAATCACATACAAGTTTTAAAATGAATATATTATTGTTACGTTTGGTTGCAAATATATCTCATAACTGTTTGTATGAAGTAATACTAATTTTCTAATTTTATTATTCACTTTAGTAGTTTTATTATGTTTTTAAATGTTATAATTACATTTAATATTATTTTAAAAGTACAGTGTTAGCAAATACGATGCTTACCTTTGGTTATATAGCACAACTTGGACTAATAAAATATAATTTACAATTTAGCATTTAAAATGTTTAATCAAAATAACTAACCGTTTTGAAATAATATTTAATTCAGTAAATTAATTATTGCATAAAGAATAAACATCGTAAAATGTAATAAAGCGTTATTCTAGGACCACAATGAGATAAAAACCTACAATAACTACATATGCAACCTTCGCACTGGCGATCAAATTTGCCTTGACTAGTGGTCTATTCATATAGTTTGTGCGAACGTTTGTTTGAAAATTACTATAAAATTTGGATTTGATCAGAATATAATATATTGTATATCAATGTATTCAAACTTTTTTTGTTCTACCGAATAAAAGCTGACAAACTTCAAAATTATTTTGAAAAATATTTTTTTGTGGTTTGAAGTTCGAATTTTTACTATCCAACAAACAATTTTCTAATTAGTGAGCATGTAGCAAACACTAAAAATGATTAATATCTAATACCAAGATATACAAAATATGCAAAATGTAGTCTTATATAATAAAATGCTAACTAAAAAGAACTTATGGCTGTAAATTATTTTTGAAAATGAAAATGTATAGCCAACTCGAGTGTGTCTTGTGGCAGCTGATCTACTGAAATCCACAAGTGACCTTTTGGCAAAGGCCAATAAATAAAAACGAATAACTATATATTATATGAAGTGAAAATATGAAAAGAAAGCTTGTAATTTGCCAAATAAAACTGTATAATGTTGAGTCAGATTGATTCGTTGAGTTTTTGTAAAATTACATAATAAACATGCAATGTAAAGTGATTCGTGAAATACGACGCTGCCAGTATACACGGGTCGAAAATGAGATTACGACTTTCCAGCTTGAGGGTTAGTACTAGTATTAAACTAGACTTGATATATTATGCAATACTCAAACAATAATAACTATACATAAGAGATGTATCAATAGAATTATTATGTTAAGAATTTTATTAACCTATTATAAATATGAATGAAAATACATTATATAAAAAAGGTTACATATCATACATTCGTAATACCCGTGCAAATTTATTAGTGAATAAAAAATTTAACTTACCTGTAATACATTTTAATTCTAGTTTCATATTCTAATAATTTACATAACAAGGTTCCAAGATTTTCTTAACATATAAAACAAACAAATGAACAAATAATTTAATATCAGCAAATATTAAAACTTATTTGGAGCTCAATTATCTATAGACAACCTATACAAAAAGGTTAAAGCAGTGTTTTAGTGCTTCTGTGTTACTCTTAAAGGTGAGATTGCGGAAGCAAACCTCATAACAAAGTGGTTTGTTTTGTTGGATGGAAGACAATCACGAACACCGTATTGTGACTGGTGGAGCCATCATGGTGGGGAGGGAGCTTTACAATTACAATTTTATAGGCAACACAGACTGAAAACACATTTTAACTTTAAAACAGTCACTTCAGTGGTGGCAACGAAATGTAATTTCATAAAATAGATAACATTATTGAAGCCTTGGTGTTATATAAAATATATAACACAGATCAAAACTTTCGGCCTTGGTCTCGGACTCTGAAAATATATATATATTTAACAGCTCTGTATATAATACTATCCGGATGGCTTTGCTTTGCTTCACTTCGATGTGAATCTCTACGCTGACTTACCCTTCCTTCGTAGTTCTAACTAAACAATCACGTCAATATAAAAGCTTAGCCTACTGCAATTCTTCTAGACAAGACATTTTTAAAGTTTAGATAACAAACAATAAAAGTCTTCTCCTACAGGATGCTAAGTAGTGAAATCGGGAAAAAGTTAATAGAAATTACCTTAAATGTTTCACAGTCAAAACCATATTAGCCAAAGCTTCTGTATCGAGTTTATGTATTTTGTACCTGTTGTTCGATATAAATTATTGAATTAAATTATAGATATTTTAACTCTTACGGAAAAAATAAAATGTTGAAGGGCTGTTTCTATCCTTTAGGAACGGATTTTATAGAAATGCTTTCATAGTGGGTTTATATGATAAAGAAGAATATTTCTCTACAAATTACATAAAAACTCTTCGTTCTTAATTGTTGTGGTGCATGATTACATCAATTTTGGAATACTTAAATAAGGACATAAATCTTGTCCAGTTACTAAGATTAACAACACTAATGTACTGGAAGTTGTCTTCTAAATAAAATATCAAACGTAACAAAATTAAAATAAATTATAAACAAAAAAATATATGTTAATAAATTCCATAAAAGCAGTTATCAATTATTAAATAAGTATGGTTCCTTCTTAAACAAAATATAGGAGAAATATCTAAACAATAGTAATATATTGAAAAAACTATTTAGGTAATAAACAATATTTTAGGTTTGTGGAAGTTGTATCACCATTTTAGTATAAAATTACTGTACTTTTTGTATAACCCAATTAATAAAACAAATTACTATTTGACAGTTAATAGTTACATCTGATACAGGAGCCAATTACGAGCCGGAGATGCTGGACAAGGCATACAGAGTGATCATGAAGCTGACCATCAGAGCTCTGCACCCATCGGACTTCGGCATCTACATGTGTGTGGCCAAGAACGCATTGGGCGTCACCGATGGTTCTATCAAAGTATACAGTATGTATCAAGTCAAAAATCTATATATCGTCAAGTAAGGCCAGAAGAACAAATACCAACTGGATACAGGTTTTTCATACTTCAGTTGATCTACGTAATGACACTGTTCCTACCCAACAATGTGAGGATTCTAGATTATAATTGGGATTTTTTCCGTACATTCACTACTAGTTAATAAATATTCTCTTTAATAATAGTTAATAAATATTGCCTAAAAACCGTTCTCCAATAATTTTACGTCCACTTTAGTATTCCTTATCCGCTAGGAATCTGATCTCGCTGGCCTTATCTTATCGTTCTCGAAAAACTTAAACTAGGGAAGCGCATTCGATGCTAAGTCAATTGTTGGGTTTACCAGTTTGTGATCAGCTTTAGAAGCCATCCAAGCTACCCTAACCCAACCTAAACTAACCTAACCGTAATTGCGATAAAAAAACAGTGTTAATGAATTAATGGAAAATGTCCTATAATTGGTGTCATTGTTCTGGTTTTGGGATGCAGTTAACAATAGGAAACCTTCGCTCTGAAATGTTGAATAGTTCAAGTTTAAAAGGAAAAAAAATTACTTATGCTTCTGACATTCTTTTCTATTGTACTCAACAGAATGTATAATCAACAGAATGAATTAATAAATTCTTTCTACGGATACAGATCCCTGTTTTCAAATTACAACACAATTTAATATTATTAATTAATACAAGTTGAGTTATTGCATCATGCAAATCGTACTGCAGGCCAAAATGTTTGGCCAGTCACCATTTAAAAAGTTTGATGGAGGGAGGTTGTTTACTAGCCTAAGCATGTTTTGGTAAATAGTTAGTACATTAATATATTTTGCATTGGAGGGAAATATACTTTACCGCTACAAGTACTTATATATATATATATATATATATATATATATATATATATATATATATATATATATATATATATATATATATATATATATATATTTGTTTTTTATGATATATATTTTTTATTTCATCTTTTTAGCTCTGATAAAAATGGACTTTTATGCATTTTCTTTGTAAATTTATTCAAAAACTCTTATGAGTAATAATTTTATGGAAAGAACAAAATGTGACCATTTGCAGCAGGAAAACTTTGAATATTTATACTTTATCTTAAACAGGTCATACTTAACATAACATACTCAAGCATGTGATAAGAACATGCCTGGAACTTGGTATAACTGTATTTCAATTCATAAATGTTTACAACAAATAATAATATCACTTTAAAACCAATATAATTACTTTACAAAATAGTATAAAGTCCATATAAATAATATATTAGATACTGATAAATTAATTAAATAATTAAAAAATGAAGTGAGGAAAAAATTTAACAATATAATTATATTATTAGTTAAAATTCTTACAAGAGAAAAAGTATACAAGCGCCGAGATGAAATGAATTCTATGCTTGATTTAGTCATATTAGTTAAACTTAAATTACAAAAAGTACAAAATAAAAAACATGTACACAAGCAACTGTTAGATTATAACGATTGTTGTATGTTAACAACAGTGTTAACTAGCGTTTCACATTTTTATATTGCTTACAGAAATTACAAATGACAACAGTATACGACTAGAGGATCAAAGTGAGTATAAGTAAATAAGGTTTCTAAATATAGTCTATAAAAAGTAACTTTATTGATAGTAATAATTAGTTTGGTTTGCGAACGTTAACTAAGCCTTAGTGTAATAAATGTAACTCAACAAACAATATCAACAATAAATTAAATGGTAAATGAAATGTGATAAACCAGAGAAATAAGTGAAGTAAAATAAAATTTTTTTAATTGTTTGGAAATTATTTCAATATTTACACGGCAGATGTTTAAGATAACACTATTGTAAATCCTGAAAAAAAAGTGGAAAGTGGTTTTGGAAATTTCCTTTATAATTAATTATTAATTGTAAAAAAATAGTTGAATAATTAATAATACTTACAAGTGAACCTTGGAAAAGGTCAAATATTGAAATTTGTATTTTACTATCTGTGTCTGTAAATTTGCTATCTAGATTGTTATGCAAAAAAAAAAAAAAAGTGGAAAGTGGTTTTGGAAATTTCCTTTATAATTAATTATTAATTGTAAAAAAAAGTTGAATAATTAATTATACTTACAAGTGAACCTTGGAAAAGGTCAAATATTGAAATTTGTATTTTACTATCTGTGTCTGTAAATTTGCTATCTAAATTGTTATGAAAAAAAAGTGGAAAGTGGTTTTGGAAATTTCCTTTATAATTAATTATTAATTGTAAAAAAATAGTTGAATAATTAATTATACTTACAAGTGAACTTTGGAATAGGTCAAATATTGAAATTTTTATTTTACTATCTGTGTCTGTAAATTTTCTATCTAGATTGTTAAACAAAAGTAATCAACCAAAGAGAAATGTCAGAATAGTAACAGGAAAACCCATCGTATACAAAAAAATACTTTCAGGAGTAATATCACATTACCGCAGTTACAACTTACAAATAATACAATTCCTGTTTAGTAAGATATTTTACATAAATCACTTACTTTTAATAGGTATTAATTTAAGTAAGTAAATTATGTGTATACCAAATAACTTTAAGTGAATTATAATAGTAAATAAAGAATCATGGTACTATATCAAATTGAAAATGTGTTATAAAGAGAATAATTAATTATTAACATGAAATGGACTTTATAAATTGTAACAAACATATCTTGACAATTTAAATATTTTAATATATTTTAAATACAATAATAAGAACTTTTAAAATATATGGTTCTTATTTTAAAAAGTATATTCTAAAGTATTATTTTTTCCATAAATAATTTTTATATTTTAATATGTAAGGTTTTATGGGAATGTAACAGACCTTAATACATGTTTCATTCGTTTGGCATTCTTGTTATGTCAAGATGTTTTAGTGAGTTATAACAATCTTCCTGCAAGTGAAGATCTTGTTGCAATCCAACAGTGTTAGATTGCATGATTATAATTGAAAATGTGATTTGTTCTACATTCCTACTTTTCTAAATTTAGTTGGATATTAGTATATTAAGATATTGGGTACTTATTACCAAGTTTGGCAAAGCATTTTATTACTGAACCATCTCAGGTAAAGCAATATAACTTTTTACATAAATACTTGACCAAAAATAAAATGTTTAAAGAAAAAAATGGTTATCTCGAAATTGGTTATTGATAACTTTTAACCAAGCGTAGAACTCCGACAGTACACACTGTACACTTCAAAACATGCTTGAGAATTGTCTCAACTGAGGCTGAAGAACATTGTCTGAATATAAGATTTAATAGTAGTCCTAGTAGGTTTTTTTAATTGTACAGCTTACCATTTTTACAATGCATGCTGAAGTTCGAAAGTGAGCGAAGCGATTGTAGTAGCCATTCATATATATTTTTTTAAGCATCCAGTAGGCATTCCGAATACTTCCTTTGGTATTCTGTTTGTTAAGTAGTTTATGGACTATTTATTTATGTTAATAGGCTTGGTTTGATAAACTTTTCCCAGTCAATTATTGACAATGTAATTTATTTTAAAATTATCTTAACATTTCGTAACTTTGTCGAAGTCATTTCTCATTATGTTTTCATATGGTTACAGTAACATGTTGTACTCAAATAGCAGTCTCATAAGGTATGTTTTATGTCCTCTTCGGTATTTTCCTAGACCATTTCCGAGGATTCTGTAAAGATTGTGATCTATATCAATTAGGTTTATATTGTGTACTGCCGTCGTTTTAATCTTGTGTTTAAGACAAGGAAAAACTACTAAGCATTTTCAACAATATTAAGTGTCTATCTTTACACCACCACTATTTTGACTAAGTTCATATTTATTTAAATCAAAATTGCGGCACTATATTCTCCAAAATGAGACTTTAAATGTGAAGTATACTCAACCTATGCTATAACTCCAATTTTTCTTCTGATTCCTTCTGGACATCCCCAATATGATGCTTAAAATGATAATTACTTCAAAAAGTATATTTTTAGGTACAATATAAATGTGTAAAGTATTATTACTTTATAATAAATAATTTTAAAAATATAATACTATTCCCAGACCTTTTGTACACCCTGTATATTATAATGATATAGATTTGCCTCAATCATCCTCACTAATGACGCTCACAGTACAGTAGCCAGTCATAAGCATTTGGGAACTGTTGTTATTTAGTTGAAGTATAAGTTTGTTAATTATCAATGTATATAATGTTAGAATTGTATTCTTGATCTTCTTATTACTGCTTTTCGTAATGATTATAAATAAATGGTTAACAAAATTATTGGGTCTCCACCATGAACAAAAGATTAATGTACAGTAAGACAATATTTATTATATTTTAATGTTTCACAAACAATTTATTCAAACTAAGCTGTAAAAAAAATAAATAAATGAATAAAAGAACTAGATTGCTCAGGAAGCAAACCTTTTCATTATATGAATAATTAATTTTTAATTTTTTTATCTTAGTTGTGCTTTAGTAGTAATTCAACAAATATTATTAGTCCTGCATTATTGTTTTGCATCAAATGTTTTAAATTGACTCATTTAATTACTTTAAATTAACTGGTGGATGGAAGAAAAGACAAAAACAAATTTTCGACAGTTAAATATAAGACAAATTTTGTACTTCTTAAAAATATTTATTTTATATCTCATATTATATTAAAATAACCAGGATAGTAGGCCTAGCCCCTTTTGGCTCCAAGTACAGAACTCCTCAGTATGTTTGAAAGTAGGCCTACTGTCAATCTCATTATTAATAATAACATTTTATTAAATAATAACATGTTTTCATGTGCAGATAGTGACTTTACCATGAACGAAGAAGAAAACAGAATATACACCAGCCACAAGCAGAGTAGGCAAAGTAAGTAAAGTTCGATATGTGAGGTATATATCTTTTCACGTATTTGACGTATATTTATTATTAGTTATATTTATTATTCGATATAAATTGACATTTTGCAGTACTAAAAATACTGAATTATTTATGATTGTTTATTTTATCACCAAATATTTTTAGTTGTACTTAAGTAATATTAGAAAAATTTCTAGCAACAAATGCAAATTACAAAGTTGAAACTTTAATTGAGAAAGCAAATTACAAGAATATCTTGAACACTGTTAGCCTTCTTCTTGGTTTAGTTAGGTGACGATTCATTAGGCTGGACAGGTAGAATAGTTGGTCTGTTATATACGTTTATTTGTGTTACATTACATAGATTTAGGTATTTTACAATTATCCTTAAAAAAGAAAAAATCTGATAAAACCCTTTTTATTTCATTTTCTTATGTTTTATTTAATGTTTTCTTTTATTTTATTGATATTCAGTCCCTTTAAAAATGTTTACATGATATTTTTAATACTGTACAGTCAAAAAGATCTTCATATAATAGTAAGTAAAGTGTAGATGTTTAAGGCGTTTAAATATTTCGGTCAGGTTTGACAAACCACTAATCACTTCAATTTAGTTTTCCTACAACGTATTATCAGTAGTACTACATGTTATGCCTTTGTAGTCATGAAAGTAGACACAAATTATATAATATGTGTGTGGTTTCAATAAGAATCAGTTATAATAAATAAATTATTTAAATGTACATACTCCTGAATATGGAAAAAATAAGTAGTCAGTTCTAATACACTGAATCTGTATTATTTGTTGCCTAGTATGATTAGCTTAGTTTTTAACTCAGCTTTTGAGTTTACTTTTCAGTTCAGACTTGTACTTAATGTTGTTATATTAGTTTAAACTGTTTAAATACCTTACCTAGTACACATACTACTGAATGTTCTCGCCCTCAAGCCTTAATTCATCTACCTTCAATACTCTCACACTTTACACATATCGCCCAATTAGCCTAACAAACAATACTTACGGCAACATATTATATAATATACGTTTATAGACTTGGAGGTACACCCTAAAGACATGGCCCACGTACACCCATTAAGTTTACATTTGTATGAAAATAGTGAATGAACGATCTGCTACTATGCTCTAATTGTTCACGATATCATAACAAACTGCACGAATACTTCAGCTATATATTTTTTTCACATTCTGCTCACTTCGGCTATTTATTTTTATTTACCAACACTAAAATGAAAATCATTGTCCAATTTAACTAATGAAATTATCATTTTACTTCAGGCTTTACATTCCTACCCAGTGAACATTATTTGTTTCTCACAAAAAATGTGTCCCTAGTTTTATTTTTTTTATGTACTATGTACAGTGATATTTAGTTTTAGTTCAAAACAATTTATTATATAACCCCCTCAGAAGTATTTACGAATAAGTGTGTTATAAAATGATACAAAAAAAGGTCCTGACCAAGACTAACAAAACTGTATACAACTTATAAGGATTGTGAAAGCATTTGGTGAAATATGTTTACAGTCAGTTTGCTACTGACCTCTTAACACTAGACATTTGGTTTGGGGTCGAATATCTGATTGGAAAGTTTTATTAAGAAACCAATATCTTAGACTTAAATCATAAGACATATATATAATTTCCTCGCATTACATATAACCTCAACGAAACACATTTAATTTCATGTGTTAACTAGTATATCTATTAATAAACATAATACTAAACTATAATCTTAACTTAGTTTTGTATTGTCTTTAGATGAGAAAATCATTGACTCGTCAAAAGGTTCTGCCTCAGGTGCATCAACCCTCAAATGTGGATTTTTGGAAACAGCAACGAACATTTGTGTGTTTTTGTTATCTGTGTATAGCAAATGTTTAAATAATTTACTACCTTTAACTCAGTTTGAACAATTTTCATTATGTTAAACAACGCTAATGATATTTTTTATACTTACTACAGCGTAAAGTCGTGTAGGCCATCTTTTCAATAAAAATGCTAACAAAAATAATGTTTAAAGTATTGTTAAAGGTAACAGGTAATTTTCATTGGTTCTGATAAAAGATAATAGATCATATTATTTATTATTCACTTTTATAATGATGTTATTGATCCTATAAGTAAAACATACACATTAAACACAGTTCAGCAAACTTTAAATGGATATATTTAACATGTGGTATTGTTTGTTGCCTAAATAGTGAGTTAATCGTTATTTTCTGCAAAACGTAATTCATTGACAATTAAGTGAACTACGTAGTTAAACCTAATGATCAATGTGTTTATTGTAAAGTAGCTTTAAAAATTTTAAATGTATTTCATGTTTACGTTCATTTATGTAAACTATTACTTCGCTATCTGAAACTTTTTCAAGACACAGGATACGTTAACACTTGATTTTAATGAGATTTAATATTTTTTAAGATTATCCATAGTACATTGGTAACTGATATTATCATATTAAATATGATTTAGAAGTTACTTAGAAAATATTGGTTATTATATGCAAATAATATCCTTAGAGACAGAGTTTAATGCAATGAATTTTCAGTTTGATAAAATCCTCAATAATACATATTAACATTGTGCCATTTAACTTCTATGTAACAACATTATTGTGTTTTCATTATAGTATTGTTTTTTTTTTAAAGAAATGTAATTATTTATCAGTTAAGTACACTATATTATATAGATATAGTGTAATTATTTAAGTAAAACTCATTCTTGTATTTTAAATAATTTTATGTTGTTACTACAATAAAAATAAGCACTACTAATAATAACACTAGTAATAATTGGTTAACTGAGGTTCATATTTTAATCGTACTCTTAAGTGGTAAACACTTAAATGAAAATAAATTCAGTAATAAATTGATATTTAATTGGTAATCAGTACTATAATATGAATTAACATTAGTTTTATATATAACGTTATTTGTCTATTTAAAAGATACATTCAAAATATTTAACATGATATATTGAATTATTTATGAAAATATTAATATTTTTTCTGAACAAGATTTGTATGAAAAAACACATTGCATGTATAAAAAAACAGAGATAAGAGGCGTCGAAAGAAAACTCAATTTTCTGTGATAGTGCCCGATAAGGGTTTTAAGGCCCAAGGGATTTTGGATCCCGTTAGGACATCCGAACTATATATTCTTTGTTTTGTTTTGTATTTCGATCTTATTCAGCTTGTGTAAAAATAATAACTGTATTGTGAAAATATTAATGATCATTTAAAAGTGAGTTATTATAATATTTACGGTATTTTTTATGTTTGGTAGCTCATTGATGTATATTGATTAGCTGTACATATGTATTGTAGTTAAATTAGTAATAGTACAAATAATGTATTCTATACATAATTATAATGTATAGATACATTTCGTTATTTAAGAATATGTACTGTGCTTTAATGTAAATATGCCCATTTAATTGCATAATAAAACATTACCAAATGTACAGTTGTGACTTTTGTGCCTATAAATGTTTTGGAGCTAAACGAGGTGTAACCGTTAATTACCAGAGTACGAAATATAATACGATAACTAAATAAATTTAAAAACATGTATTTTTATTAAAATATGGCATATGTTTAATATAATAATAATTTATGTATCCTTCATACATGGGTATAATTTAACTATTTACTATAAGTATGAATAGGGGTACTTATAAAATTACAACCATTTTCTACAATAATTAGAAAATTCTGACTAAATTTATTTATTTATAAAACTGTTATATTATTTAATGAAACTAATATCTTAAATTTAGATCTTTTTTCAAGAAAATATATGATTAGAATGTTTGATTAATAAATTAATATCTTAGTTACTCAATAGCAATAATCTTATAAAAATATTTCATGCGCATCTTACAAATAAGGTGCATGCAATTAAACTGGATACCAATGGTTCAGTTGAAACAAAAAATTATTAGGTTATTTACTTTCTGTGTCAATTTATCAACTGAAATAATGCATAAATGGATCACTTAAATTACACATTTAACTTCATTCTTTTATAGCTTAGAAAAATTGAATATAGGCAGTGATTAGAAATGAAACATCATAGTATAGTTATTCAGATAGTTTTTTACATGCATATTGAATGACGTGAATAAACATGAGACTTTAATAAATAACTTGTTTTTCATTAAATATAAAAAGAAATGTTTTTACTAAACATAGAGACAAATATAGCCACTGGCCTACCATGAATAATATCCAAATTTACATCAACACTTAATAAAGTTTATTTTCATTTAAACGTCTATAATTACAATTGCATAACATATAGCAATGACATATCAGCTATATGTTTTGTTCATATAATTTATTATTGTCAGAAATGGGAGCCAATACGAAGAAATAATATTCAAGGAACGGCACATAAACAATAGCTACGTATGATATATTGCAGAATATTTTTACTTCTTATTTTTAGATTATTATAAAGTATTCCTTCATGAAATGAAATAACATTATTGGTCAAATAAGATACAAGTGGCGATTACTAACAAACGTCACAGCAAACCACTTATCTTCAACATATTACTCTTTTAGTTATAGCAATAACTATAGTGAATAGATACATGTACAAAAAGATGATATTACAAATGTACAAAAATCAGTTTGTATTTCCTCGTAAATAAACGTCACAGCAGGCCACTTATCATCAACATAATACTATCTTAGTTATAGCAATAACTATAGTTAATAGATACATGTACATAAAGATTATATTACAGATGTACAAAAATCTGTTAGTATTTTCTCGTAAACAAACGTCACAGCAAACCACTTATCTTCAACATAATACTATCTTAGTTATAGCAATAACTATACTGAATAGATACATGTACATAAAGATGATATTACAAATGTACAAAATTAGTTTGTATTTCCTCGTAAACGTTAGAGACTTATTTCAAATCTGTATTTAAGAAAAACGGAGATCACATTTAATTAGTTCCAAATTTTGGCAATTAATATAAATTAATTTAGTCACACTTACAGAATGTATAAATCAGATTTACAATAATATATAACAATTACAATTGTGTAATACATAACTTATAAAAAAATGAACACTTTTTTAGTTGATTTTAAACCTTATTTGTATTGTAGTAATATTATATTTATATATTTAAACATACGTATTACCAGTGATCTTTATTTAAAACCACAAGTAATTTTTAAAATATACTTTACTTACAAGAAAATACAAAACATTTTAAACTTTAGTACAATTAATTGGCGACTTCGATACTATAAATTAAATTTTGAGATTGGAACAAAATAAAACTGTGTATGCAAAATAATATTGACGTTGTGATAATTAAATATATTCGATAGTATATATTGAGGTTGAAAAAAATATATAATAATTTAAATAGTTAAGTATAATTATAGCCAAAAATTAATTTAATTTGAAAGCTAGGTTGGATATTTTAATGAAATAAGGTAATTTTTTTAACCAGGTGTTGTTACTTAAACATTAAAGACACATTTTGCTAAGTAAAACTTATATTTTAATGATAACAAATTATTCATAATTCCTGTAAAAACCTAAATATACCTAGTTAATACACCTAAATTGGTAAAAATAATTATAAATTATTCCTAAATAACATAAATGTTTAGGTTTTTGATGATTTAATCTAATAAAATAAATATATTACCTATTGATACATTTGTGGCTGCAATTATTTTAAATTCATATCTCTTTAGAAAAAATTATATGCAAACTGTATGTTAACATAAATGCTTGAGTTATTTTTATATTAATTGAATCAAGGAAAATGATTGGATGAAAACTGGTAGATTACAGCTTGAACAATATTGTATTAACCTACATTATATATACCTTTTTCAATTAACTGCCAATTTGGTAATTATTTTTAATTTAATATTTAAATTAATTTAATGTAATGTTTAAATAGCCAATAAAGAATAATTTCACATCGGTCAAATTGTAATACGACAAGTTTAGTTTTTGTTTTTGTTTTTAACAAAATCGATTAACTTTTGTTTTTAACAAAATCGATTAGTGAGTTAAACCATAGGCTACATGGTTTAGGAATATATTTTTATAATAAGAGTTGGACAGTTGGCACAAATTTAAGGTTTATTCGTCCCACATACCCCTCAAAAGTACTTTAACCTGGAAATCACAATAGTCATTTAGTAATAGAATTGATATACCTAAATAGGTAAAGCAAGTATCCTGTACATATTTGCTGGCTAACCAGACAGTATAAATCTTGAAATTATTAACCCAGAGGGAAGAAGAGAATGGAGATATGACGTAAAACATAATAATTATATTCACATTCATACTTAGATAACATAATCGATTATAAAATCTGAAACCATTGATACTGTTGAATCTAAGGGCTGACTCTCTGAGCGCCGCACAGGTTTAAGTGGGTTTTATGAACTATACTATGTATGCCTATATATGTTTATATATTTAAAAATATAATATCACTTGTACTCAACAGTTCTTTGTAATTTGTAATATGTAAATAAAGAGTCGACTTAAATTTGACTAAATCAATGGTCATATATGATTTTGAGTATAACTTAAATGTTCAGTCTAAAGAGATACGCAATGGTAATAACTTTATTTATACTCCAGTTTTATATATATATATAACCGATGGCAGCTCATTACAGTTGAACTTACACATTGTTTCTATTCTTATCCTTAAAATAATTGTTAACATTACAGTCTGGTACATATATTACGATTAAGTAATATTTTATACTTGCCAATAAACAATTCTAGTAGTAAAATTTTCTCAGGTTGTTTAACTACAAAAATATATTTTATTTGAAATTTCATAAAACCAAATTAAGGTATCTTTCTCTATACAAATATGATTTTGTATTTTATTGCGTTTCATTAACTCAGGTATATTATAATTATCATCATATGGTTTTGTTCGTAGGTTGACAGCTATATTCTTGTTAGAGTGTTCAGTATGTATCCATACCTACAGTTATCATGTGCTTTACATGTACACTTTCATTTTAGGTGAGATCTAGAAATAATGTTGTCATCTATTAGTTATAATACTAGCCTGCTATAAATAGTTAGTTTCCAATATTATTTACCATAAAAATATACATTAGTTATACACTTACTATTTTATTCGAAAACATATTTTCTACATAATTGAAAACAGTATAAAAACGTACATACATTCATTAATTATAATTTCTAGTTCAAAACGTTCTTAAGAATAACGGATAGACGATCAGAAATCTGACATTCTGCATTTTTGAGTAAGTCATTACTTTTCAAAGATTACCGATATATTTAATAATAACCCTATTGCAGACCTTCAAAACATTGTGGTTAATATAATATATAAACTTAAAAAATTAAAGTAATAATTTATCTAACTTTTATAAATAATATTTTTACTACATCCTTGTTAAATAAGTGTTAATATAACACCCGATTAATACTTTTACTGATAGGTTTTTCGTTACTTTATTACTAACATAGGGTAACTATAAATATTGCTTTATTTTCTGGTAAATGTTTTTTAACACAAACATATATAGGCCTAAATAGTTATGAATTTTAAAAACACTCTATATCACCTCAAGATTGCATCAATATATATAAATGAATATTTCTAAATATATAAAAATCTTTATCTTTATTTATTATTTAAGAGTAGATCACTTTTATTATCTAAAAACGTAATTAATATAAAATTAAAATATGATAATAGACTAAATAATTCATCATGTTTCAAATTGACTATTTTTTAGCCTAAATCTACTTATTTAAATTAGAGCATACTAAAAATAAAAAATAAATTGTAATACGTACCTTACTGGAATTAAAAAAGTAATACTGTGGTGATTTTTTTTATAAAAAATACTTCGAACATATTGATTTTTTAATATTGTCACGTACACTTTCTGTTTGGGAGTAAACTAAATGCGCAGAAAGCTTTGCCTGCTGACTCTGCTCTAAAGGTAAAGTTGGAGGCCAATTAAAATTTCATAGCATCAAATAAAAGTTAGCATTTGTAGAGCTTGGCTCTCTGTTTGTCACTCAACAGTTGGAAATTTATTTAATTAAAACTAGCTTTGGCTTTTATACCCTTTGGACTGTCACTAACAGTTAAGAGGTAAGGAAAGTTTCATGAGTTTGTTATTTTATATAACTAACCAGTGATAATTTTATTTTACAATTTTAAGTTATTGTTTACATTATTATTTTGAGGTGTAATTGATAATTCAATATTTTATTGCGTTTACTAGATATTGTAAAACTGTAGTCATAGGCTTGTATTAATTTACTAGCGTGTTTTCCTACTATCAAATTGAAAATAAGATACATATTTGGTCATTTGTTATTCCAGTAAAGTGAAATAAACTTAAATAACTTTAATAATACTCCGATCGTAATTTACAGCATTTACATAGTCAATTTATTCTGTTTATGACTTAAAAATGTTACAATATAGTTTATAAGCTACTAGAAGGAATCCCATTATTCATTGTACAAATTTTTTTGTTACGGAATAAGTATAACTCTTGAGTGTATGTCTTACGATATCAGTAATGTATAGGAACGCTTTTCTGCTATTTGTTTAATCGTATACAGCAATTTGTACCTCCCATCACTGTGTAAAATTTATTTATTTATCCTTAAGTGATGCGTCCCTAAGATAGTATTTTTACAAAGAAACACTAGCAAGTATAGTTCTCAAGAAATATATGTCATATAACCTTTTACGTGTACCATTAAACTTAAAAATTGTTAAATCAATTCGAATACAGTAATAACAAACAAAGTGTGTAGCACATTTTTTGTGCTCAATCACATTACAGTTTTAAATACGCGTTGCCTAAATGCACCTGTTACTTATAGGAACAGTTATTATGATAATTTTCAATAATTTACCACAACTTGAAGTTGTTACAGATTATAATTGTCTACATATCATCAAAAAAATAGTTAACCATACATAATAAAAGTTAATGGTAAAATATTATTATCCTGTCTTTAGTGTTACTCGATCCAAACTACAGTGAGTTTTCAAAAGTAAATATGGGCCTAAATACTTGGATTTAATGCAAATGTTATCATACATCACAGTTTGTTTCCTCGTTTTGTTATTTTTTCAAGTGAAATTATATTTATATTAAGTTGAAAACCCTTTTAATTCTTATATCAAGTTTAGTTTTAATATTAAATTTTCAATATGTCTACTATCAGTGCTTGAAATCATCTTATTTATATAGAAACTTTGATATTATTTGCTATATAATATTTTCATATCAAGACCGTATTTAATGAATAATAAAGGGTCCTTATATTTCAGAACTCGAAGCTTTATTGCTATAATTAATGTACAGTATATTATAATATAAAGTTTTCATAGTCTATGGTGATATCTCCACGTATGTACCACATATACGTGGAGATATTTATACGTTTTCTTGGTTTGTGAGTTACACTTGGCCCAGAGAACATGTACAGGCTTATGCCCCATAACTCCAGAAAGCTGATCACATAAAACCTACCATCCTTACCAAGAGAAGGAAGTTCTACAGTTGGACACTTCTTAACACTTCATAGTATGGGTAACACACCTTTCCCACAGTGATGGGAAAAGTGTAACACTTACAAAACACATGACTGGATGCCCTCACCACTATTTTACTGGTAATGGTGAACTCCAACACAGAGACAGATGGTAGATCAGCCTACAATAGCCATTACCTCAGATATCTGACTACTTCATAGCCTCCCATTATGAACGGAGGCAGGAGCATGGTTAAGGACTTGACTATGGATTATATATCGACATCTACGGCAATGTTCTTGATTTAGCTGCTGCCCCATCCATGACTTCCCATACCTGGGGAAAAGGACAAGCAGTGGCTCTTAGTTCACGCCAGACTGCCCATTTCCTAGCAAAATCATTTTGAACTACAACCTTTATAACTGATACATATCCTGTGCCCAGTATGAACTTCAGACTTCGTTAATAAATAGTGCTGACTTAATGGCATGAGATACAAATGCCTTCATATTCATCCTTATCTTGGCTGCTATTTTTGTAAAAGGCTTAGCAGACTCCACCTAAATCTTCAACGTATGGTCGCCAAGAGTCGCTAATGTCCACATTCTCTATTTATTATGCATGTGCACACTTCATTACGGATACTACATTATCAATATATGCTTAGTATTATAAAATGGGGGTAAAGTTACTAAGGTCTTACGTGCCATATGACTGTTGATCAACATAAAATTTTATTAATGGTTTCTATACAGAATCCAATGAATAAAAAAATAATAACAAATAAAAAAAAATAGGTAACACTCCGATCTATGCTGCAGTGTTTATAGTGGTATTTAAATGTATATCTCCTCTATACGTCAACGCTATAGGCAACTTATAAAATGACCTATTGAGAGATCAGGTTGGCCTATGAGAGAGATACAATGAGGGGTGGAAGGGAGAGAGAAAACTTTAATTCCCCTCATTTTAATTTTGTCCTGTCATTTTTTATCGACGGAAGCTGAACAGTGGAATTATTCCCACCACTGCTGGGATCCGTATCTGTGGTAACATAAAACACACAGGTCACTTAATATCAGACTGAATTATAAATAGTACACTGATCATGAAACCAATACGTTCACAGACGGAGCTTGATGTATGACAAACTTTAGTATTTGGAATCAAAAACGGTGTACCCTCATGAAACATCCCTCATCACGTAAACAGAATATAATCGACCCGTTTATAATAAACTCAGAAGACCTTTATATTTACTATCTCGCAAACATAAGTCTCCTGTTTACCTAAGGTAAGTTACTGTGTAGAGTTATATTTCCCAAATTATAATATGATAGATGTAATATAACAAAAAACTTAAGTAATAAATAGCGTTATGTTTACGTTTCCCAGTATAATTCTTGGTAAGTAATACTTGTGTAAAAAATCTTCAACTTTGGCAAATTACTCAGAAGAAAAAATAACTATCGTACATTTACTAGATAAAATCTATGTTTATAGGAAGGTTAGTAGTGTAGAAGTGATAGTGGTAAGTAGTGTAGTAATAGTAAGTGAGCCAGTGCCAGTGTTTTAAGGAAGATGTAGTATAGGCCTACTGCAAGATCAGAAAGATATAAACAAAATTATTTTCATTACTTCAACGAACGTACACTCAAAATCATTTTCTAACGTCACTATTAATCATTTTGATTTACAAATAAATAGGGCTATATTTTTAAGAACTGAGTTTTTTCGAACCAAGTTCGATTAATATTTTCATCAAAAAATTTTACCTTTTCGTTAACCTAGGATACAAAAAGTCTTATGTATAAATATTAAAAAAATAATTACTATCAAACAATTTTTCGCCCATGTGTCAATAACATATCAAAAATGAGTTTCCATTAATAAATAATCTTTCAATATTTATTGCTTAAGTAACTGGTCATGAAGGTAAGACTCTCTTCACCGTAGTGACGAATGGTGTTTTAACTGTCCTGTGAGTTCTGCTGATACAGTTATTTATGGATCTAAAATGTTGATTGGTATATACATTTTAACTACTGTATTAGAAGTATAAAAACAGGTGAGTAAACAAGATGGTTGATTTTGTGAACATTAACTTTTATTCCGAATGTAGGGATAAGGTTGACCAAGGTAATATTTATCCAGTAGTATTTTAATTATTTTATCTGAAGTATACTTTTTTGTACACACTAAGTAAACACTTTTGAAGAATACTAAGTTCCTAGCTTGATAAAGGTGAACACGGCACTGCACAGTAATATACCTACACATATCTAAACAGCTGTGAGGAAATATGTAAACAATGTACGAAAGTCAAAGCAAAGACAGTCAAGTTGTTCATAATATTGTCGTAATACAGAAAATGTTTTGGTAAAAAATATACTCTATTCATAAATGTTATATTTACTTTGATTTTTCAAATATATATTGTGTTTGCATTCAATACAAATATGATATTAATATATTTACCGATGCAATTCTGTAAGATTACATTCATTAAACAGTAAAATTTACTTATTTCTACTAGAAGGATTGTAATAATTAAAACTGTGCAGTAACAAATGAAATGAAACCATTACCACATCATACTATTACAATCATATAATTAGAAATAAAGCGATTATCAACTTTGGCAGTGAATGTATACATGAAAATATGTCTATAGTACATTACATTGCTTATTAAGGACGGTAAGCTTTAGTATGTATTGAGAACCAGACTTGTTTAGTTGGTTATTAGCTTCTAGATTATTTTTTTTTTATTTCTTAATTGAATTAGCTCAATTAAATGTATTGCCATGGTTCAAATGCACTAATTAAAGATGTTACATTGAGCTGACACCTTTGTTTTGTATGTGTGTCTACTGTATTACTGACAATCGTAGTGCCATTTACAAACAATATTTCAACTGAATAAATTGGTTATGGTTTTTTTTATGTTTTATAAACCAAGTTTACAATCGTATATGTTAAAGAAAAATAATATTGATTAACTGAGAAAGTTTATTTGAAAATAAGCTATATAAATATATAGATTATTGTATTAGTAAAGTATAAATCAAACAACTCTATTCTAAAGCATGTTGGTGATACATGCTTATCATTGTATGTATCATCAACATAAGTAATTTAAATATTTTAAATGGTCCACTAACTTTGCCAAACCATATACCATTCATGACTATGTAATATTTTCATGAAACTGATATCTTAAAATAAATGATATAATTTTGTATTTCGTTATTTTTGTAGGATCAAACATTATTTTTCAATAACAATATACAAATTTGAAATGTATATAGAAAACAGTTTTACAAATATTGCTTTTAAAATTGAGTAGTATAAGGTAATATTGTCAGATAATTAATTTGAACAGTTCACACACTAACATAATTAATTATTCATCTAAAATGGAATTAAATACACTAATGAAATTAATTTAATGTTTTAAATATGAGGTAACTCTCTGGTCAGTGCTGCTAATAGTGGCAATACTGGGAAACTCTATCGTCTGTGTTATGGCTAAATACAGAACAGTTTCCATCACTCATAGTTCCCATTACTCTCAGTTAAGTTAGCAAGATAGTTATAGAGGTAATTTTTTAAGAACTTAACATAAAAGATCATTTATAATATGCGTACCTCTTATAACTCATACAATAATATCAGGTACTCGAATAGAGTACATACATTAAATGTAATACAATATGTACTGAGTGTTGTAAATTACTATAGTACTATGTAGAGAAATAATTTACTATATAGTCAGTATTATTTATATTTATACTAATATATATATATATATATATATATATATATATATATATATATATATATATATTATTTTATCGAAACAAGAAAATTAAAATACAACAATGGTATTGTATTTTTATTGTATTATTTAAAAAAAATACAAAAAAGTATCATTTGTTTTTTCTATAAGTCAAGAGCTATCACTGCCAGTGTAACACACATCCACTTAGAAACATTTTAACATTAATTCCTTCTTTAACTTAGATCCACATTTTAATTGCCAAATTGCCAGTACGATAATTATCAAACAACTGTATAGCTGGTAGTTAAAAACTGTAATATAAAAATATTTGTTCACAAATGAATTGATATATCACATTGTTAAAACAAACATTATTAATTTGCTTCCAAAAATTATCAATGTAAACTATTTATTGTTACAATTTTCCTGGTAATTTAGTTTTTAAACAATATACAGTATGTATAAAAGAGATATACTGGTTTAGTGTATATATTTTGTTTTATTCTACTGATTCCATACAAAAAAAAAAAAAAACTCGGCCCTGCGGGCCTCGCCAGGGGGCAAGCCCCCTGGACCCCCGGATCTTTTTGCTTAGAGCCTACGGCTAAAATTCAAGAAACATGGAACATGCTTTAGCTGCGCTTTTTCTGTTTGCTGGCTCCTTTTTAATAATGAGCCTGCAAATGTATTTCTCCGAAAACAACGAATTTTAGATTTCATGTAAGGAATTACAAAAAATATAAACATATCTTAAAAATATAAATATATCTTTACTTTTTAAATTTTATTGTTTCGCGGCTCAGGTTCTTACTCACGCGATGACTCATTACCACCTTGAAAGGAAGTTAATTATTATCTTATATAATCCTATAGACACAAAATGGATTCTCTAATTAGGACTTAATTTTGTATATTTTTAACAAGAGTTGTCATGGAAACTAAAGATGTACTTTGATGAACGCTTGCAAATAAAATCATTATTGAAGTCAACACTGATATGTCATTGTGTTTTCATGGTTACGCGTCACCTTCCCGCGTCACCCTCCCGCGTAACGTTTTCAGGCAGTTAGGTCAAGACTAAAGCATGTTCCATGCTAAAAAAAAAACAACAACAAATTTTTAAATTGCCTTCACTTAAGCCTCAGTCAACCATTTTTTAAGTTTTACATAGATAACTATACTTTTAAAATGTTTTAAACATATTGCTTTGAAATGTGGTACTAAACTAATGTCTTAACCAATTGCTCTGTGTAAATATGGTGTTAATAATGTCTATACCGTTAATATGGTGACCGTTATGTTTAGGAAAGAATCGATTGGATAAAAAATGTTTTTGTATAAAAAAAACATGGGTATCAAACGTGTTAAAACCGGTTGCCTAGTAACTAAAAAATGTCTGTTGTTACGATTACGGAAAATAAATTTTCGTATTAACATTTCCATGGCTAGGCAATATTATCATTTAATATCTACAGCACCGTAATTTATTAAAAATACACTAAATACAATATAAAAATTGTAGGTTAAATAAATTTTGAAATTTTAACCTAAACCGATTAAATCAGTAAAACATTGACCAAATACATGTATGGATCATTACTAGTTCCCATAGTAACCTAGAACTTTTTAACATAATTGAATCAGCAGTTTTTGGACAACAATGAAGACGTATGGTTATTTGTTTGCCTCGTCCATGTGTGAGATGTTCAGTGCAATACTTAAAAGTAACTTTTCTATTTAAAAATCCCATAAAAACATTATTTTCAATAGAAGGATTATATGAATCTTATGTACGGTCTTTGTAAATACAATCACACTGAAACCTGGTGCTTATATTCTGAAAGGTTTCCAAATAGAGATGTACTAAATGACTCAACGTTCGTTCGAATCGATACTCGCCTTAGAGAAACTGGATCCTTAGTAGCTGGATCCTGGTGCTTATATTCTAAAAGGTTTCCAAATAGAGATGTACTAAATGACTCAACGTTCGTTCGAATCGATACTCACCTTAGAGAAACTGGATCCTTAGTAGCTGGATCTTGGTGCTTATATTCTGAAAGGTTTCCGAATAGAGATGTACTTAATAACTCAACGTTCGTTCGAATCGATACTAGCCTCAGATAAACTGGATCCTTAGTAGCAGCGTCACAAGACTGTGGGAGACCTCAATCCACAAGAACACCAAAGGCAGAGGAGCAAGTTTTATTAGTGGTATTGAAGATCCTGCATTAAGTAAGTAAGAACAAGAGAATTAGTGTTATGTTGGGTGTTATTAACATATCAGTTTCGAGGAGATTACACTTATCACATCCACGTTCCTCAACCTCTTTATCCAGATGATTTTCCAAAGAGACGCACTTTCTGTGTTCAATATCGTAGTAAATGTGATGTAACTCTGTTTTTGCCGTGCATTTTATTCACATATGAAAATGATTTCTGCAAGAACTGAGTAATTGATTTTCATAATAACCACACCTGGACACTTAAAATTGCTCGTCACTTAAGAGATTACTTATTTGTACTATATGAAGCTTAGTTAGATTTACCTTGGTATTACGCCTTTGAGGACCAGACGTATAAAAAATTTCAAAAAGCTTACAGTATATTCTAAAAATAAATGTATATTGGGAGTTTGAATAATATTTAAATTTGTACGTACTGCCATACTAATTTACATTAGATTGAATCTAAGAGTGGTTTTAAATTAACTATTCATATTTTATTTAGAATAAATTGAAACAATTTATCTTAAATGTTTTAAGAGTTTTTTAATTACCTTGTTTGATAATAACATTTGAGACTCAAAACAGCAATGTCGTAACTTCTTCTAAAATTATTGATAATTACTTGCTTAATTATAGGAGCGGGTGAAAAGTGTGATCAATAAAAACCACGTGACACTAAAAATCCCAATTGAGTACATTGTTAATTGCTTGATTTTATCAAGACACTTTGGTCAACAGTCGGGGATTTAAATTACATTAACAGTAGTAGATCTACAATGTATATATTAAGTTTAATCAGTAAGATTACAAACAGCTTATCAATCAGTTTGAGCAACGCCTTTTGCATAAAATATTTGCTTTATAATATGCCATTACCGATGGTCGTTGAAAAATATAATAATCTCTTAAATTTAATTTGATATGTATCACAATAACCTGTAGCATTTTAGATTGTTTTCTATTATCCTCATTCGCATTACAAACAAATCAAATGTATTTATACTCGTATTAGGTTAATCTATACCTATAAAAGGCAAATACCATTGAATCACTCACTCATCGCTGTAACTAAAAATGTACTAAGCCTACGAGGCTGAAATTTTGTAGAGTCAAAGGTTTTATGCTGTGGATGAGCATTGAGAAGGAGTTTTGAAAAATTCTAAGTAAACCGAAGATGGTAACCTTTTTAGTGCCAAAGATTTTAAATGCAAAAAAAGCGTTTCTCTAATTGGACTGTAGCGGCTAAATGAACGGTTCTACATTAAAACTAACGCCACCTTCTGCACCTAATTTGAGATGATCTACAACTTTGGCTCTATGACTTTTTGCTCTATCTCACCTCCGTTCTTAGATAGAGATAAATTTTCTATTTTTGCGTGTAAATCTTTATTGTTCTCTTTATACTATAGTAAATACATACTCTACATAAAAAAGCCATTTACCACTCATAACTATTTTTCCAAAACTTAACGTCCAATTGACTTAAAACTTTGTGCATATGTTTATGTTGGCCCCTGGAGGCTCAATGAGAACGTATTTTCCTCTTCGACCTCAGGACTCCGTCCAACTGGCCTCAACAATTCCCACGGTATTCTTACAGGAGTATACTAATTGATTTATTTATTTGCTTAGCAGCGGTTATATAAGAAAAAAAATTATTTAAATTGTAGTAGGCTAAAGTTTTCAAAAATTATTGAGTACAATAGTAGTAAATTATATAAAGCAACAGCTGTTCTAAATTAGATAAACTGGGATTCAGTGTAAACTGAAAAAAAGATTGCTGCACATTTCGATTATATAATCAACCCAGTATTATGACCAGCAAAGCGGACAGCGGTGCAGCTACCTATATATATATAGAATCTGTATATATATATAAGAGAAGTCTGGAGTGTCCATGTTAAATGGTAGTCAAGGTTCGGGTGTTGTGTAGGGAAGAGAACTAAGTGTCAATCTTGTTAGTTAGCTGTAAATCAGACCAACACTACGTGGTTCGGATCTCACTTAAAGCTGTAGGTCCCATAGTTGCCCTGGCTATTGGGCTAATAATAAATAGTCCTTTCTGAGCTAAGTCGAACTCAGATAGTAACAATAACTACACTCGTTCATCTACACTCATCACACTCATTCACACCACATATTCGTCCATATCTCCATTATCCATAGAGATGAATAATGAATAATAATAATGAATTTATATATATATATATATATATATATATATATATATATACGATAACAAATATACACTCTATGTTTTTGGTCTCATCATATATACATGTCTTATAAGTATATGACTAACTCTCTAACAATCCTCCACACGACTCCAAATAGCGGAAAAGCACCAGGCAGTACTTGTATATCTATATAATTTACTTTAATTTTATTTGCTAATATACTCATTAACCTAGCCAGGTTAGAGCAGTATTATTGTATATCTTATCTGTATATTACTACGTATTACATACTTATATATTATACTAACAGATGGTTATTACTAGTGAAGAGGATTCCTTACTGTTATATAGATACCTCGTTAAATCCCAGATAAATCCTAAACTTCTGGAGGAATTACGACTGAATTGCCTCTTTATAACATCTGCATGTAAAATCCCTCTTACTTGAAAAGGACGAGAAGGCTGTTAAGGTGGTTTTCAGATAACGAAGTGGCCCCTTGTCCTGGCTCGGCTTTCATCTCCAGTTAGCATTAGTCTGCATATAATGGGGAAAACACTTGCTATATGATATATTCATTGTTTATTGCTTAATGTAAACTAAAAACAAATATTTTATAAAATATAAAATCATAATAAAGGGGAATTAAGTAACACATCTTCTTTGTAAAATGCGTACTTTAATCCGGTTCAGATTTTAGTGGAGAATATCAACTAAGTATTTTCGTAATGATGGATTTCAGGGTTTAAGAACAAAAAATAAATTAATACCATTGAGGTATTTGTTACAAATTTATAAAGAATATATTATTTAAAAGGAACAAGACCTTAAAATTTGTTGTCCTCTTCACACATATAGGATATTTTTTAGTGTAGCGTAAATACCTAAAGTTTGATAGCCTAATTTTATTTTCTAACAAAATATTCCTTAGTTTTCTGCATGGATGTCGATGGTACATATAATCAGGTTTGGGTAAGAATCAGGTTTTGGGTTGTGACCGTCTGTGGATTATCGATGTCGAACAAGCAATTTATCCTAGGGCCACATTTCAGTCAATGCTGGTTTTTATAAATAAGATACTGCGAAAATACAATTTAATATGTATTGTCTAAAAAAAGAGCATCTGTAAGATTATTAACAAAGACATATTTTTTATTGATTTATGACAATACAAAAGATCTCTATTAATAAAGACCTAAGTAATAGTTTAACGGAATTATTTAAGTAAGACACTTATCTGTCTCGTTATATTCGTTATGTTCTATATGTTTTGTTATTTATTTGTTTTTGGGGAGTTACGATGTCGTAAATCCACCCTTAACATTTGTATTGACTTATTCAGTAAATAAATCACTTAGCTTTTGACTACGTCGATCACAAGGTACTGCTTGCTAGATTGGAATGCTATGGCATCCGAGGAGTCTTCCTTGACTGGCTTGGTTCATATATCAGCCAAAGAACTCAATCATATCTCAAATAATTCTTCAAAATTAATTACCTGTTCTATGGTGTTCTGTAAATACCTGCAAAATGACCATTCATTTTGGCTTTTGAAACAGTGGAGCCCATAATCATAGTATTTTCTGTAATTTGATGGTATATTAGTAATTAAGAAAAGAAAACATTTAATTTAATACCCCACTTGAGTGTATTAGTTTACCACTACCTATTGTTAAAGTTTTGAGTATATTATTTATTTTGGAGAGGGGAAGAGCCCTTAAATGTTGTCTCTTCCACAATATAGTGGTATAATTTTATTTAGGAGGTAAATACCTATAGTTTGATAGCCTAATTTTTTTCTAGAAGCCAAAATAGTTCCATAGTTTTTCTGCAGGATGTCGATAACAATATAAGTCTAGGTCCCTCTAGGGTAGAAATCAGAATTTTCCCAGGGTTGGTGACCGGTGCAAATTGACTTATCGATGTCGAAAACCCCCAAGCAATTTTAAATCCTAGGAGCCAAAAAACATTTCGTCCAGATGCTGGTTTTTTTATACAATAAGATATTTTATACAATAAGATATGAAAAAGACAATTTAATATGTATTGTCTAAAAAAAGAGGCATATGTAAGATATTAAAAAGACAATTTATTTATTATTTATGAAAACAAATACAAAAATGATATATACTCATTATTTAATAAAGACTAAAACTGTGATAGTGAAAATACAATCTGACAAAGTTGGTAATCATAGACAATTATATGTTAATAGAATAGTAATATATAAAATAATTCCACCACATAAGGACAAGTAAGTAAACAAAACATAAGTGATCTTTTAAACAATAAATTGTCATACAATTCCCATAAGCTACGTCTAGGAGCATCTAGGGCAGAAATCCGAATTTCTCCAGGGATGAGACCAGTGCCAATCTATTTCTTTTGATCGAACGTCCCCGAAAAAAAATTTAAAATCTATGGGGCCAAAACATATTTTGTCCTAACTTGGCTTGTTTTAGATAATAAGTTACAAAGTAATATTATTTAGAAGAAGCGTTCGAAGGAAAATATCCACTCTAAAATCCATTCAAGCCTGTGTACGTGAAGTTTTTATCCTGAGATCGCTACATTGTGTGATCAACGAGACGATACGTCTTACAGTCATCTGTGCATTACAGTTAAGTGCTGAGAGTGTCATTGTAAACACGACTTGTTGTTGTCTGAAACACCGTGCAATCACAGCTCTATTCATCTGTCTCATCACTTACCAACTTGTCTCTTGCTTGCTTGACTTATTGGTAACACGTTTGAAAGGATTAAACTATTTAGATTTGTAATACATGGAACTATCAATGCATTAAGTAGTTGTAATATTAGGCGTAGGCTAAATACATTAAGAAATACTTCCAATCTTAATATATTTTAATGGTTAAACAACACAACCTCCTGTTACAGGTATACTTAAAATTTATTAGTAAATTCTGCTAAACATACAATTTGTATTACTCTTACAATCCAATGTTTCTTAAGACCTTAAAATAATATATCAAGCAATAACTAAACAAAAATAATATTAAGTTTTTATGAAAAATAGTATTTCAGTAAATTTAATTGAATAGTAAGGTTTTTATTTCTTTTGGGAATGCGTGTTATTTTATTCCATCGTAGGTTTTATAGTATATTGACTTCAATACAAAATATTGTTATTGAATAAAATATACAACATTGTTCAGTTACACCTCATTTTAAGCTGAAGTTATATTCGTGATATTTAAAACGGAAGTGAGATTTTATTAAAGGCATAATCATTACTTTAAGGCACCTTGCAATTAACCGGATGTTTTTATCACTAGTCGCAGTTCAGCTAACTAGACTCGTCAATCCCTGAGGAAATGTGTTCTTGGTTTTCCTGAGTTAGTTGTCCGCACCGTTTCTGTTGTGTCGACAGTTTTTCTGTTAAGTGTTCATTGGGTCAGTTTCCTGTCTCTCCACCTGTAATTAGGTTCAACCATCGGACATATAGAGATTTATTGCGGCTGATTCTGTTTTTAATACTCTCTTGTTTCCCTTGAGATTTTCTCAAATCTTCATTATCCAAAAAATTAACCATATAAATCTTGATCTAAGGAGGTAAATAACAGTTGTGTTACTTTGGTAATTAAAAATTCGATAAAAATACTCAGTTACATGTAGTAAATATGAATATATAATGCATAAAAAATATGAACATTTTATTCATATGTATTTAATGTTAAAAATGGGTTCAAGTCTTAAGTTTATAGTTTTTTTTTTTTATTTTCTTGTTTTTAAACACTTCTGATACATTATTATTCACGTACTTAATATAAAAAATATCAATAGTATCAAATAGACTTCAACCAAACAATATTTAATAATTTGTTATTAAAAATAGCTAAAATTACGCGTATAGTACATGTTTATACATTTAATTGTATCAGATCTTCTTTCTTACAGTCTATGGTTTACAGTTATTAGTATAGTCAATGTAATAATTGTAATCTGTATATTACAAGATTTCTTAACATACCACACTGCCGTTTATAGAAACATATGTGACAGTTGAGTATCAATATATAAAAAACTTATCAAGAAATTGTAAACATCTAGTAATAAGTTGAAACGATGAGATTTGCCAAAGTCAGTAAAAATTGCTGTTTTGCAGATATTGTTTATCATTCCGGCACGAAAATCGGCTTCTGAGAAGATTAAACCTTTTTCCCTTACATCAACTTTTCATACTAAAGGCACTTAAGCAGTGTTTTGTTTGTAATTCTTTCTTACTGGAACACTTTTCTTCTTCACTTGAATGGGTAGTGTATACTTAAAATTGTACTTTTTTTTAATGTTCAATATATATTATAATGTTTCATTCATTTACTATTTTTTCCATTACACTAGAATACAACAACCAAATTAAAAAACACAAACGGCCTAGAGAGTCATTGTAGTTAATGTAGGATATCAAGATGTATCCTACATTAATAATTAGCAAGATGTATGATCTATGATAATAATTAGAGTTTGAAAAAGGGCCTGATGGAATATTTTGAACAATTAGGTGATATAAATTAATATTATAATAGTTATAAGGCTAAATGGCTTAGAGGTAATGAAGACTGGACGAGATGTCATAATAAAAAAAACATGAAAACTGATTTAATTCCAAACCAAATTTGACATTTTTACTACATATTACACTGGTAAAATATAAAGGAGTATATGCTTCATTCACAGGAATTTTATAAGATTTACTCACATCATCTGCGTAACGTTTTGTTTAGTTCTATGAACCCATATTAGGGATTATACGTGAAAGAATTGTAGGTACGATAAACACCTGAGTTTGACGCATAGTACCTCTGGCTCACATGTGTTTCAGATTAATCATTACTCGTATTACAAGGTACCCAGAGACCACTAGAACGTAAGAGTCTGTAACGTGGCATTAGAGATGTTTGGGTGCGATGAACACCTGAGTTTGACGCATAGTGTTTCTGGGTCACTTGTGTTTCAGTTTGCTCAATTCTCGTATTACAAGGTACCTAGAGACCACTAGAACGTAAGAGTCTGTAACGTGGCATTAGAGATGTTTGGGTGCGATGAACACCTGAGTTTTATGCATAGTATTTCTGGGTCACTTGTGTTTCAGTTTGCTCAATTCTCGTATTACAAGGTACCTAGAGACCACTAGAACGTAAGAGTCTGTAACGTGGCATTAGAGATGTTTGGGTGCGATGAACACCTGAGTTTTATGCATAGTGTTTCTGGGTCACTTGTGTTTCAGTTTGCTCAATTCTCGTATTACAAGGTACCTAGAGACCACTAGAACGTAAGAGTCTGTAACGTGGCATTAGAGATGTTTGGGTGCGATGAACACCTGAGTTTTATGCATAGTGTTTCTGGGTCACTTGTGTTTCAGTTTGCTCAATTCTCGTATTACAAGGTACCTAGAGACCACTAGAACGTAAGAGTCTGTAACGTGGCATTAGAGATGTTTGGGTGCGATGAACACCTGAGTTTTATGCATAGTATTTCTGGGTCACTTGTGTTTCAGTTTGCTCAATTCTCGTATTACAAGGTACCTAGAGACCACTAGAACGTAAGAGCCTGTAACGTGGCATTAGAGATGTTTGGGTGCGATGAACACCTGAGTTTTATGCATAGTATTTCTGGGTCACTTGTGTTTCAGTTTGCTCAATTCTCGTATTACAAGGTACCTAGAGACCACTATAACGTAAGAGCCTGTAACGTGGCACTAGAGACTTGTTTCCTATGGCTTTGTTTACAAAAGAATATACATGGCTTTTATGGATCAAACGTTAATATCTCAAAGTAATTTCACAAACCTTGTTGTATATTATATGTTATCTCTGTAAATGCAGTATTACTATTGATTAAATGTGGTAATCTATTTTATATATCAATTTATATTTAATCTTGCTTTTTGGAATGTCTAACCGGGGGCAATTCATTATAGGCTGATATATCAGTTTACAAGTTATTTTATGCTATTAAATTAGTTTTCGCATGTACATTTTCAAGTGATAACATAAGCAATCGTGCATTAGCTATTGCCCTTATTCACAATGAAATATCAATATACAAACATTAAGTGTGATAGTCTGTAAATAATAATAAAGTGTAAATACAAATATAAAAAGCTGAGCCCAAACCAATCTATGTTTCTTTTAAAATCGGTTCCCTATTTCTTGTATTAGTTTGGGTTTAAGAAAGTAGAAAACAATATTTTCAATTTTTTTTAATTATTGTTGTAATAAAGATTATATTCATATTTAATAAAATATCGTAAATGAATATAAGGAAATAAATCCACGTTCAAGGAGCATATCGAAAAGTAACAACTTAATTATCATGGGAAGGATCTAGTTTGTAATATCAATAGTCACTGGCACTCATTCAAGAAGTAAAATAATATTTACTTATTACTTATTTATGAAATGAACCTGAATTAGTTCAAAATTACATCAACATGAAAAAGTAAAAATATAGTAATGTTGTTAATATCATGTTAGGAAAAGCTTTAGTGGCTTATACAAAAATGCACAGTACAACTATACCAGACATGTGTTCCGAAGAGTAAAACACGTGTTTGGAAACTCGTTCGTTTTACTCGTATATTTTTTTTAAAACGCTTTAATTGCTTTCATTTGTATTTACGTCTTGTAATAAAACATGACCGATACTTTGTCGTAATAAAACATGACCGATACAGAAACTACTGTATCAAATACTTGTGCTAACATGACAAACACATATAAATAACCGTTAATTTTACTTACTGCATATTTCATACTTATTTAAAGTTAAAATAGAACCTGATGTACTTTTACTTCATCTGAAGACAAATTACTTTTCTGTCAGTATACCGTTACTTTCCATGTGAAAAAACAAGTTTGTCCTTAGTTACTTTCTCAAAAACATGTACTATATACATTAAGGAATCATATACGACGGTAATTATATTTATATTTATCTTGTACGATTGGACTACTCTTTTAGTGGTAAATATAAAATTACACCAAGTACAAACATTTTTATAGGCTTATACACAATTATACCCGTAGCTCATATTTTAATGAGTTTACATAATGTAGTCTGTCGTCTTTCGTCATCGTACGTAAGGTAAGCAATGGGTTTTTTGAAAAATTACTGTCATTTACGATAGTTGGGACTTTCGAGTTTATTGCAACAACTCATTTGTTTTTATAATTGTGAAAATATTCATTAAATCCATGAGAGTAACTGTCCACATTGTTGTGCTGCTGCTCAGTAAACAGTTTATAGGGAGACTAGTCCTTTATATTATTATTACCAGCAAGTTCATTAATAAAATTCCATTTGGATTACATATTCAATCCCGTATTTTTTTACTATAATTCTATAATTTACTATTTTTACTAGCACATTTAGTTGGTCTCTGTAGTTAATGTAATAGTTTTTCCAGTCAGGTTTTTGTGGCTTCTTCAATAATTTACTAATTTTTCACTTTTTCTGATTGAAAGTAAAATTGAAAGGTTTTAGTAGTGTCCTGTATGTCAATGTAATTTTTTTCTCAGTGCAATTAAACATATTATGCATAAAATTGCCTACACACGTATAAAGGACAAATTCCGGATTCAGTACGTTATCAATGTCATATTCACAAATGCATATATTGTACAATTTACTCAATAACCGTTTATCAATGTAAATACAATCTACAGGTTTGACACAGTTGTTCCCGAAATCTAGTTCTAATTATACAACGTGTACGTACGACAGTACAAACATTTTAAATGTTTTTATGTTATTAAAAATATCACATTGCTAGAAAAGATTGTCAATACAGCATTTACTGTCAAAGTTAACTTAGTGGGTAAATAAAGCCGAACTCACGACGTCTAGGAACCGTTCTGTTTTATTGTCAATTACCAATAAATCAGCATAAATCAACCCAACAAACACGTAGATTTCTTCTCGTTTGTATGAGTATAAGTCTAGAAGTGGTCGGCCGATGTTATCAAGTTCACTGTCATGGTTTCGGTGCACTGTGAGTACATTGCATTGTTTGCTATTTATGGTAAATTCCAAACTCAGACCGCACACTTCGCCCTGCTCCACCTCTAGTACACTCGCATTCACTCGCTCAATCGCTCTTACATACACAGTCACACCATCATTACTGTTCCTCCCTATTGTTAAACCATGATTGGTGTATCCACCAATATAAATACAGCCATCACCTTCTTTAGACCAAGACTCTCCCAATATAATAAAATCAAACACAATATTTGAAATATTGTATTAAATTAGTAACTTGTCAAAATGTTTACTTTAACTTATTTTGTTACCATAACATATATTTAAAGATGTTTCACTTAAAATAACTGCCTCTATAGCATTTATTTCACCTACTACCTTACAAATAATTCTACGATATACAAGTAGTTTTTTCAATAAATAGTTCAATGGTTTCATTTAGTAACCGTGAACTCAACTTAGTAAAATAAATAGTAAAAGAAAACTAATAATTGGTAGAAAGTATAAACTCAAAAATAATTATTAAAGTTAATAAATACATATATGTATATAATTTGCTTTGTAATAAAGTAAAATGAAATAATTAATTAAGTCGTACAAACACTCGCCAAAACTCTTTACAAAACAAATGAAATAATATCAAATATTATCATGAAGATACACATACTCTTCTAATTTTCATAAATGTATTATATGTGAAAACACTAATTCAATTACTAAAATGCACTTTTCTAACACAAATTTACACAGTTATTAACAAAAATTACATTTTTTAAGTAAAGATGAAAATAAGAGAAAAATGTACGCTACATGTTGGTGATTGTTTTTGGTACTACATAAACAAGTCAAAATCTTTAATATAGGCTTAGTTAAAAATAAAATATATATATATTATTTATAAATAACATGTAAATCTAGTTATATATTAGCCTTAAAACTATCTCCATATACTTCAATACAATAATCTATATAATGTACTTTGAGTGATAAAACATTGTTACAAATTTTTGGAAAAGCTGCAAATTATTTTCAAAATATCATAAACTATCGACCCATCACCATATTACCCCTATTTGCCAAAATATTTGAAAAGCTTGTCCTTGATCAAATCAAATTTAAATCTAAAAAAATTATTTCAGATGGTCAGCATAGGTACTTCTCCGGTAGATCTTCATCTACCAATCTTGTTTTTTTCCAAAATCACATCTTCGATGCCTTTTCGGATAAACATTAGTTGTATGCTATTGAATTGGACTTTGCCAAAGCATTCGACAGAGATTCTCATTACTTTCTCATTAGCAAACTCAACACATGTGGTTTCTGTGGCCCACTTCTTGAATGGCTCTCCTTCTACCTGGAGAACAGGATTCTCCGAGTTCGATTCAAATCAGTATTGTCGACAGCGTTTGTTGCCACACTGATGTTCCACAGGACTCCCACCTTGAAACACTTCTTTTCAATATTTTCCATTATTGATATCACCGACAACCTTCGTTGGAAACATCTTCTCTTTGCAGATGACTTGAAGCTCTTTTGTAATATTTCCTTGGTCCAGGATGAAAGGCTTCTCCTGAATGATGTTCATAATGAGACTGATTAGTTCTCTCACAACTCTATATCACTGAACCTTGATAATTTGCATATGTATATCCTTTCATAGAATATCCACACCACTCCTGTTTAACTACTCTATTGGGAATACAGTACTTTGCAAAAAATCGGAGGTAAAGGATTTGGGTGTCATTTTTTACCGTTCTCAGGTTCGCCATGCCTGTAATTTACAAGCCCGTAACCTTGGTCTCATATGGAGACTGACCAAGCCATTCATTCACTAAACATCATGTTTTGTCCTCTTGTACGACCGCATATAGAATTTTGCAGCGTTGTTTGGTCCCCGCATCAGCTCTACCTTCAAGATGTACTGAAACAGACTCAGACACGCTTCCTGCGTTTGGTGGGGATGAAACTTGGCAACAAATATCTAGAAGCACACATAGCTGGTATTGCAGCAATGTTAAACTTACTATCTCTGAAATACAAACAATATTCAAGATTTCATGCTCCTATATCGTTTGGTGAATGCAAAGATAGACTGTCCTGAACTTCCAGAGAAAGTAAATTTCAGAGTTCAAGTGGCACCCATTCAACAGATCTCTTCTCCAGGCCATTTGTGAATACATCATACACTGCCACCTATTGATGGTGAGGATTCAACATCAAGTACACCACATTGGTGACTCTATAGATATTTTCTTACTATCTGAATTTTCTTTAAAGAGGGCCTTGCACAAGAACTATCAAAATATTATTCGTTGATTGTTGTTCTTTTTACCATCAAATATTATCATATTATACACTTTATATTACTATATTATAAAGCATTCTAGATTCATTTATTCTCTCACTTCATGTATAGTTATCATCATTATGTAATGGTTATTCCGTTGACAATGAAGAATAATGCAAAAAATATCTAGAATTAAAATAAATTAATAAATAATTATTGTATAAAACTTGAAGAATAACAATGCAAAATATTATAGAATTAACTTATTAAGTTAGTAACTCTAAAACACAAGTTTAGCAAGTTAAGGTTAAAATATATTTTCTTTATTCAAATTAGCTGTGAACAAAGAATTTTATTATTGGACCTAATGACTGTGATTATCATTAAACAAGATCGTGATCTGAGTTTTTTTATTCTCATTACTACAATTTGCAAGTAACAAATAACAATGGTGTGTTGTATTAGATTATTACTACATATGGAAACATTTTAGTGTTAACCCTCGTAGTATGACCCAAGTAATAATTGTGTATGACAAGTTATTTTCAAACAAAATAATTTTGAGTTTTTTAATAATATAATATGCTTTAACTATAATTTTCACAATTTTGAATACGGTAATTGTTTGTTTATTTGTGGAATGGTTTATAGTAAAATGCATTGGCAAACTAGTTTACTTTTATTTTCGAGAAGTTGCATACAATTAATTTGACTGTAAGTAATTATATGCATTATTTCCCAAATCAGCAGATATAGATTGTTTGAATGACTTATTCACTTAATTTGGGACCATTCTTTAATAATAAAATGAAAAATCAAATTTACATAATCTAAGGACATCTTTTTGTTTAGTATTAGTAATATTTAAAAAAAAAACTGTAAATTAAGTAACTATTATACATTACGCAGAACCAAATTATATTTTAAAGATGTTTTAATTAAAGCATGAATGTTTTCAATCAATTAAATAAATGGTATACATATATATATATATATATATATATATATATATATATATATATATATATATATTTTTTGAGACGGGTCCACATACTTATTAAACACCCAATATTATTTTGTAGGGTTTGTGAACCAACATAACCCACAGTTCATAGTTTCATATTTCCTAATTAAAAACAAACGTGCTAGTGGGTGAATAAATATAAGGTGTGATTAAACTGTAAGGTACTGAGTGAAATAGGTACACAGAAACTATAAAATACCATCGAACATATCGTATTACTCAATCATCAAGGATTTGGTATGTGCACATATAGTAAAATATTAAGTTTATATGTCATTAAAGTTCCTAAGTTAAGGCTCCTGGTATTATAAATGAAGCAATATTTTAAGTAAGTACCTTTAATTAATTTTGTTTTAATATATCAATAAATAGTTTCGGTTTTTAGTCCACCGTAATATAAATATAACCAAAATATAAACAGTTTCAGTTTGGTAAAATGTATATCGGGATATTTTTTTAAATAAATTGCCTTTTTGTATGAAATTTAAAATTTCACATAACTGGTTTTTTATAGGCCTATACAAAATTATAATAAGTAAGAACTTGCATGCAGATTTTAGAGTAAGTATGACTATTTATGTCGTTAAAGTATGTTTCATCACGTGCCTGAGTTACTGGTCTCTTGTTTTTACTTAATATACTGTTGACAACGTAAGGTGTCAAGTTGTAACAAATAAAACCTTCAGAACAATTGGAACTCCGTCAGTATTGTGCGGTACGGTCATGACGTACAAACAGCCATGTAGTCAGCTGTAGTGATGCTAAGATTCACATACAAGTTCAACAGTTTTAAATATATTAAATATAATGAAATGAAATAAAAAATAAAATGAAATAAAAAATGCCTTTATTAAAGGGGTGAAGCTAGACCTCGCTAACACTTAACCCCGATTGAATTTATATTTTATAACTATACGACACATATTTAGTAACAAATTGTAATTATACAGAACAATTTTAGTTCAGTACTTAGTAATGAGTTTGTTTGGTGGTAGATCTAATAGATAGGAAGGTGGTGTGTAGGGAAATGGAGGGTAGAAGACATTTTCGTGAATGAGGGTGATATGCGGTACTTTTTATGATGAGCTGTCAACAATAGAGTATATTCTGGATATTGGGAGGAGTAGTACAAGTATAACTATACGCAAGCTGACGCTGTATAAATTAGCTTAAGAATTATTGTTTTATATTTACTTATTATTAAGATGGCGGTCGTTAAAATATGGGAGAATATGGATTTCCATTAAGAATGATGAGTGTAAATTAGGGCATGTTTAATGTTATCCGAGCTATGTCAGACTAAATCATCTCATTCATCTGAAGAAATGTAAATTTACTCCTTTAGTATGATGTAATAAAACTCTTCCTATTATTTTACTTTCAAACGTGCAATTTCACATGGAACGTGAACTGGAAATCAACTAGATATAATATATTTTTAGTCAGTATGTATGATAAAATTTATTAATAAAATTCAATAGTTCATTTTTATTCCAAAAAATTTGGAGTGGCCTCGCTAACTGACAATCGCTTCTTATCAGCAATTTTGAGGTTAAGAGATAGAGAGGACTCTATAGTCTGAACTTCACCTCCAAATAAAGCCATTTTCAATTCATTTCGGTAAGTAAAAATCACTGTTTACGATTACGTTACAATCAAATCAGTTATGGTAACTTTACATCATATAACTAGCATTTTTAAAATGACTCTTCTAAAAAAAGTAATTTCAGCAGTACTCCTAATAAATAATGGTATGGTCTGATTATGATAGTAACTATTTTCTCGCAAAATGCTTACTTATACTGTTACAAAATATCAAAATTACGTGCAGCTCCAGTACAGTGTTTATAAAAGTTATTTTTAAACTGTGAGAAGTAAATTTCTTTTATGAAGATGTTCATCAGGAATTTGGATGTTTAATTTAACTTTTTCTTTCATTTCTCTTATTAAACTTCAATTATCACAAATTTTTACCAGATTGTTTTTTTTTTGCGTCAAACTACTGACGAATAAAGAAAATATGTAATAAACATTAAAAAATTAATAATTTGTATCAATTTGTTTGGTTTATTTAAGGGTTACCCTGTTGTGCTAGAGAACATATTACATCAACAGAAATAAGCATGAACATTGATAAACCATAATACTCGTATCTTAGATATGCCTTAACCGACAACATATCATATCTAAGAATTGTATTTATTCTTAGATGTGATCCAATACTATTCAGCTACAATGTATGTATGTACTGGTTTAATTGTTGTTAAATTTACATATATTCTATTATTTTACAACGTAATGTTTTATATAACTATGAAAATATAAAACTTGTCATGCAAAAAAATCAGTACATATATGTTGTATATTGTATATATAAAAAATAAACTTGTATGTTGTTCCTCAACTAACACGAGTAATTTTAAAGGATTTTTAATTTTAAAATTAAAGTTTAAAAATCCACCAGGACTTTCTAAAGTAATGCTATTTCTTAGGCCATAGGTTCTTCTGCTTATTGCTTATTAAGATCGATGACATTACTATATCGTTTATGCCTGACATGTTTATTGAAACAAACGAAAGTATTATAATAGAATTAATATCAGGCTGATAATTAACTTAACTTGTACCTAGTATTATTTAATAATTTGTCGATGGTAACGTTTTAGTTTATTTATATTTTTATTGGGCATCTTAAATGAATAATTAAATATACATACATATTGCTAGATACTTTCGTTAGAACATTTAAAGGATAGTATTCTAGTACAAAATTTCGAATATTGCACAATTTAAAATAAAGTGTTTTACAAATAAATGCTGGAATATGTTGGAGCAAACCAACGTTATTACTACTAAAAATGTTTACATATAATTTATAATAAATATTCACCCTATCGATATTAATACTCCTCAAGGTTTTTTAGTTGCTTAAAAAAATAAACTTGTCAATGACTTTTATTTTGCTAAAGCAACAGAAACTGAGATCGATAATTTTATGGTATTGGTCGATAACTGTAAGTTCTTTAAGAGAGGAAACCTATCTCGGCTATAAACCCGTGCTTAGTGAAGCTCAGAAACGTGATGTGGTTTGTGTGTGAAGGCTTTTCAGCTTTAAGCACGTCAATGTTTCTGCTCACACTTCACTATTGGATTTGATACACTTATTGTCTCTGTATGATGCGTATCGACCAGACCATCTACAGCTTCCATATGGACATTTATAGATATTTTAAGTATATTAACTAATGCTATATAATTATTGTAAGTACAATGAAATATTATATATTTGTGTACCTGTTTATTACACGAATGAAGTAAGTACATCGTATTGGCCATCCCTGATTTGCTTGAATGGCTCTGTATTTTGTAAACAAATTTGACATAAGTAAAGAAACCTTATCAAATATTTAGTGGTTTTCCCTAGAAACGTTGTAAAAAAATTATATTTATTGACCGGAGCATGTTTCTTCATTCATATTATTAAATTACTATAAACAGTTAATCTTAACTATAAAATTAATACCACTGTACATGTATGGGTGGGCGGGTGGGTATGTCAACACCACTGTACGTGTATGCGTGGGCGGGTCGGTATGTCAACACCACTGTACGTGTATGGGCGGGCGGGTGGGTCAACACCACTGTACGTATATGGGCGGGTGGGTGCGTATGTTAACACCACTGTACGTGTATGGGCGGGTGGGCGCGTATGTCAACAACACTGTACGTGTATGGGCGGGCGGGTATGTCAACACCACTGTCCGTGTATGGGCGGGCAGGTATGTCAACACCACTGTACGTGATGGGTGGGTGGGTGCGTATATCAACACCACTGTACGTGTATGGGCAGGTGGGTGGGTCAACAACACTGTACTGTATGGGTGAGTGGGTATGTCAACACCACTGTACTTGTATGGGCGGGCGGGTATGTCAACACCACTGTACGTGTATGGGCGGGTGGGCGCGTATGTCAATGGTGCCCCTATACATACATATAGGGTAAGTATGGGTAGGTGGGTGGACTTACAGGACTAGAACAAAGACCCAGCATGGTACTAAGGAACTACAACTTGAAAAATGAAACATTTGAACCTTGAGAAAACCAGGGGTAATAGACATTCAGTTCATAATCCAATGATGTTTCACATATTATTCTCAGATATGCGACACTGACACAACTTAGTGCGTATTTTAAGGCAAATATGAACAAGATTGTAAGAAGAATGTAGAATACCTGTGTAGTCTTGTAACTTACTGAGGTCGACACACGCTCAGAAAGAGCCATTTATTAATAGTCCAATAGCCAGGGTGACCCATACACGCACTGTGGTATTGGTGGTTTTACGTAAAACATATTTACGTAAAAGTGAAACAATTAAATTGTGTATTCATACGAATGTGTATTATATACCATAAACGTGTTTTAATACAACCATACGACTAAGGATGATTTGGTCGGTAAACCACAACTGCACGAGTATGGAATGTGGATTAGTCATAACCACTGAATATATGTTATGGTGGTTGCGAGGGTCATTACAAATTTATGTGTATTAGTGGGAGTGAGGGTCACCATCACTATATGCATGAGTGTTTGTGGATAGTTTTCAACAACGAAAAATCCAAAAGGGCTATATATAAATAGAGATTATTACATACTATTTGTTTTATTGTAATAATACCATATCTATATTATAAATAATGCGCTGTGTACCAATCAATATAACATTAATGCTTTTGTGAAGACTGAATGATTATACTGAACTTATTGGAAATTTGTTCAGCAAAAAGAGTATTGGATAGTTGTTTTTAAAGGTAACTTGCATATGATTAAAAAAATCCTTTTGTTTTAGAATTTTTTAAATACAATTGTATTAGATTGTTTTATAATTTGTATGAAATAAAGTGAAGATTTCTGAAAACAAATTATAAACCCCCACTATATTGTGCTTGTTTTAATATATCATGATTGTAAACTATTGCACCTGTTTCATAATTAAGCTACATTAGTATAGGTTGGATACATTTACCTTATTATACATTAAAATTTGAAATAACTTGTATATAAATATCCCTTTAGTACTACACTTCTTATCACTTAAAATCAATAAATTAATAAACATTATTGTATTCATATTATGTGCATTTAGGATAAACATAATTAAATAAGGTAAAGGGAAAGTTCTTAAAATTAATTGTAATTATATTAATATCATTGATATTTAGATTATTCGAAGACCGGAAGCACGATTTGAGGTACAATTATACCCCTAGTGAATTAAGAAGAATAAAGAATGGGGATTGAGTGGCACTCTATAGAATTAGCATGCCTGTGACAGTAAAATTTCAAAAGTAAATACGTATCTTCAGAAAGATACGCTATATCACAGAGAAAAGGTACAGACGTTACGTTATTATTGCATTAGGTGGCAGTTATAAGTATATTACAACTGATGTATGTCTTTACACATCAGCAATAATGATTACTACGTTAATCCTTCACGATTTAGGGGTTATAAGGGAGGAACTGACAAGGTGCTGGCCTGACATAGCATGGGGACCTGGATAAATAACTAGGGCCTACTCGCCACAAAGTTAGTGGCTAAGGCTTCGGACTGCGGAGGGCAAGGTCCAAAGTTCGAATACCCACTGCGACAACGGTTGGTACATCACTCGTTGAATAAAGTTTACTCACTGGCCTGCAGGCCTATGGGAACTGGATGAATAACTAGGACCTACTCACCACAAAGTTAGTGGCTAAGGCATCGGACTGCGGAGGGGAAGGTCCAAAGTTCGAATACCCACTGCGACAACGGTTGGTACATCACTCGTTGAATAAAGTTTACTCACTGGCCTGCAGGCCTATGGGAACTGGATGAATAACTAGGACCTACTCACCACAAAGTTAGTGGCTAAGGCTTCGGACTGCGGAGGGGAAGGTCCAAAGTTCGAATATCCATTGAGCAAACGGTCGGTACTTCACTCGTTGAATAAATTTCACTCACTGGCCTGCAGGCTTGTGGGAATTGGATGAGTAACTAGGGCCTACTCACCACAAAGTTAGTGGCTAAGGCTTCGGACTGTGGAGGGAAATCTCCAAGGTTCGAATACCCACTGAGACAACGGTCGGTACTTCACTCGTTGAATAAAGTTCACTCACTGGCCTGCAGGCTGATGGGAATTGAATGAGTAACTAGGGCCTACTCACCACAAAGTTAGTGGCTAAGGCTTCGGATTGCGGAGGGCAAGGTCCAAGGTTCGAATACCCATTGAGCAAACAGTCGGTAAATCAGTAGTTGAATAAAGTTGACTCACTGGCCTGCAGTCCTATGGGAACTGGTGAGTTAAGTTTTGCTAAAAAATAAATAAAAAGATTTATTGCTATATTGGATGTGACATCTGTGCCCATCTTCTGTGTAACTAGATATAATCAGCTCGTGCGTTAGCCAGAATGCCCCAAGTGCAATGTATTTCATATGAAAGATTTACCTAATAAGATAAATATAATTTCCTAAACATTAAATCTAAAGAAGTGTTCTCTATATATTTTGCAGTAAATTGCCTTTGCAGTAGCTTATTTCAGTCTCCCGACTGACTCATTTAGTTTTTGATGGTACAGTGTCATTAATTACTAATATTTTATTTAATGGTAACTAGCACCTTATTGTATATGCTTGATTTTTGTCGTATTATTCAAGACAACACGGGAGTGGCAACTCATTGTGTATAAACGAGTGTTAGAGTGAAAATTAATCAATATAAACATTTCCACAATTATTCTAATAATTTTTTATGTAACATTATATCAGTGGCACTAACTTTGTCTATAATACAGGATGGCGATGTAAAGATACTGTGACATGATAGTCAAATATTGAGCTGCATTTTACCGTTCAAAGTCCTATCAATACCGATTGAAAGCCTGCCACAAGTTGCATTTTGGTAAACATGATACACACTTAGAAAAAGTAATCGGTAACATAGAACTTGGAGCAAAGGACTCTCCAGGGACCTTCAAAGACCCTTTATCCATGGTCGTACCAGTTACTCTTTCTGGAAACATCGTTGTGGTGGCCATTATTTTTATAATGCCTTAGAGAACACTTTAAATAACTTTCTATGCATGAGATACAATTTACGTCCTTCCACAATTGCAGTCCGCTTTTCTCCTTACGTTGTGTCTCTTTTATATATCGTCTGAGAATATTTGCCAAATAAATAGAATGAAGCGTTTTGGAATTTACAATTGATGCAAAAACTACAAGGTTGTGTAACTAATATTAGATATGTTACTGATGTTTTTTTTTTTTTTGTTTATTTTAAACTATATTCATGTTATCTAAGGAAATCAACTATATATTAATATAAATAACATTATGGAAAATAATAATTGTTAATACTAAACAAACACATACTTCTTTGGATGAGTTTTAAAAGTAATTATTCATGTTTATCAGTAGTTGTTTTATCAGATTACTAATTCTTGAAAATTTTCCAATGATTTTAAATCAAAATGAGCAGAAATTCTGACCTTAGTAAATCTATAATAATTCATATTAGATTGAACAATATAATCGTATAGGGTATGCCCCTTATACGTATCAGAGATGCGATGTGGCAGAACAGAAATTATTCTGAAATCGCCTTTTTTGCGCAAAATACATAGCTAAACTTTACTTGATTAATGTGTATTGAATAAAATAAAAATATTTATGCATTCCAAATAACTAACTATATTCACATTTCTAGATGCATCCTTTATTTGAAATATTTACATTATTGAAATGTATATATTGAAGTTATACATTATATAAAATTATATATAAACATTATGTTATCTTAAAGAAAATTACTTTAAAATACTTATGTATTTTTGAAGCAATAATAATTATAAAAGGACGTATAAGGTTAACATATTCTTAATAAAACCCTTCAACAATTTAGAATCCAACAGATATTTAACTAATAAACAGTGTTTAAAGTAATTTTAACAGTATTCTATTGCCACCAGTATTATATTGCCACCAGTATTCTATTGCCACCAGTATTCTATTGCCACCAGTGTTTTGTTGCTTATTTTATCTATATTCATGATAAAATCATCTTTATCACAAGGTAAATGTTAGAATAATATTAGGGAAAACATATATAATATCTCGTTCTTGTTATTTGTTATTGTGTTACATTCCTTTTTCTTAACATTAAATGTAATTAGTGACGATCAAAACGGAAACGTTTTTATAGTGTAAAACCATCAGCTCAGTGATAATTGAGTTTTGAACTCTACAAATTATGGTAAAATCAGAAATGTACTCAAAAAACTAATATTTATAATAATAAATCAAATAATGATACCAAACCAGCAAATTTTATTGTTTGTAATAACACATTTGCTTCAGTAATACCAAATACACGTGTTTAATTAACTTATATAATAAAAATAGTTCAGAAATTTTAACTTTCATGTATTGTAATACGTTATCTGAATACATAAATGTTTTTCAATTATTAATTTTGGACAGTCCAATATTTTTTTAAAAAAGAACAAAAAAAAAAAAAAGAAAAAAAGAAATCAAATTAGTGTTTACTTCAATTACAAATACTATAATGTATATTTACTTCAAATAAATTAACTTTTTACACTGCCAACAAAGTTTTCCATCAGTTTGACAGGAAAGTTTTTTGTAGATTAAGATGAATTTTTAACTTTTTTAAAAGTTGAAATGTTTATATTACATTAATTACTCTTTTATAAGTCTAAATAAATGCCTAGTGTCAAATATAATGAATCTCTGTAATTACTGTCATTCAAATAAAGAAAAAAATTTAATCAAGTTACTGGAAAATGTTGTAGGTAGGACTTTGAAAATAAAACGTTCTTCATTTGTATACATTTCTACATTATACATTGTACATCAAAACTTACTAGCAAATATTACATAATTGCTTCTCTGAACAACGTATTCAAAATGTAGTTTTCCAGGAATTAATTAAGACAATTACTCTCTTTAAACCCATACTTATTGCATGATTCCAATATAAAATAGTAAAAAAAGAAATAAGGATCAAACTATTTTCCTATTAAGGTAAATTTTAAATTACCTCGTTATATCCCAATCATTGCGCTAACCATAAATTATAATAGTTTTCAAGCATTATGAGTATAAGAAACGTTGTTAGGTAATGTAAATCTAAATTTATAATTTCTCTAAGTGAAAACTTACTAAAAAGTGATATTTTAACTACTTCCAACATAATTGTTAGATACTTGTTAGATTACATTTGTTTACTTGAGCTCTAGTAAAACAAACGTGTTACAGAAAATCAAACATGCGAATGTATTTGTGATCAATCGTAAATCAATTTATATTAGACTCCCTTGAGTCTATACGAGAAAACCATATTTACTTTACGTATGCACGGCTGAACTTCACATAATATGTAAGCCAGAGTTCCAGAAGCTCAAAATTCCACCATTTCTCGTATTTTGTGGAGGAGAACAGAAATAAATGGCTCAAGAGAATTAATAGTATAACAAGAAAATTTTTCAACTAATTTGGTGCATTCCATTGAAATAAATGATCTGACGATGTGTTATTTAATGCAACATTCCTCATGTAACAAGCTTGAACTATTTCATTAGGAGTTTATCGGCTAAAACATGATTATTGTTTGTATAATTAACGTCATTACTATTAAGTTGGCATATCAGTAAACAATTAATCTATATAGAGGTTCGCTGGATCAGCATTTCAATGCAAACCTTTTTTAGGTAAATACATACAATTAAAGATATATTACAATGAACCTCAGCCAATTAATGAATCAAATTTTCAGTGTATAATAAAATTATCTAACATTTCAATTAAGTATTGTAGAATTTTGTAGTTTTGAGCGTTATATGTTTGAATTTTTCTTTTACTAATAAATCTTTTTTCCAACATTACATATTAATAACAACATTCAAATATTATAATATTGTAACTGACTTAACTACCTTAAAATACCAAATAAATTTATGTACATACATATGCATCCAAAAAATATATGATGACAATGCATTCGTTATGAATAAATAAATATTTCTTGTTGTGTACGCAATCCATGATAAAAATATGAGACTGACATTTTTACCAACATAAAATAAAACTTACAAAACATGATTTATATTAAAATGTTACGTTAGTTTTAGACACGCTAGTCACGTACTGTTGGACAACTTTGGTCCATGCCATCAGTTGATTCTGCAGTGGAATCCTGCAGCTGACGACAGATTGTTGGAACAAACTTAGCTTGCGTATTTGATTTCCCTAAGTTTGACAAACTGTACGAACTTCATAATATTTAGTCTCATTAAGTCTTAAATAAACTTTGTATTGAACTTGAAATACCATCAAAATATCCGTTGTGGAATCCTGCGAAATAGACAAATTAATATATATATATATATATATATATATATATATATATATATATATATATATATATATATTGAATTATTTTTAAAGACAACCAATTGAAATATGACCTTACTACAAATATCAGGGTTCTTTGATAAAAAAAGTATAAAAAATGTATTAAATAATATCAATCTCAAATTATAAAAAGAAAAGAGAACTATTTTACTATGTACTGTATGATGGTGAGAAAAGGAAATAGCCATGCGTAAGCCTTGTAAATTCAGATTAAGTTCGCCTGATGACAAGTTGACAAGTTTTTTTGTGATAGTCAAGAGAGAAACTAATATTCCAGGTTAAGTAAACTCCTATACAAGCTTATTTCCAAATCCATTAGCCAGATAACTTTCAGGTCACTGTGTTTTTTTATTTTTTTATTTCTTTTTATTTATGTGTGAGGCTGTTAATACTGATCTTTCCTTTAATCTAATTGATAAATAATCTTATTGTTTTAGTAATAAATCAAGATAACTTCTAAAAACATTTATATATTTTTTTCAGAAGAGGATTTTTACTCTAGCTTTTATACCTATAGTAAGAACCTGTAATCATGATGCCTTGAAATATAAATTCTTACGGAATATATTGGATGTTCAAATTCTTGGTAGAGAATTTTCTTAATTATTACAAATGTGTCCATATTTACCTTTACAACCAGCTATTGATCTCTATAAGTTACACGAGTCTAAAGAGAAATCAACCAATAGTACATGTCTTACTTCGGTTACACTATTGAAGCCCTCCCTTTATGTTACTAAAACCAATCAGTCGTATTATCGTAAGAGACGACCTCTCTTGTCTGTAGTGAACCTTGGTGGAGGATAAGAGTTGCTGGTCAACCTCTTAAACTTACTGGAGCTATCACGGACGGTGGGAGTTGAGTAGTGTATCCCCATGGGTCATCCTTACAGGAGGCCGTATATTATTTAAGTAACCACATGTTGTCTGCCAATATTCTATTTTAAGTGGAATAAATTTGTAAAGGATTTGATGATATATATAAGTCTAGTTATAGTTCATAATAGCTACAATAGTATTTACTTGTAAAATACGGAACTAACTGTAGAATAGCCTCAAAGTAACACTGTTATGTAAGAAATATAAATGTTGGACACAAGAGGTCAGTGCAGCAGTAACCCATTTACTGGCCAACGTTACTAGCCATAAACTGACAATGTTAACAACTCTTATCAACTAACTAGGCTACTCGTTACTTTGTACATTCAGGGTCAAACTGAAAGTGCTGAGTAAGGAAAATAACATACCGGTAAGTCTAATTCACACTGAAACTATCAGTTATTAAGAGTATGTGTCCTGTTCTCACTCAAAATTCAAAAATAGAAATTTTTTTACGGAAATACTTGCTTGTAATGAATATGGTTAAGAAAAGAATCAGTAACTACTTCAAAATAAAAAATCAAAAAAAAAAATAGTGGACTATATCTCTCTATATATGAACCATAAGAAAAACAATAATAAAAATAACTCCGACACATAACAAAAAAAAAAAAAAAAACTTCAACAAATCGTAATGTATGCCAGCTTTTACTGGAAAGAAAACTAATTGGATCAGGAAAACACAGTTAATAGTGTTTGTCCCCAAAATATATACTTCAATACCTTATGAACAGTTAACTCACATGCTTTGACTCTGTGGGAAGGAAGTATACAATGCTGTTTGATAGGTTTTACTGTCGTATCTGTTTAAATCGGAATTCAGAACTTGGTCTGTTTACCATTTGAGAAATGGCAAGTTCACCTCTTGGATAGCAGATAAGGCCAGGGACTAGACGCTTCTCACCTCTTTCAATTTTCTTTTTTTCAAATGTCAGGGACTATTTTGAGTACGTTTCCCAAAATACTTTGTTATTTATTTTGAATGTTTCAAATAAGAACAGTATTTTATAAAAATGTTTGTAAAAAATAGTTCTAGTAACGGTTCAAGTGATTGTGTACTGTCCGTGGTATAAATAAATAATAAACAACAAAATGAATATATACTATCATGTCCTACATACTTTCCTACAAAATATACAGCGTTTACTCTCTATCTATCCCTAGGATGAATTATGATAAATATGTCTTTAACAATGTTGCTAATTGAAAAAATAATGTTAAATAGTTTATTTTAAGTTCTATCACAAATAGCCAGTACGTTAAATGAAGTTTTCAACACTGTGATTGCTACAATTTTGAATCATTTATTTACAGCATATTTACCAAATAGTACTTGGAACTTTTTGTAAAGTAAAATTTATTTAGTAATGCATAACATAAACGTTGTAAAAATGAAACTTTCATATAGTAAATATGTGTTTTCTCTCAATAGCTGCAAAGAGTTGCTCCACGTAATACAAATTTATCGTATTAAATGTCAGAGTGTCATACGATACACAAATCTAAATTGATTCTGAAAATGAATATAATGGCAATACATTTATTTCGTACTGCATGTAAATAATTGTTTAATAATTTGTTATTTAGCCATACATTATACAAAAGTTTCCTAAATTATATTCTAAAAAGAAGTAAGAAACAACTAAAGCAATTAAATGTAATTTTTATAAAATGTAATGAGTTTTTTTTAAAGTAGGTAATGCTTCTTTTAATGAAACTTCATGAAGAAATAAGAACCTAGGTTAAAGTAATATTAGCGAAACATTATATTGTTTGACACAACTGTAAATATAATATTTTTTACTTTAATAACATTAAGTAAGACCTGCTTTTGAAGGCAGTTCTTTTCCGTCGTTCTTTAAGGAATTAGGCAATTATAAAAAAAAGTTCAGGTCTTTCATTCTTTTCATGCAATGAAGAAAAGATAATTTTTAAATATTCACTGTACAGACTTTAAAAATGTAGCCTGTGATTTTTGTGGAATAAAAGGATATTAACTGGTTTATATAATTTGTAAACTAGATGTCATTCATAAATCAGTCAATGTTAATCCAACTGTATACCTTAAATGTTTGGATAATTAAACTTGAAGAAGTGTCAAACTTGACGATGAATGTGGGTTGCAAGGCAAACAATCCACAACCTATTCAACTAAGTAAAACTGTTGATTTGTGGGAGCCAGAAATACTATCAGCGTGTTATTTTATAACACCATCTTTTTCGTATAAAAGTTAGGTTGTATGTTTAGAATACGCAGTAGCCTGGATTGCCCTAGATTGTTTACATACATAGTAATTACATATAGTTTTAACTGTAGTATAGAAATAATAGGTTAAAACTTACTTGCTATATAAGAAAAATTTAATGAAAATTATGGTGGTCGATATTTGTTAACCACGTTTACCTTGATCTAAACATAGAGATTCACAATTCTTATTACTTCTATTTATTTTATAAGTATATTATAATACATTTTTATTGTGTGATATTATCTGGGTTTGTATCCATATCAACACGTAATTTGCTAAAAGGTTGGGTCTTTTGTAGAAGAGGGCCACCAGTCTTGAAATATTTTCTATGGATACAGGACCAACAAAAACACATTGTACTAGGTTAGGTTAGGTTAGGTTAGCGACATAATTAGAACAAGTAGATACACGAGACTGACTGACCACTGAATATATCAGATAACGGAGTGGCGGGCGACGCGCGGCTGGGCGCTCACCGGTTGATAAGATAAGATAACGCAACAATAGTGAATCTTGCCTACTACAGGCCTTCCGTGTTTCAATTAAGTGCCTCTAACGTTAACAATTAGAATAAGACCCTTCAAACAATATGCCATTGCTATAGAACATATTTCAAGACTGGTGGTCCTCTCCTGCAAAAGACCCAAAGGTTGTTATAATTTACATATATTTACGCACATGGTCTACATAGATAGCACTAATAAACTTGTAATTTTTTTTCGAAATCAAGTGACATTTTTAGAGCAGTAAAATCATACATCGATGCCTACATGTTAGAACTAGAATATACATTTTCCGGTGACAACCGCGTCAAGGTACTATCTACAATATTTACAAGATAACCAGACGTTTCGCCCATACTGTGATGTGGCATCCTCAGTTGTTTCTCTGAGACTGGCACCGGCCGCTTAAGCCTAAGTTCTGGAACCTGGACATTAGTTTGAATATTGAAAGCTGGTTTTGTGGCCATAGCCGTATGCTTATTTTGTTATCAAACAGAGGTCACTCAACAGTAAAATAATGACAAATGTTTATCGTAAAATAAATTGTACAGATCAAAGTTAGTAGAACACGAATAAAACACAGAAATCTATAATCGAATGGGAGAATTATTTGAATCACAGGGTTAATAAAATGCAAATCTTTGTGGGGGAACTTTAACAGAACACGCTCCTTCATCAGTGGAAACGAAAAAGAAAACCACCAAAGAAATGTTAAAGTTGGAATGAGGACACTGTTCCACTGTGTATATCGTTCTATTTTAAAAGGCCAAATTTAAGGCATTCACCACCATTACTGTCCCGTCACTGGAGCATTATTATAACTGATGTATTTACCTATTACATGGATTACCGTTCCTACTGAGCTTCCTTACCCAGGCGGAAGAGTTCCTGTAAAGAAATAAAATTCTATGACATAAGAAAAGTAATTCGTTATGTCCTTCATAAGAACAGGCTATTTTATAATACTTTTTTAGAATTGTATTTATAAGAAAGCGTACCAGAGAACGCCTAGTAACATGACTCTTAAACAAAAAACGCCGTTTTAATGATATTTATGAATGATTTAAACATAAATAATTACTACATACACAAGCCTTTAAAACAATTGTTTAAAATAGTAACTTTAAAAATAAAACCTATCGATCACCATTACAAGTGTTTGTAATATTTTTCACTGAAAATTTTAAAATTTGTTAAAAGGGCAAAAGTCAAACATTTTAAAATATTTTTATGAAATATTTTTAAAAAGGTATGTTACAAATCAATAAATAAAGTAAAAAGTGCAATAAATGTTTATCCCAGAATTTATGACCGTTATTGTAGATCTTAGGCTGTTTTTTACGTTTTCTGAAAGTCAAGTTTTTATTACTTATGACCAATTCACCGAATGAATTTATAATTAATATTCAAGTTATTTTGCCATATTTCAAGTATAAGATACAAATTTAGTTATATTTACGTAAAGGATCAGAAAGTATTATGTTTTCCAATTAGTTAGTTTTTCCCATATACACTATCAGGAGGAATTACTTTCTTTTTTTATCAAGTTCTGTAACAAACTATTACTAGACATTCTCTAGTTTTATAGGTAAAAATAATTAAAGATGTAACAAAATGTTCTATTGTTTTATATTCTTGTTAACTTGTATATAACAAACATTTAAAAAAAACTTACCAGTGAAAAATTCGAAATAGATTGGTTTTCATTCTTAAAAAATTATTTAGTTTGCTACTTTTTACAGACTGAATCAAATTAAAATATCTACTTATACTAATTTCTTGAAAATACTTACTCAAATAATTTACACTTACATCATGTATTATGTACACTGTCTTTACTTAATTCCAGTGTTATATTATTACAGTTATTACTCTTTGTCGTAGAAAATGAGTAATTTTGATTTGTTTCACTTTCAATACAGGATTCAATTGTTGTTTATTTGTTATCCAACAATGTATGTAGGGAAAACACCAACTGATTGATAATGGAATATGAATAATAATCATCCTTAAGTGATTCTGGAAAACAGGAACGAATTGCATTAGTGAGTTTTTTGGCTTCAAATTTATAGCAATACATACAAATAAGTCATTTTTATGAACAACCCTATCGAACATTAAAGAGGTATCCTTAAACCAGAGGTTTAAATGTTAGCAAAATTTTTTTAAAAGTCCATTGGCTCTACTACGAGAGTAAATGTGGGAGTTTATAACCCATATCTGAAAGAAATAAGTCATAAATCTAAAAAGAATTTGTAAAAAAATCAAAACTAGTCTATATAGACTCTAATAATAAATAAATATTGACAAATCAATATATTATTTGAAGTTTAAAATATGTTAAATTAGCGTTCTTGAACTGACAAACGTATTCGTCTAGTGCCTGTTATTGTTTTCAGCAACAATCTTATCAAATCTGAACTCTAAACTAAATATAAATTGAAACTTTTATAATAAGTATATTTATGGCACAGAGGAGAACACGGTATGTACAATAATTGATAGAAATCAGTTTAGAAAAAACTATTTGCAAAATAATTACACTATTTTTGACACTATTTTTTATTTCACACATGAATACAAATATGTGGTATAAGTACTATACTGTAATTCATTGACCTTGCTGTTTTTCTTTGATCATTGATTATTTAAGTGTCAGCACATGTGTACTAGACAAGATATAACTGTCTCGAACACCAGTGATGAAAAGAATCGACATGGATAAATTAACAATCATGTACGCAAACTCACCAGAATGAGGATGTAGTCGGGCTTATTGTACATGTTGATCAGCTCAAGTCAAATAAATAGGGTTCTATAGTAATAATAAATAGCTTTATTTTCTCAAAAGGAAACGTACAGACATGCACATTAGAGTCTCATATAAATATAAAATACAAAAGTAAATAGACGCTGATAAAAACAGTCCAAAAACAAATAAATGTATACACCAACCAGGTCTGACCTCACAAATAATATAAAACGCAGAGAACAAATAGAGAAAAGCAAAGCAGAAATCTCCAAGGCAAAGCCTGTTTGGAATTTTTTTACGTCATATCCTTCACTCTTCTAAATGCGCATTACGATACAATTCAACATAAAAATAATAGTGACACTCCCTAATTTTATTTTTAAATTAAACTGTGCAATACATCAAAATAAAGTATTTATTTCTTGTATAACAAATATGTATACAGTGAGCGTAACCACAGAAAACTACCTGAAAATATCAATTTCATACATACACTTTTCAGACGTAGGTATAATTGCATACATTGCCTATGATCATATCCTTGCTATCCATATATGGATGTCTCATGTATACATTACTAAACCAGACCTCTACATACTCGTTCTTCTATAAAATAATAATTTATAAAATAATTCTTCTATAAAAGTACAATTATTTCTAAAATACCAAGTAATCACGTTTTGAGTTTTATTTTACATGATGGGCGCAACGTAAAATATTAAGTAGTAATTCATCCCAAGAAACTGATATTGACCCATTGGAAAGTAAGATTTATAATCTTAACACTCAATTGCTATTAATAGTTTGGTCAAGTCATACTTAATCATTGTTTCATATTTAAATTTGGACGAGCAAACCATACTATGACTAACCTCATGACTAGGATAATTGTTACTTTACTTGAAATTATAACAAGTTCTGTAATAAAATGATAGCTTATAAAGGATTATTAATAGACCACAAGAAATTAAACAATAAGTAATTGTAATGAACGTAACATCATACGACACATTAAACGTGTTGGTGAGAAAACACCACACTCTACCGGTGTAATAGCCAATCCCCAGTGTGTAAGATTTCACGATAAAGAGGTTTCCAGGGACCCTTTAAGGCTACCTGCTATTTTATTTCCACCGCTTTGCACCCCTCTCCATATCTAAGCTATACTATAATTTATGGGACTGTTTTTAATTCATTTCATAACAGCATATATTGTATATTCAATTTACTTCTATGCATGCATATCATCTATCAAAATGAGAAATTGTAATTATAAAAAGTGTATATGTTACAAACGATAAATATAATATACGAATGAAATGTTTTTCTACTTACATAACTTTGTTTTACAGTAAACTATTTCTGTCTTCACTATTCATCGTATAAGGAAATAATTTAAACATATTTACTATTAAATTTTGATTCCCACACAAGCCTAAACCTTGACGTTCCCCCCACTAGCAGGTTGAGGCACTCAGCCAGATGAAACAAGACGGCCCTTCAATCTCTAGATTGTTACCCCTGAAGTGGCTAGATGAAAATTATAAAAAAGATTTAAAAACACCGTGACATGAAGTATGAAAACTAATACATGTTCTATCTGAGCTTAAAAACGAATTAAATGCAAAAATAATATTTATACCCGATAAATCTTTAATACGATAATGCTGTTACTACCTGACATGGTTTCTCTATTGGATGCTGCAATATTTTACAGTGTGAACACATAAAAATAAAATGACCTCGCATGATAATTGATCCATCAATTAAATGTAGAATAGATTCAATTAATATAGTTAGTAATATACAACACTTCAAATACTGTAATTGGATTCAAGTGATTAGTCAAAATTATATACTGTCATAAAGTACGTAAATTCTTTAGAACATTTATCTGATTTCCTTTATTTCGAAAAAAAATAAAATAGTGATAAATAACCTAGTTACTTTAATATGTTTCATGTGAGTTTATTGTGTAATAGCATTGCCATTTTAAAGATATGGCATTGTTAAAAGAAAGTTGTACAGACATCATCTTCAGTTTAGATTAAATATTAATAGTCTCCGCTTATTAAAATAGTAAAGTAGACTAATCAGAAACTTATAATTTTGTTTCTTACTAAACTGTTGTAAAAACAGTTTTACATATTTTCCTAATTCAATTTCCTTTTCAGGTAAATAATGTTATCCTATTCGAAAAGGAAATTAACTTAAGTTAAATTTCAGATTTAAATTACTACAACTCTTTGTAGACCACGTATTCGATTAACTTTTTGCTCCCTTTCGCTTAGAGTAACGCCCTAAAATGGAAATAAAATGGAGTTTAATTCACTGTTACGGTACAATGTCGTTAATATTTAATCTGCATATCACACGACTGTGCCAACTTGTAAAAGAGTATCCAACAAGCTGAATCGGTACAAACATATATCAAGCATGTATATTTGTATTCATTCTATTTATAATGATACCAATCACACGTCTTCTTCAAACTGAAAAATATATTGTTTATCCATGACATTAATAAATTCATAAATACTTTCCTTTTAGCATCATAAATAGCTCGTCATAATTTTTAAATAACAGAGATAATTCCATTGATAAGCAAATGTCAAATAGATTTTACCTACGAGATGATATTGCTTGAAGAGTGCTTCGTTAAATATTTAATTTGGACAACGTATGTAATTCGTCATATAAAATAAAATGTATCTAAATATAAATTGTACAAGCTAAATAAATATTACATTGTAGTATAAATCTGATCATATTACAGCTTTACAGAGGGGACTTGATCATTGATACTTGTTTGACAAACTCTATGTGAAGGGTGCAGTATGTTTTAAAATATTTGCTGCCTAAAGTTTGGTTTGACAGTTCATGAAATAAATATACGTCTTGTCACTGTCCTCCTCTAGTGTATCACTAGAGACCACTGTTATAATCACGTATTCTGATAGCTATGAATAATTACACGATTAGTGAAAACAATTATATAATCATATAAGAATATTAATTTTTGCAAATAAAAGTAAGATATTAATTAGTAATAATAACCATTTATTAAATCGTCCAATTATTCGATGGTAATTTTATTAATTATGTTTTTAATATCTTAATTTTTTTTGTACGTCATACAAATATTTTATTTATATAGTTTTTTAAATATTAACTTCAATATTTCAATAATTAAAATGTTATTAAATGAGGCTTTCGTTGTTAAAGTCAGCACCATCTGATGTTAAGTCTGATGATTTTGTCTTTGACAACGAAGTCCTCATTTAACAAAATTAAAATTAATGAAGTTCATTTCTATAAATAATATAGTTTTCCAGTAAGTAGAGCTTTTATAAATTAACTATTTTATTAATTTTTTTATTATTAATTTTAAATTTTCCTGTAATGTATGATTAACTAACAAAACTTCCAAGATAGTGTAGGCCTATATGTCATAAGTCATCATAACAACACATTACCTTCAAAAGAAACGCCTTAGTAGAGTGAATATTTAAAAAAGATGTACATGAACCATCAAAGGTATAAACTAAGATGAAAATAATGCAGTGTCTCTATGAGCAGTCACTGATGTGACTTTTTTTATTCGTATTTTTTTTGCATAGCCTAGAATAAATGCTTGCAGTAAATATAAAAGTTATGTCTGCAATATCATTTATTTATCAAATAAATGTGGATAGTTAGTAGCCTATTTAAATCCTCGGTCTGCCAATGGCGTTGAAAACATGGTAATGTAATATATCTGCAAGAGTTTTTTTATAATTATTTAACAGATTACATGGACATATTTATGGACATTAAATGTAGTATCACAGTACCAGTATTCCGGTGAACTCCCTTAGGACGTCACTGCTAATTAACTGGGCTACAAAGGTGCTTCAGTGAATAAATTATGTTCAACAATGAATATGGTTATTACTAAATCTCCGAATGTTTTGAAGTTTACATTTTTCACAGCCTTGATATCTGATCAAATTGTGTATTTTTTTTTAAAATGACACTAAATGCAAGGTTTTATGGTGATTTATTCTAAACTAAATGTCTTCAAATTTGAGTAACAAACGAAACGACTTTCTGTTTGAATTATATATTACATTCAATATTAATAACCAAACAATACAAACAAATACTTTTGTAAATTGGTTTTAAATTTCGAGAAAGACGATTACAATCATTTATATTTGACAATTTATGTATTTTAATAGTTTTTAAATACATAAACAATTATTTGACAGAAATTAAATTATTTTTTAATTGGATATTATGCGGCTATACATTTTTCAAAATAAGTTATTTCACATAATAAATAGTGTTGTAAATAAAATGTTTCATGAATGAAGCTTTTGGTTAATATTTTTAATGTTATACCAAATTAAATTAAATTTGAATAAAATAAAATAACAATTTTATAAAGTGTAAAGAATGTTCATTTCGCACTGACATTCTACGTAACACTGCACATAAGTAAATTTTACTTTTAACTTAAACTGACCAAAATTTTCTGAGATAATGCACACGCGTAAAAAAAAATCAACTGATAAGAAGCTCATTATTATTAATTCTGTTCTTAAATAGTTTTATTAATTTTCTGTTTCTACTTTTATTATATTAATTTAATAAATAGGGTTTAAATATAATATATTAATAAATAAGTCATAAAAAAGTCTCGTCAATTCTAAACAAAATCAAACAATTTATATTTTCTCTTTACCTTCTCTTCTCTAACCTCAACCACGCCTTCCACAACCTTCTTCCTAAACCATTCTTTGTTTAACATAGTTTGCCCTATCTTTTTAATTTTCATATCTCTATACGTTCATCATCTCTCTACTTATTCCCCTTAACAAATTCTTTGTTGTCAATTTTTCCTCTTACTAATAGCTTTCTGGTCATAAAGGTTAGTTATAAAATGACTATATGTTAATCATCAGATTTATTCCTTAATTAATTTTCTGATATATAAGGATAGGAGAACTAGTTCAGCTGAAAATAATACCTCAATTTTTATTTCTTTCAAATAATTTACTCATTTCAATAATCCATTTATGTTATAATATTTTTTAATGTTGTACCCAAATAAATTAGACATCGAATTTTAAAAAGGAATAACGATTTTAAAATGTCAATTATAACATTATTTAATAATGTTTTATAAAGTGCAACATTATTTTATTATAATTCTTACCAGCCCTATGTCTAGACTTGGCCTCCGATGGGACTGTGGGGTCAAATCTGACTCCAGGCAAAAAACATATTTTTTAATTGAAATATGTAAAAGAAAACTATAAATTGTTCGCTTTTACAAATTGTTAAATATCTTATATATATTTATATATATATATATAAAATCTGTTGTTCATATAGATTATTCGAATTAAAAATTTAAAAGGACATAAAATATAATGAACAGTTTATTTTCAATTCCATATTAGAACCTATAAGTGGACCGAATTCAGAAAGGAACGTAACCACCGATGATGTTTTATAATCGTTCACTTAGGAATTGAGTTAAACCAACTGTACCGGGTCTTTTGACCAGTACATTTTTGTTTTTCTTCTCTTTCGTTTACCAGGCTGCCTGAGATCGTTCTTGCGCTATCAGCTCGTTACTTTCGTGGCCGTTGGCTCAGAATGTTCCATGGGTCTGATTTCCGGTTCGCTGTTATGACGTTTCGCTAAGAGTTTGTTCGCTTTTGGCTCCTTCCTGTTAACTTCATGATAATCGGCTTAGACAAACTTAATGTTAGTTGGTTATTTTGTTCTAATTTTGAAAACCTAATCACCTTTTTGGTGAAAATATTTTTGTTTAAATAATAATCATGTTTATCTTGTTATTTTCAGTTGTTGTTACTTGATTTCCATTCTTTTGGGTTTGTTCTGTTGCAAGGCCAAGTGCCCGCTTTCAGATTTGTTCTTTCTTTTCATTAATTAAACTTATTTATTCTGTTCCTCTATAGCCTAAACTGTTTAATAAAGTTTGTCAAAGTATTCATGGATTAATTTTGCTATATATATTTTAATTTCAGTGCTAGAATATTGTTATAACCTATTCTATCTGTTCAACTTTGTTGTCACCTTTAACGTATTTCCTTGCGAAAAATGTTAAACCGATTATTTGTATGTATAATTATTTGTAAAAAAAATTATAGGAACATATAAGTTTATTTGATGTGTATATTTTGTTGATTATATTTTATTTAAAATTCATTAAGATTTATTTATAAGGTTATTTATTTTCTGTTTTATTTTTTATGTTGTTGATTTTGTGTGGTGATTGGCTGTGCTCTTTACTAATGTGCTGTGTTTGGACTAGATAGTTCGAGGTCCTTGTGTTGGACTTTATCCGTCAGCCTGCCGCCCGGTCTATCTTCTGCCTCTCGGACTGTGCTGGCCTTCCCAGTGGAGTGTGCGATAGAGTAGCCTTCTGCTACCTTTGAAGCCTTCTGTCGTCAGGTCAGTACGTTCTTGGTTCCTCAACGGCTGAACTGGGGGATGTACTTTTCTACATCTTTAAAAAAAGGGAAAAATTAAGAAGGAAGGGATAAAGATTTTGTAATATAGAAAAATCCCCACTAGGGCTAGAAAAAAAAAAAAAAAAACAATAATAATCATTTAACACAGCCAACAAAAGTTTTACAGTCTTAGTTTGTTATATTTTTCATCTTTATTTAGTCGTTTTATTGTTATATTTTTTATTTGTTTATCTGTTATTCCTAAATATTTATTTAAGGTCTTTAAAACTTGATATTTCTACTGTTTAAATTATGGAATATTTAATTTATTTCTAGGCCAAGTAGTTAAGTTTTATTTGTGTTATTTATTTCGTTAATTGTATTGTATAATCAAACATACCGTCTTATATTTTATTTATATATTTGTTTTAATTGCAATATTCTCCAAAAGGGGATTATTTAATAAAATGTTTACTTTTCTTTCGATTCGGAGCTGTCCAGTAATTCTGGTTGATTCTCTGGGATGTGAGATAAATTAACAGTTATTTGATAGTTTTGTTAAAATTCTCTATATTTTCTATTTTACCTCTTCTTAGATCCATTTTTGATTTAAATCTTTGTTTCACTATTTTGGATTTTCCATTTTGTACTTTTTAGTAATCCTGCAGATAGGCACATCTGTTCTGTCTTTTGTGGCGTTCGTATCGTTTACAAAATTTGTGTTCCGTATATAATTTTGTTGTATAATTTATAATGCTTGCTTTGTGTTTGTACTTCTTGCTTTTGTGTGTAATTTACGAGATTGTGGCCTTCTGCCAAAATTATTTCATCTTTTTGTAATAATTAGTTTTTTCACTCAACTACCGAGTTGTGATTTTGACCCTCCTACTGCCGCCCGTGATCCTATATCTTGTTTTAAACCATCCAAGTTAGTGACAAATTAAGTCTAATAAAAACTGTAAGAGAACAGTTGCCTTTGGATTAAAGACATAATTGTTTAGTTTGTACCTAAACCAAAAAGGGATTTAATATGTTGTTTTCTCTTCGTTACAAGGAAGAGATTAACGAAGAATTAAAAAAAACCAAAATAATTCTTTGCTGTACTAGGACAAAATATTATACGTGCGATCATCTGTGTTCCCATAACACAGTACTGTGTACAAAGGCAATCTTGGCGCTGGATTATGGCTTCCTCTTCTGAAATATTGAACGGGGCTAATGTAAATAACTTTGCAATATTCACTCAGCTACAACTAAGAGAAACCCCTGATAATAAAATAAATAGAAAAAAATCCGAAATTGTGAAGCTACAAACCCCTTGAAAGATCGTTGGTTGAAGTAATGGATATACGAAACCGAGAAACCGCCAGTGGGTAAATTAAACCGAATTAAAATGTCTGCTTTTGTGAAATAAAACAAATTAAATAAAATCTGTAATGAGAAATATGAGCCTAATAACAAGAAAAGAGTTATTGTTCCCTTTAATATAAAAAAGACACATTATAAGTGCAGGATTTGTACGTCAAAGTTAGCTTCATACACGTGAACAAGACAGTTAGTTATGAGTAGTACATGTATACATCCCGTAGTTGTGTAAGACGGTGTATAATAGGTTAAATAAGTTGTTATAGTTAGTTTTTACAATAAGAAGTTTACATGTTTATAGACTTATATATTTTTAAGTTACTTGAACCAATATAGGTCATTTTAAGTTTATTAGAATTTTTTAGTATTTATCTTCTTTTTTCACACATTATAACACGGACAAGTGATTTTATACCTCTGAAATTTGTATGTTAAATCATTTTAGTGAAACAATGAATATATTGTTCCTTAAGTAAAATAAAAAAAAACACCGGACACTACGTTAAGTGGACACTTTGTTACAGTCAAAATATGCGAACTTTGGGGGCCGACAACCTGCGTTGGGTCTCGCCCGTCCGGCCACTGGGTGGATCGGGTTACCCTTAAGCCGTACCAAAATACACTGCGCATATAATTATTTAGAATTTGCGTTTGTAAGGACAGTTTTCTTACTAAAGGAATTATGAGCTATAGGGAGTTTAAAATTTTAGGCGATATACACAATGATACATTCCACGTGTTAAGACAATGAGAGTGACAAAGGTTGTGGGTTCAATAAATGTACATCTTCCCGGACATAAAAACCATCTAGTTAAATAACATCCAAAAGAAAATGTATTTATTGATCTGTTGTGAAGACATTTACTTAATATTTAGTTGGTACATTATTTAAAAAGAGGTGATCACACTTAATATCTTAGGTCTCGTTAAAAAACTGTAATATGTACGTAGGCCTAAAACCTGTTTGTTTTTTATTTACTGTTGTATTAGGCATATTAGATACTAATAACTATAGTAAAATGCATTATACTTTAGCTATCATATTTTTTAGAATATTCCTGATATAGTTAGTGAAAAATAACGTTGTATCAAGGAGAGTGAGGTCTTACACGATGTTCGGCAAAGTTATTGAAGAGTGAATTGTGTTTTTATTGTTATTATTCGGCCCCCATTTATGAAATCACACTTCGGCAGACATATTCTCTTATCTCAATTTTCAAACCATGGCAAAATGTAACAATGTGAAGTGTAAGAAATTAAATATATGAGACGTATTAATTTGAGTGTTTAGTGAAATTGTAATTTTTATGATATCATTTAACACTCAAATTATTAAAATTAACAATTGATTACATTAATTCACTATAATGAAACTTTTTGAATTTATTTATAGAAAATTAACTATCGATATATGAAGTTTTATATTCTAGGTATATATCTTTAAACTATATGTTATGATTAATAAATTCAGTGTTTTCATGGCTTGTTAACACATTATTTAAAAATGAACATAGAATTAAGTGTACATTAAATGTAAATCTATATACAAAGGCTTTTTTTATTTTCGCCTTATAAAATATTACTATCATTGGCTGATTATTGGTTCTGAAAAAACAATTATATAAATAGACTGATAAATTGTAAATTTTAAAAATTTTATAACTAATTTATCAGTGTTTTCTTATGAAATCGAAACTAAATATGCCCACTTGACTCAATCAAATTACAAAATCACAGCGACACCTTGCACGCAGCACCCGCAATTGCACAGAAGGAGCTTATGTACATATTCGAATTAATAATTTAGGTAGTATCAGTAGGGTGGTCATCCGAGGGATCGTTGGTGGAATGTGGCCATAAGAGGGTTTACCCCAAAAGTGTAACCAAGTGTCCGGATACCAAAAGAAAGAGTCAACTTTACTTTGCGGTCAAATTTGACCCAGTGTGTCATTAACGTAAGTTTATCCCACGGGGACAATGTAGGGCTAAATACTATACTAATGTCGACAATTGCAGGCAATCAGTTTGAACAGTAGTCAAAATATCTTTATAATACTAAATAAGTAATTGTTCTTTAATTGACTTGGTGACTCTTAGTATTTGTAGTTTGTATATTAAATACTAATTATTGTGGTTAGTAGTAGCGTAATTGCTTTTAGCCTTAAAAAAATTCACACGTTTATTTATGCATAGTTTTAAAAATGCTAAAATGAAACCAATTAATTTTACAAAAGATTGCCAATTTTAAAACAACACATACTTTATTATTTTTAATGACACTATTATATTTATATGTTATATTCCGATTGAAAAGAAAGCGTTGAACCACATATCGCACGTCAGTCCTTCTTCTCATTATTTTTAAGATACCTTCTAGCTAGATCATGTGTTCTCTTTTGCACAGCCATATTCTACAATGTTTTTGAAGCTAGTAGTTCCATGAACTACAAACTGACATAAACCTACACTATAATAAAACTCAAGTCTGGTTTTGTTTTAGAGATATGGATCAGTTTTAATTTTGGAATACCTACGTGATGCCCAAAAAAGTCAAGAATGATACGCCCTTTTCACATTCAGATTGCACTATAGATATTTATTCAAATTACGATTTTAAATAACATATCTCATAACCACCAACTATTTTACCAGGTATGGGAACTAGTAAGGGTGTTATTAACGTAAAGCTCACCCCTATAATTAAGTTAACTCATCTGTTTACCCCATTCAATTGTAAAAAAGGTGAGAAACGTATGTCATAATGAGATTTACTATGTTGTATTACAATTTGAATAAATTGGACCCAATCTCAATAATCCATGCGACCATTTCCATGTTTTTCACCAGCAACATCTCACAAGTATTAAAATGATAATAATGACACAGTTCTGCATCAAGGGAATAAAAGAAAAGCAGAGAGTCTGTTAAGGATGGTATTTATCAAATGTAAACTAATAATCAATGGTCAACATGCTTCATTGGTAAACTTCAATCAATGAAAGACTTTATAGTAGAAAATTACTAGTAATTGATTATTAAAGGAGATATTTAGGTGATTTCATAAATTGTAAATAATTTTTGATTTCGTAAATTAAAATATATAATATATATATTAGATACTTGTACTTGTTAAAATTCATAAATAAAAATATATTATTCTGAAGTTTAACATTAAGGTCTCATACGAACCAGAATAATCATAATGTATGTATTTTGGGGTGGGGCCCATTATCACTAACCCCTTATGCTCATCAATATCTCCCCAGATACGTGGGGTTCAATTATCTAGTGGCCAAAACATACCTGGAACACACACAAGTAACATTATAAAAATAGGTGTAGACTAGCTGATGTCGGTTTAGCCACAGCTGATGTTAATAATTATACGCTGATCTCAGATTCTTTAGACATCTCTCATTATCACTGTAATTTAATTTTCTGAATTGTGTTTGCAAGGGTAGTAATCATTGGATAAAATAATAATGATTATGGTCCTTAAACTGATATTTTCAAAGAAGAATATATCGTGAAACTCCTATACCAACAGTCTCAATGAAACTCTTTGGTGGCTATGAAGTTTCCTGTAAAAATAAATAATACACATTTTTTCTGGAAGTGCTTCATAAATTAAGTTTACACACACTTCAACTTGGTCTAGCTCATAAACCTTCTAACTATACATAAGACGGATTCATGTTGGACGTCCTGACTGCTTCAGTTTTGTACTTCAGGTCACTATTCTGAATAACAGTGAATTATCACAGTGACGTGAAACCAATTACATCTGTATCGTCATTAAAATACCTACACTCCTCCCAGCTTTAATGCAGCAAAGTTAACGTGTTCAGAACAGATAAACTTTGTAGCCTGTAACTTTAACAGAAAAAAATTAAAAAATCATGGTGGTTTTGATTCCACGGATACTCATTATAAAAAATAAGAATTACGAGCTACGAGAAAAGAAATTGTTGCGTTGATGTTTCAGGACCAGAACTGTTCGAAACGAGCAATAGAATGATCCTGAAAGTATGCTGATGATGAGAGGTAGAAGTTTTTTTCTGTCATTTTAAAAACCTGCATACATTCATTCTCATATATCTTGATTGGTTCACACAGATGAGAAAAATATCATTTGTCTGTCTCTTTCTTATTAACTGAATGTACGTTTTTAAAGGAAAGATTATATATATATATATATATATATATATTATTTATATATTATAAGAGTCAGCCCTAAATTATGTCTTTACCTTCTACTCATATTATAGTGAAGTAGTATTTCATAAACCCAACATTTGTTATTAACAGTGTCATTACCTTTTGTTCTATTTTGTGTATTTGATAATTCTGATACATTATATATTGGAACTAAATTATTTGTTGTTTATAATTTAATTATTTTGTTCATTATCTATAGAACATAAGTATTTATTATCTATTAATATATGTGGCTGTAGCATGTGCAAAATAAAATCACATGCTACTGAAACTCATTGATGGAACTGTTTTTATTTTCTTTCCATCGTAAAATCAACCCATCATTCTTGTGTTATAGGATCAGTGATTTTTGAATAAAATATTTTATGTATGAGATCATAGCGTTCTCATAGTTTTCGGGTCAATGCATAGAAACTGTGTTGAATCAAAAGTTAAAAGAAACATGGATTTCATTATATTGTTGATATTTTATCTTATCAACTTTTATGGGTTATCCATTTCAATATACTTTTTATTTGGTACAGAGTGCTTCTTGACCACACTAGTTCAGTGGTAAATATAAATCTAGAAGTATTGTAGTATAATTTTGCTCAAGTGATACATTTGTTTGCAAATATTATGTCGTATGTGACCTAGTGATCAGGACCTAGTACAGCAAACAGACTTACCAAACCACATTTTTTTTATAATTTTACTGCAAGTGTTTAAAATTTCCCACCCAAAAAGTAATATTCCATTCACGTAACCTTGGAATACTGAAAGGAAAGAGTTTTCTTTAAAAAAATCTTAAACAAAATGGAAAATGATAAATTACAACATTAAATATTTTATAGAGCTGTAAAATGATTAAATGTTCAAGTTAAACTGAACGCTTTTTTAATTTTTTGGTTCAAATGATCAAATCGGTTATACATAGTTACCTTTTTTACAAGTATTACATATATTTATATAGTCAATTAAAAATGAAAATAGTTAAGTAATAATAAATTAAATAATATACATGTGGTCATAATGTATTCCCCCTAATTGACAAAACATTGAGAATCGTTGTATTATGTACAAGAGTGAGTGGTAAGCACTTGTCCTTGGGGGTTTACAACAGTTTACAACGCTTGTATCTCAGGTTACTGACATTCTTTTTAGTCTTTTTCATTGCTATAATGCATATCCTCTGTTTTCTTACTGTTTCAGGTCCAATTATATTTAGATATAATTAATAAATACCAATTGATATTATACGTTATTACCAACATAAAAGGTGGAACGAAATATGGAATCGCTTTGGCAGCTGTTGTATGATTTCACTTGTATAATTATAAATCCTGCTCATCATCGTGCTTACAAAGAATATACTTTTTGACACCATTAGTGACATTTCATATTTTCAGAGGAATGCACGTGAGAAGTTGAACGAAAATATTCAATATAAGACTACGTCAAACTGAGTGTCAAATAGAACTTATATACAACAGAAATTGATTGCCACAAACTGAGCTTAAAAATGTTTATCATTTCCAGAGTAGTGGTCTTTAAATTGTATGACAAACAATTTTAGTCATGTTGTCTTTTGAAGTAACTAATTTACTTATGCAAGTATTTATTTTTTTCATTTTGTTTATGTAAGATTATAACAGAATATTTTGTTAGTTAACTTTTACATTTTCTGGGTCAAATTAATTAAATGGAGGTTTCCTAGCTTGTATTCGAGTAACCGAGGGTGTTTAATTATTTCATTGTCGTTCCTTATCAACAGGAGGTCAGGATCCAGTATTTTTATTAGAGGCAGATAAAAACTGGTTTAGGCAATCCAAACACAAACTTTCACTGGAAAATTTTATAGTTCAATATTTTACTATAAGTTTGATTTTTAGTGTAAGCTAGTTATTTCGTTCTTGTAAGTTACAGCTAAAAGTCCTTTGTAGAAGTCACTACGATAGATGTAAGGATTTTGCTATTGAAGTGTTTAAATTTTATTCTGCTAGTTTCAAAAGCAACGTATCTTTGTGAGTTTGAGAGATTAACGTTACTTATGATACGTGGGTACTGGGTATGGAGATTTGGTCGTCCTTACGAAGAAACAGCTCATTTATTTAGTTACTTTTTTCCTCTAGACAGTGATGTGATTAGTAAGCCAACAGTGCTTAAGACAGCCACAAGATTTTAAGAAACTAGAACAGTTAAAGATAGATAAATATTTGGTCGTCCTTACGAAGACACAGCTCATTTATTTAGTTACTTTTATCCTATAGACAGTGATGTGATTAGTAAGCAACAGTGCTTAAGACAGCCATAAGATTTGAAGAAAGTAGAACAGTTAAAGATAGATAAATATTTGGTAGTCCTATATCGGCCTATGTCTAAAAAAGAATAATGAACAATACTTTTTAGATATACTTCAACCAATCGTTTAGAATCCCAGCTCTTCGGCCAGAAAGCCTGCTAATGATCATGTTATAAGCAATTCCTCATTGTTGAATGTTTTACACAAATACAAGTATCACTTTTATAAAGTAACCCTAACCCAAGAAGTATCAGGGGATGATTTTTATCGAAGATTGGAATTTTGTGAAAGAATGATAAGTGAGGGTAACAAAGGTATCAGAAAGTGAATGTGTGGGCTTTAACAATAAACAATGACATTCTTGGGCCATTTGTGATTGATGGAAATCTAAGAGTTGATATTTATAATAATATGTTAACGAATAGCATTTTGCCAACAGTGGACCAAATTGTCCTTACTCTTCTTGGACCAAATTTTAATTCAGTGTGGTTTCAGCAAGATGAAGCCTCACCACATTAATATTTGGTGTGCAATCCATTAGATCACGTATTTCCTAACCGGATCGGTCGTGGCGGTGCCGTTGAGTACCTGGCTAGGTCACCGAATCCACTAGATCTTTTTGTGTAGGTTTTTAAAATAAATTGTGTATAAAACTAAACTATCCAGCTTTTAAGAGTTTATAACTCGTTTACTAGAAGAAGCAGGAACAATTTTGTGAAATATGGAGGTGGTATTTGTAAAAAGTGGTAAAACAAGTTAGGTATCATGTGCAATAATTTACACTTGTTACAGTTGGTTCTGGTGTCGACAGATATTCTGACAATGTGATGATATGAACAAAACTCATCGCTAATTACAAAATCCCTAATTGGGTGGGTTTTACGAACAAATTGTATCACTCAGATTAACTTCGTACATTCCTTTGTCGTGGTGTGACAATTAAGTTCATATTTCATGGTGTACAGACTGCTTTAACGCATTACTGATTTTAATCAGTAAATTACACTATAATATTTAAATAAAAACTGTTCATTTACTAATTATAGCTGGTATTAAAAAATACTATGAGATTTTGTTTTGTACATCTTGATATAATATGTAATATACATGATAAAGGCAAAATATTTTTGATGGAAATATATATTTATCCCCTATCTCCGTAGCATAACATGTTTACCATACAATAATACATGTTTGTATAATTTTATTATATAATGAGTTAATTATTTTGCATGTTAACGTGTACTATTACGATAAAATTATCATTGAGTATTTGTCTGATATCAGGCTTTCGTGTTGGTTAATTTTATCTTATTTTTCAGTATTAAAGTCAATGTAAAAACTAAATATTTGTGGAAAATGACATACTTCTGCATTACAATATTTGCCGAAAAACTTTTATTTGCGAAATGAACACAGCCCGTCTGTGTAGCATCTGGTTTTCTGTTTTGTTTCTTATATGAAATGTGAGCACAACCTTATCTTGAATATATGCAGTGTGTCCCAAACGTAAAGTGCCAACGTTCTGGAAATGGGTATATCAAATATCAAAATAATTAGAAAATGAATGATAAATTTGTTTTTAAAAACGCGTCGTTTAACAAATATCCCCTATTGTTTTTTTAACAGCATAATTTTTATCTACGAGTTCGTTTATCTGATTTTCAGTAAACTCACTATACATATTAAGTTAATAGAGACCTATTTTAGGAAAAAATATCAACTTTATCAAATAGAAAAATTAAAAATAGTGGCCATTTGAAATTTTGTAACGGACATTTTAGGAAGATGGCAAACAAGTTTAAAAAAATTACTAAGAACATTTTTTTAGATGTTTGTATGTATACAAATATATACAAATTAAAAAGTTATAATTGGATGGAAATGAATCAAGACATATTGATATTTGTGTCTCGTTCATTTTTGTTTAATTTTTTTATTTGATTTTATTTTAACTTTTTTGATACCGACAGATTGGTAATTCAATCGGGCTAACAAAAAAATGTGTACCTACTAATTTTTGTATTTTTGCCGTTTTACCTCAATTTCCATTTAGACTTTTCAAATGGGCACCATTTTCAAATTTTAAATTTGGTAAAGTTCAGTTTTTTCCTAGAATAGGTCCCTATATTAATATGCATAGCGAGTTTCATAAGGATTGGTGGAGCAAACTTGGAGACAAAAGTTCCTTTGAGACAAACATTAAAAGTCGGGTATCCGGTAAACGAAGCATTTTTGGAAATACATTTGTTTTTGATGTTCTCTATATTTTGACCTATTTATCCGTTTCCCTAAGTTTAGAGCTTTACTTTGGGACACCCTGTTTATTAAAACTCCACATGACATTTTTATATTAAAAATTTGACTGTTTTTAAAATTAGAATATGGGAAATTAAGCGTTTGAATATTGAGTTAAACAATATATTTTGGAATGTTTATTTTCTACGAAAGTAAATGTTAAAATATTTTTGTTATTAGACATAACAAAGTGCAACATATTTAATTTTCAGGACCAAAAAGTTATTCCATTATATAATAAAATAAAACAGTAATAATTAGAGGCAATAGACATATCTTAGATATTGGTTCTAGATAATATGAGATAAAAATAATCTTACTAAATATGTTAAAAAAATCCAAGTTAGGTTAAGGTTAAGTATTCGCTTTAAATTTATATCGGTTACTATAATAGAATATTCTGAAAACACTTTTATAATGCATAACTAGGATTTGTGGAGAACAGGTTTTTTAATATTATTTTTTAGAACATTTCAAAATTGTGTCTTTAAAATGAAGTGAATTCGTTGGTAATGTCAATCTTATACATTATTCAAACATTTAAGTTTATTGAATGAATATTTAAAAAAATGTTGTTATGAAATCGAATTATTACGAACAAACATAATTTGATGTTTCTATACCATATTTTATGAAAAATTGTTAAAAATCTATATCGTTTTGAATGAAATTACCATACAAATAGCTCCAAACTATCCAGAGGATTCGAAATTTAATTTATATTATGAAAATCACAGTCGTATTAGTACGTATGATGTAGTTCTTGTTTTATATAAAGTCTTAATAGATAATAATACAAATTAAGATTACTATAAATATCTTATAAAAAATACATGTTATCCATTAAGTCTTAATGCTTTCCAGTCTTACTTATAAAACTACTATTATTACCTTCCAGTTGTCAAACTGATCATAATTAAAAAGAAGCTACATCACGGTTAAGTAAACGGTACATGTTGTCCCAGGTTTTAGCCTCAATACATTATTGAAAATGTAAATGTCCCGTAGCTTCATTTAGGGTTTCTTCGGTTATTTCATCTACTAATAATTATGGTGTTCATAATTTATAGTTACTTTGCAAATCTTGAATTTTTTTATCATCTGTGGTTCGAATCCAGCCTATATTTTCTGCAAAAATACTTTTTATTTTTTTGTTGATATCAACTTATTAAATATATATTACCTCACATTTAACATTTCTTTCAATTTAAAATCATATATTTAGAAGCGTCTAAAAGTGGATAATTACCCAGATTGTTTCTTAAATCTCTCTGGTCTAAGGATGGTAAATGTGGTGTACCAACCTTTATCAACAGTCCAGTAACAATTTATGTAAATGTAGGGCAGATAAAACTAATATAATGTGGTTCTTTTCAGAAAATAATTTTAGCACTCAGATCGTTAAACGTTTTTGTGACATTTAGTTTTATAATTGGCAAACAAATATTATACTCTGGGCTTTTACATACGGAAAGAATTACTGTGAAAGTTAAGATAGTATATATGTCCCATAATAGTCAACTTTGTTGAAAATATGATAGAATAGTTGAATTGTAACCTTATCACATTATTGCTAAAAAATTGTTCTTAAGATGATTAAAATATTTATCTGAAAAAAACTTGAAATAAGTTTCAAAGGAATATTTTTAGTTTTAGTTAATTTTAAATAATATACGACCCTATGTTAGTCTGTTCTTGTCAAAAAAAAACGTAAAATAAATCAAAGTAAACTCACACTGATATCCTGAAGCTGTTCTAAGCGACCCAAATAACCAACCATCCATGTATAAATCATAGGTTTGAAAGGACGGCGTCAGTCCCAAAATAACATCATGGAGATACGACATTCAAGAGCTCAATATACTAATATAGGCACTGAGTGAATTAGATGTCTAATATATATATTTAATTTGAGCATATATATATATATATATATATATATATATATATATATATATATATATAATGTTATAACTAGCCCAAAGGTACCATTCTAATGTCTTGTTAAAAATAATATCAAGATCAAAATAATAGTAATTCAATAAATAATGAATTTACAGTACTGAAAATAAAGATAGCTTATGTTAAAAAAGTAAAAGGGAAATAAAGAGGATTTTACGATTATGTAAAGGAGGTGAGCTTCATAGTGATTCCCTACCTGTCAAGTGCGGAGGTGTATAACAATAGGCACATGTGTTAAAAACACTCTTCACACATATTCCAAGATGCTGCATGTTTAAAATTCTATGAAATTTTAAGAAGATCATCTCAATAATAAATAACATATGGTGGGGTGAAATTAAAGAATCTCTTCAACAGTTTTCAGGGAGGAAACAGAGAAATCACTTCACCAATCCTGTTGCGTGAGTGGACCAACCAGAATAAGTTATCTTCCGCTTACCAGTTCTGAGATTGGGAAGGCGGTGAAAGAGAATGAAATAAATGCACCTAAAATATGTACTGTCCCACCAGTGGTGATGGAATGTTGTCCATAGACCAAATAATATACAGGGTGTTTAAAAATTACGTTGCACATTTAAGTCATACAAAAACTTATACACTTCGTAAAATACTTAGTTTTTGGTTTTAATGTCATTTTGTTATTTTTAATAATTAATTAATCGTAACCCTACAATTTCTGTGGTTATATTATTTTAGTTTTGCATAAGTTGTACTTGCAAAGAAACATGTTTAAGACTGGCAAGATTTAACACCCAACCTAAACCCAAAAGTTTAGCAATTTAAATAAATGTGAAAGCTGGTAATAAATGTTGTACAAACATCTAAATTTTGAGGCACAAAATGTTATTTAAAATAATGGAATGATAATAAAACAGGATGTAAAAAAAATGCTTTTGCTCTAAATCCCAGGTTACCTTGGATAAGAATTTTGTTTTTATATAACTTTGCTCATTTAAGTAATTTTATTAACTTTTTGAAACATATATATAACATTAAAATATCATTAATAATAAGTGTTTATGAATTTACTTGTTCGTGTAAAATAAAACACTAATATAAACCATAATAAACAATTTATTTATTTCAGTTTGCCTACAATTTTGAAAATAATTGGAGTATAAACCAAACGAAACTTTTAGTTTCAACAGTATTATTGGTAATTGATTAAAATGTTTATAAACTATAATTTTACTTTTAATTTTCTTTATTAGTTACATCATTAAAATTTAGTCCATTATACTTCATAATTCATATAATATAAATAAATAATAATTTAAATGTCTATTTAAATAATTAATTGAAATCTTTATAATTAAATAATTATAAAAACGTTTTCTTCAACAAATTGTGAATTTTATTTCATCATATTAAAGCTAACAATTAGATAAAATCATAAGTCTAAATAATTAATCTCTAAAAATTTAAATTAAAATGTATTCCATTATAATTCAATATTCATATAATATAAATAAATAATAAATAAAATGTCAATATAAATAATTAATTCAAATGTTGATAATTTATAAACGTTTTATTCAAGCTTAGAGTTTGATAAAGCTTATTTGAGAAAAAAATCTTTACACTCAAAATTAGTTTGTCCAAAAAATACTTCATTTATTGACTTCATATAATATAGGGGTGTAATGTTTATTCTCATTGAAATAAACTTTCTTTAATACTGTTTAAGGCAACAACATGCAAGTGGCTTGCTGCATGATGACATTAAAATAATAACTACCTTGCATTAAAGTAACATTTGGAGGTGATTTACATTCACTGTTAGTGAGCTTGGATTTTTAATTGTTGCCAATATTTTGTAGTTTTATTTGTGAACATCGCTGCAATGTCAGCACATTCATCGGTTGTAGAACGGACACTAACTAAGTTATAATTGGCATGTAGTTCAACTCGTATTTTACAGCTTGAAACAAAGCTAACTGTAAACCTTCAAAATGCATACTGTTAGCTTTTAAATATTTTATAACCACTCATTTTCTTTAACTATCAAAATCTGTTTAACTTATACAATTGAACATTATTAACATTTATTTACAAAACTTTGTAGATATGAACCTAACAAAGTAAAGTTTGACCTGTTTAATAATGTTTGAATAATTACAGTTCCAAATCAGCACTTATAATTATTTCATATTTTACATTAAATAAAACGTTGTAATATTTCCTTTTTTTTATGTATAGCTCATTTAAATAACACGATATTTATGTAACCCTTATCTATAGTCAACGATATTTTGATAGTTTTTTTGTAAGGTTTTATAAATTAAGAAATCTTGTGCACACTTAATCATCTTTATTGTAAATTTTACATACTCTTGGAGCAAGAAATGTATTTAATGGTATAATAGTTTATGTCACTTTATGAAAATTGGGAATGATTAGTTGTTTTGAAAAGAATCTGTGGAGACCCACCTATAATATTTTTCTATGAAAGCAGATAGGTAGGCTATTACGAAATGTTTTGCTCATTGATCCAAAATGATGAATAACATTTATATTTCACCAACTTCCAGATATCGCAACAGTGCCAAGCTGGGGGATGTAAGACATAGGTTTTTTATTTGTCTAATCTTGCAGGGAGACACATTTTTTATAATATATCTGTTTCTAAAACATTATACCAACAGTTATTACAAATATAGTACTAGGATCTAAACCAATCAATATTTTAGAAAAATATAAATTAATAGCAAAATGTTACATAAAATTACTCAAAAATAATAAGTTTATTTAAAATAATTTGTATTTTTTTAAATACAATTTTTTTTTGGACCTATTTTAACTTATTTTAGTTTTCAAAATATTTTAGAATGGGGATAGAAAATGTTAACAGTAATGTAAAGTTTTTTTAAATTTGGATCAAAGATTTTCACAGGGCTATACATCATTAAATAAGATAAAATCCCTCGCATTAATTTATATAAAATTAAATATATTAAAGAATCCTGTAACATTACAGCTTGTATGGTTAGTTGAATAAAGCATAATATGTACAGTGCTTGAAGGGCACTCCTCTTTCTGTCCTTATTACAGGCAATAATCACGTTTAGTATGCTAGTTGAATCTTCCTAAAACCCAAAAACAAAATAAGAAAAATCAACTAGTTAACATTGTCCAAATCTACAGAGAAAACAGTCGGGCCTTTCCACAACAAATCAAAAACGCCATTAACACTAAGCAGAAAAAAATCTTCGATTGCGTAAACGAACGGCCAATCGTGGTACAGCTTGAAAAAATCCCAAAACGACTACTCTAAACAGCCTTAAGCGTCCATATGAGGTTCAAGCATACAAACCTTTGAGCTAATTAGTAGACACATTTTTCCCCAACCACAGCATCCAACATTAAAGGTTAAAGCTTGCAGTATGAAGCTTTTTAGGCCACGACCGCTTGAGTGTTCAGTGACTGTGTATATTTTAGGCCACGACCGCTTGAGTGTTCAGTGACTGTGTATATTTTAGGCCACGACCCCTTGAGTGTTCAGTGACCGTGTATATTTTAGGCCACGACCCCTTGAGTGTTCAGTGACCGTGTATATTTTAGGCCAAGACCCCTTGAGTGTTCAGTGACCGTGTATATTTTAGGCCACGACCCCTTGAGTGTTCAGTGACCGTGTATATTTTAGGCCACGACCCCTTGAGTGTTGAGTGACCGTGTATATTCAATCACTTGACCAAATAAAATAGTATTTATACCTAGTTGTTTAAAACCTATTCACATCAAATTTAAAAACATTATAAAACCTCTGTCAAATAAACGTTCGATGTAAAATAGTGTTAATTAATATTACAATAAATTTCAAAATTTTGAAACCATTCTTTAAAAGGGGTTAATTATACAGCACTAACAGTGCAATGGTTTTGATTTCTAATTAATAACAGTTTTACGTCCAGTATTTTATTTTACTTTACTTTTAAATAAAATATTTGTATAGAAACAGCATGGTAAATATAAATTAGCATTTTAAATAAAATGCATTCAACAGTACATTTAAATATTTATATTAATTTGTCAAGTGACTAACCCAAGAAAATAAACAAATATGTTTGGCCATTTAATAAATGACAGACCTGTGGTACTAATTGACAAGGGTTACTAGATGATCCAGTTTGAGATACAAGAGACAGCTCTGACATTGGCTTAATTATTCATGATGTAGACCATGCCAGACCCAACCAGTCCTCCTTGCACAAATATGGTTCATATATATGAATATGTCCATGATATCAAATGCACTTACAATAATTTGGTATCATGCATGTTGAGAGGTACTAAGTAAATTATTGTTATTATATTTATAATATTAGTGTTTAATTATTAAATATACCATAATGCTCTTGGTTGAAACCCGTCTTTTTACTTTTGAATATTATATAGATTGTGATTTTTCTTATTGGGCCCCATTAGCATTAATTTTTACCTTACAACAGGAAAAGCTGTACAGTATTGAGTTATGAATATTATTATTCAATCAATTTAGTTTTCCTACTTGTAATAATTTATTAAGTCATTATCATTTGAGCACAATTGTGTGTTAAGTAATAAATGTAAATTTGACAACAATGCAATAGCTAATATTTATATGAACACCTGACACACCACTGGTATAACAGATTTTCTTCAAATATTTTATTACAATGAAGTATTGTACATTTCTGTAGAGAGGACATTTAATGTTTAATATTATACTGTGTTATGATTAAATACATATCATAATAATTTACTTACAGTGCATAAAGTACAACTTAATCTTAAACTAATATTATTTAATTGTAAAACTATGTTTTGAAAATAAATAGTGACGTTTAAAAACTAGTTATGAAAACAGAGTTATTAATAAATAATAATTGTGTGGTGATATTATTTATTTTGCCTAAGTATTCCAATCGTAATGATGACCAAAATGTATGAATAATTGTAAAAGTGTTAAGATTTAATGTAATAAATGAAATAACTATTAATTTTACTTTTATTGATGAAATAACAGCCTGCAACCTAATATTACAGACTAAAACAAGGTTTTTATATTGATTTATCAATATTAAGAGTTGCCGTTTTAAACATTAAAAACAATTTGGAATAACATTCTTTTTTATAATTTTCCAAAAAATCATCCCTTCTCTTCCCCAAAAAATGACATTTTGGGCCAGTAATAGAGTTACAATAATTTCAACAAATTCTTTGGTACAAAAATGTAGGGTTACAGATGAAATAAATGCTCCATTTCAATTCTTTTACCCAGAACATGTAGCGGCCCAATAGTTTGAAATACTCTGTACAGATAGCGGTGGTAGAATGGTTGTGGATCCTAAATGTTAACCTAGGTTACTGAAAACACAGATATTAAAGATTTAACCAATTAAATTTCTGGGCTCGTTTCACCTATAACTTCTTTTAACATTTATATGATAATAACTGTATATAAATAAAAATATAAATTTTAACTTAACTTTAACAATGTATGTAAGTAATGACGTATATTACTTTGTATCATAATCTATTTAAGGAGAGGCTTATCTCTTTTTAACCTTACTAAGTCCATTGCTAATAGACAATAGATAGATACGGGGAACTCAATTCAAATAGAGTAAGTGGGAGAACCAATATAATCGGAAAATATATGAGAAAATATTCCAGTTTAGGCTAAGATACGAATCACATCATCTTTAACTCAGGCTTTATATCCTGACGTCACAGACCACTCAGCGGTTCGGCCTAAAAATGTACGGAAATTACCTCAATAAATTAAACGTATATAAAGGATAGTACCTTCATGTAACTGTAATAGTAATCAGTTATCATAATTTTCACTTTATAGTAAATGAAACATTTTCATTCTAATAAAGTTGTGGATTATCTCTAACAATAGTGGATTCATCGATTTTATTTATATAATAAAGATACCTCAAATATTAAAAATATTACAAGTTAAGTACTTTTTATGAAGACATTTTTACTAGCTCAACTGCATTTTTTAACTCGAACATAAACTATTATAAATAAATAATTAATTGATATTTTTGCTCATAGTGTACTGACTAAACCTATTATAATACCAATTACAATGTACAAGAATCACATTGATAGAATACCCTAATCACATAGATTATGCAAAATGTATTGTTTTTTTTATATATGTATATTTAACGTAAGTAGATATTAAATATTCTATTCCAAACATTCTTAATTGGTATATTTGGGAAAACTTAAAATTTTTATTACAATATGTTTTAAAATAAATTTAGTTAAAACAAAATTAAAACAAGTTCAAATTGTAAAGTTATTTCTATATAGTTTGTATCTTGGTAAAATAGGCTATAGTAAATTTATTTTCCTTATAAGCTCGTGTCAATGGTTACTAACAAACCTTATTGGTAAGGATATATGTTCTGAGGTTTCATTAGTCAGTTGTAAGGTTGCATTAGTCAATAATTTTGTTAACAGTTTAACTAATTTTATTACATGGATAAATGCAGTATTAATACTAAATATTTTAATGAATGCATAGTAATAACAAATAGAATTCACCATACAGTAATTGTATTATATTTTAGTTCCTGACAACGCTCTAAAAAAAGAGAGATATACTGCCTCAGTGCACAGTACTTTGTTTAGTAAGACAAACTACTTTCCAATTTAAACAATCACAGACAGTGTAACATCCTCATATAATGGTGTGTTTGTCTTCTACAATCTTATTCCCATAGTATTCAAAGTAAAATATTTTTGTACTTAATCACGAAGAAGTACTAGGCTTAACGTTGAAAAATATTTTCAAAACAATTTGAATCGAATAGTTTAATGTAGAGCGAGATTAGTATCGGCAAAATTGTAACGATGCTTTAAATGTTAGTAAATTCCATTTTACTAACATTTTACACATAGTAGCCTATGTATAATTATTTTAATATTAAATATTACAATTGAGAAATATATGTCACAAAACAGGCGTTTAAATGTTACATTTTAGCGATACCCTTTGCAATTATAGGGTTTATTTCTACTTTCCCAAAAAGATTATATATAATCATGTTATAATATAAAATAGCAATTTAGCACCCTTAAACATGTTATTAAATTAACACCGACCGATTTCGGTAATTATGCCATCTTCATAGGTGTTTACTCTCTAAACACCTATTATTTATTGTAGATATAAATACAAATAGCTTATCAATGTAGATATAACATTTTTAATGCTCAAGTATGTACCAGCTTTGGTACATTTCACATGTGATTAATTTTCACAGTGTTCTCCATTCTTGAGAGTAATCCCTCTGCTTTTCAGGTGAGGATATACAGTACTGTGATTTCTTACGGCATATTTATCCACTGTTTAAATTAGTAAACTAATGGAGTAAGGTTCAATCAAACAATAACAATAGTCCTCTTCATTGTAGATTTACTTGTTATCTTTCTTTTATATCAGTTACTTTCCTTAGGGTTATATCATATTTATGAGAAATTTATATGCCTTCTTATCTGTACATCAAACAGTTTTATTCAAATTTTTATTTCAATTTGGTATTATTATTCCATCAGGCCTTAAAATGGTATTCAAGTTACTTGTAAAGAGATATAGGAGAAATTCTCTTTTACATTGATGCTTACAGTAAACCAAATATTTACAACAGTTTCTTAATAATGTTTCCAATTTGCTTTCTTGATACGTATTATCTTTCAAGGATTAAAAGCAATTTTTAAGTAAAAATGTACATACGCAATGTATATGCTTCTGCTTTAGTTCAATATTCTCAACGACCATTGCAGGATTGTCGAAATATCTTAAAAGTGGATACTTTATTAATATCCATATACTGTCAAAGATGTTGAATATCGCTCTGATGTAAAAAGATAGTTCTTTGATAACTCTTGGTGGCAAACCTACGTTTCGTATTTCTTGGTGCAAATTAATAGATCAATTATTTGTTACACATCATTATAAATCAGACCATGAATGATTCTGGTACAGGTTTTATGTAATCTGACAATTCAGCCTCATCAAAACGTAAAAATACGTTATTGTATTGTAGGCTTTGTTGGCCCACTCAGCAATAAAATTTCAACTATCTTTGTTCAGGTTAAATATTATATAAAGACAATGGCAAGATAGCTATTATCTATTCCTTTGTAGAGATATAATTCATCTAACTCAATATGAGAAATAAAATGTATCAAAAAATAGTAACAAATTATTATAATAATATTACTAAACTAATTTTTGGTAAACCTACTGTCAAAAGTGTTTTTAGTAAATTTTTCTTATTAAATAGCGTATCTATTTTTATAAATAAATATATATATATATATATATATATATATATGTGTGTGTGTGTGTGTGTGTGTGTGTGTGTGTGTGTGTGTGTGTGTGTGTGTGTGTGTGTGTGTGTGTGTGTGTGTGTGTGTGTGTGTGTGTGCGCGTGCGCGCGTGTGCGCGTGTGCGCGTGTGCGCGTGTGCGCGTGTGCGCGTGTGCGCGTGTGCGCGTGTGCGCGTGTGCGCGTGTGCGCGTGTGCGTGTGCGTGTGCGTGTGCGTGTGCGTGTGCGTGTGCGTGTGCGTGCGTGCGTGCGTGCGTGCGTGCGTGCGTGCGTGCGTGCGTGCGTGCGTGCGTGCGTGCGTGCGTGCGTGCGTGCGTGCGTGCGTGCGTGCGTGCGTGCGTGCGTGCGTGCGTGCGTACGTGCGTGCGTGCGTGCGTGCGTGCGTGCGTGCGTGCGTGCGTGCGTGCGTGCGTGCGTGCGTGCGTGCGTGTGTGTGTGTGTGTGTGTGTGTGTGTGTGTGTGTGTGTGTGTGTGTGTGTGTGTGTGTGTGTGTGTGTGTGTGTGTGTGTGTGTGTGTGTGTGTGTGTGTGTGTGTGTGTGTGTGTGTGTGTGTGTGTGTGTGTGTGTGTGTGTGTGTGTGTGTGTGTGTGTGTGTGTGTGTGTGTGTGTGTGTGTGTGTGTGTGTGTGTGTGTGTGTGTGTGTGTGTGTGTGTGTGTGTGTGTGTGTGTGTGTGTGTGTGTGTGTGTGTGTGTGTGTGTGTGTGTGTGTGTGTGTGTGTGTGTGTGTGTGTGTGTGTGTGTGTGTGTGTGTGTGTGTGTGTGTGTGTGTGTGTGTGTGTGTGTGTGTGTGTGTGTGTGTGTGTGTGTGTGTGTGTGTGTGTGTGTGTGTGTGTGTGTGTGTGTGTGTGTGTGTGTGTGTGTGTGTGTGTGTGTGTGTGTGTGTGTGTGTGTGTGTGTGTGTGTGTGTGTGTGTGTGTGTGTGTGTGTGTGTGTGTGTGTGTGTGTGTGTGTGTGTGTGTGTGTGTGTGTGTGTGTGTGTGTGTGTGTGTGTGTGTGTGTGTGTGTGCATGTGTATACTTACTGCCGTTCTAATCAACCGAATTTCCTTTCTAGTTTTCCCTTTTGATTGCAATTGTTATTTGAACAAAGAAAATATTTTTAAATTTAATATTTAAGTATATGAGACTATACAAAGCAATTCTATATTGAGCAACTTAATATTAACTCTAATGTAGCTCCAAATGAGCTTCATTCTTTTAAAAGATATTTTGTACACAAATTGTGAAAAATATAATTTAAACCTGTTTGTGGATTTATTTCATTATTTCTAAAACAGGCACAATAAATTTACATCAATGACATATATTATAACAATTATTTTAAACTGTCACTTTAAAAAATTAAGTTGTCTAATTATGTACCGTCTAATTTTAGCTGGTAACCTTACCTTTAAAATACACCCAACTGATTTTCTGAACTGAATGGTAGTATGGATGTACTTATTGTGGTCATATAGGATACAAAATTAATTAAAACAGTTTTTATCTATTTTATAACTATTGAGTATATTATACTGCATATTTAAATGTTATAAAACAGGATCTTTAATTATTTGGAAATATTTCAGTTGTTTACTCTATACCAAACTTTTCAATAAATAATTTATAAATTTAACTATTGTTCTATTTGCAACAAAATAAATTGTATATATTACTTACTTTGAAAAAAATAAAAAAAAAATAAATTATGTTTCTCAAGTTTTTCAATATAAACTTTGGAAATAGAAAAAAAAAAATTCAAACTGAATGAAATACCACACAATTTACTTACAAACACTAAAATATGTTTAATTTAATTTTCGAATTCAATCCCATAAACAGTTTTGGAAAAATACATAACAGAGGGAAAACGTAATTAACAAGATAAAGAAATAAAGTATGAAAATGTATATCTTTGAATTGTAAAAGCTCATGGTACCTATCCAAATACATATATATCCACATGGTTGGGAAAAAATGTGGAACATATTTATTAATTTTAAAACCACTGAAGTATATAATGAAAATTTGCAGCTATGTAGACGTCCAAATACGAAAAATTTAGAAATATCTTAATTGTTTTTCGCATAGCCAGAGATGTCCCATGAAGGAAGTCTTAAACATTTTAAACGTAAGTCTACCTCGAGTTATACCTCATTTTAAAGGTCTTTGTTTGTGAAACACAAAAGTCCTACCCTGAGGTCAAAATAATAATCAGAATCAGAAAATACAGCCACAGTAAAAAAATTAATGTCAGGGTTGGAAAAAAGTCTGGAATGTATTTATTAATTTAAAAACTATTAAAAGAAAAACAATGAAACTTTGTAGTTTTGTACATGTCCCTGAATATATATATATATATATATATATATATATATATATATATATATACATATTCAGGACACAATAGTTTTTTTGAAACTGCTAAATATATAGCCGTATAACTGAGAAGAATTAGTAGTATGACAATCAATTCTTTAAATTACTGTATATTATGAATTAGTCATCCTTTTTACCTCAAGTTTATACTTTTGTATTGCACAAACAATGACCTTTAAAATAAGGTATAGCTCGAGGTAGGCTTACATTTAAAATGTTTAAGACTTCCTTCATGGGCCATCATCTGGCTATGCTAAAAACAAGTAAAATATGTCTAAATATTTGGTATAGGAACATGTACATAACTACAAAGTTTAATTACATTTCTTCCAATGGATATGAAATTAATAAATATATTCCAGCCTTTTGCCCAACCCTGTAGAATAGTATTGCATATTTTTAAAACGTAATTCAATTAATGCAAGCTTAAGTAACAATACAATGTTACAAAAATATGAACAGTAATAACAATTAAAAAATATTTTATTAGATCAATCTTACAAAGGAGAATAAAATAGTAAGCAATTCTTAATCATGCTGAGGAAAATAATGTGGAGCTAATGTGTTCAAAGTGGTAAAATGGTAAATATATATACTTACAAGGGGGAAAAATAAAGGGTTAAAGACACCAGATTAAAAATGTCATCAGTCTTTAAAAGAATAATCAGGAACACAAATTAAAAAATATAACAGCACAAAAATACTTAAAGGCTTTAAATCCACAACCATAATAAAATCGGATCTAAATAATATAACAGGAAGTGACAGAAGCATAAACTAAACAATATCAATAACAACTATACTACAAATAACCGAGTTAATATGAACAAAAACAAACTTAAGCAAGCAAACATTTCCCTAATCATGGTGATAAACCACTAACATCCAGACACATAACAACATTAATGCAGTGGGAACCGGCTGGTAGTGGTCAGTACAGACTGACCGCTGTCAAATCTCTATCATTCACTAATATTTAATGTAATACTAATATACGTTCTAGAAAGTTTTGAATATTTTCTCTCTGCGATAGGTAAATATATAATTCTCTATGCAGATTTAACTCCAATATAAACAATGTCTTAAGTAAACAAACAAGTGAAAAACCAACCCTACCTCTAACGGAGCCTATATTTATTTTTAAATGAACTGTTGTATTATTTAAAAATAATTAAAACTATTTAATTTTGCTAAGGTTTAATAAAAGCGTGTGAAATAAAAATGAAATGGAAGAATTTAATGTTTAATTAAACAAGAGTGAAATATGTTTTTTTATTTTTATTTATTCATAAGACGCCAATCGTCAAGATATGGGCGAATATGGATTTCAAATGAGTGTGATGAGTGTAAATGAGCGAATGTAGTCATTGTTAGAAACTAAGGCCGACTATTCCTTAGAAAGTGTCATTAATTAATAGCCCAATGACAAATGAACAGCAGGTATTTATCAGCTGATCCTTCTCAAAATGTATTGACTTTGATTGGGATCGAACTGAGAACCTTTAGAACATGAACCTGGGATTGAACCAACTACGCTACCGAACAATTACTTTTACGTGAATAACCTCAATACATCCAATTACTAAAGAGATTTCCCCTGAAGGTGATTATTTCTATAAATTTATACAGTTTTTGGAATCTGCGTCTATTTTTTTAAAATATTTTTTTACATTATTTAGTAAAAGTCTGTTAAGTTGTTTTGAATTGTTTATTATTCTTAAATATTTGAAGGTCACTAGGCTATTGCATTAATTAGATCTGATTCTATAATCTAATCATAACTTGCTGTAAATATTTTTATATCTCAGGATTAAAAATTGTCTATGTTTAAATTATATCCTACAGTGATACAATCCTATATTTTTTAATAAAGTATTTTCTAATTAGATCTGTATATTTAGCAAGATTTTCAAAATGTGCTATACCTATCAGATCTAATGAAATGTTCTAAAAAAAAAAAAACTGTTTAAATTTTATGCAAGTATACTGGTCAACCTTCTTATTATAAATTTGGTAATTAAACAATATAAACTTTGGCAATAGTAAACCATACTTTGAATAAGGGAAAATTAATCAACCTTTTGTTAGGCATTGACTTATGTGACTGCGTTTTTTTACAGTTAAATAAAATAACCCTCGATTTATTTGAGAGTAAGGTAATGTGTGTATTAAGTTGCATGTCAAAGTCTAAACTATACCTAAGTGTTTAATGCTGTTGACAAAAATCTAATGTTGGCAAGAACAACAATTGTTTTGAAGCCTCATGATATCTCATGCTTCATTTTAAAAATGCTGTAAGAAGAGAAGAAAATTGACGTTTTATGGTATATTGAATGAATGTATTATGAATTGTTAAAAATCATAGAATTGTATAACAAATATTTCTTATTTATTCTCATAAAATATAATAAGAATTTATTAAGATATAATCTAATTAAACAGATAAAGACTGCTACTAATTATAGGTTTCGAGTAATTAGTTAATTTTAAACTAGCCATTTTATTCTTACATTAGGATCATCTTTCTATAAATATACCATAGTCACAGGTCATTGAGATTACATTGACAGTAATCATTAATTGAACGGATAAGACATTGAAGCTGATGATATTGTTTCCCTATGGCTCTATAATTTACAACTGTTTTATTTTTAAAAGGACCTTTTCTTGATTATTTAGTTTGTTGACATTAATTGTATTCCTATTATCTTCTCTTCAGATATAACTTACAATGCCAAGCTCAATCAATGTCCAAGGAGACTTTGAAAGCAAGAAGAGACCAGCCGTAATACATTGATTGCATGTTGCAATACAAATACAAATTACTAGGTCTACCCTTTAGGCACGTGGTTTGTTGTTGGAAGTAAAGTCCATTTGATTCATTGATACCCCGTGGAGAGATATCAGGCTTTATATTTATAGTATTTAGTTATTATGTGTCCTTGTTATACCATGCGTTATGTTGTGTTAATAGTTTGATCATATCTTATAACCATTAAAGTTACTTCAATTACAGTACTTAAAAAATAAAAGCATACTATGAGTGATTCAATTTACTTTTATTTGAACGTTAGATCGTGACGTTATTGTAATATTAAATTAATTTGTATTACTTACATTAAGCTTGTCTGTTCCAGGTAATTGGTTAACCTATTGTATAAACTATGATTATACAGTTTAATAAGTTAGTTAAACTGTTTACTCTCAACTTTTGACCTAGATCAGATGAGGTTAAAAACTGTTTAAATAGGTTTTATAGTAGTAAATAAAATAGTTTAATTTTAATATTAAAATTTAAAACATCATACAATTTAGTTACAAATATTTCACATTTATTCTCATATAACTTATAATCTAATTTAACAGATACATAATGCTACTAATAATAGTTTTCGAGTAACTAGTTAATGTTAAACTAGCAATTTTAGGTTAGTCAACTCGCTATAAGTATACCATACTCATTGAGATTACATTGACATTAAATTAAAAACTTAAAAAAAACAATGAGGAGGAATATAAAATATAATATAATAATAATATAATAAAAATAATATATTGAAGAGTTAATCATTTCTTCAATAACTGCTGGATTACCCATTAAATTTAACGCATGTATGTCCTCAGAAAAGTTCTAACTGAAATAGTCCAAGTTCTGTAAACAAAGAAGTTTATTCTTGGACCTAAGTACAAGTCATTATCATTACACCAGTGCGTGATCAGAGTTTGTTATTCTCTCTACTTGTGTTTTCATGTAAAATCATTATTATTCAAAGATTATAAGGTTAGTTATAGTTGTATTGTAAATGAGAAAAACTAAATGTAACAATAACTGGATTTTTATTGTCATTTACTGTCGGCTTCAGGTTATGAAATAAGTAAATAATGTTTTTAACATTTTCATAGGATGTACGGTATACATTTTAGTACTTGGTAAATTAAAACAAGAAAACATTAGGTATATTTGTAGATCCAAACAAAGGTTGCAAAATGTACCATATAATATTACCTTTTAGTAATTAATGATAGAGAAATTTAATGTAAAATAATAAAGATTTATTTTCGTCCTAATTACAAAGAATGTCATAATAACTGTCCGATATCTAAATTTGTTTTACAAATATATTTTAGTATGATGTATTAGTTTAATACCTTTATATACATAAACATGGTACTATACATATTTACTTATTGGTCTAAGTATCTTTGCAAAGCTTGAGAGTTACATGTATTAAAGAAACTAAAATGTATAATCTTAAAAAAAATGATCATATCTTTGATGCGTTACAGTGTTTCAGCCTTAACTTAAACTATATTCACATTTAAAATAATAAACTAAGTATATGATTCGTACCCTCAATCTGCCTTTCTAGGAAAAGTCTAATTTAAAAGTTTAAACTAATAGTTGTAGTTTATAATGTTTTCTTAAAAAAATTAAAAAAAATGTTAAGATATCTGGTACTACCAACACAGGTACTATAGTTCTCTTCAAGCTATCTTCGAAGGTGGTTCTCAGCTCTTTATAAGGTGTTACAATGGTTTTATTTACTATAAATAAATACCCTGTATACTAATGATGGTTTATATAGCATTCTTATCACCTTAAAATATTGCTATATCAACAAACAGTTTGAATAGCAACTGTCTTTTAAAATAATCCAAAGGTCTTACGTAGGTTCCTGAAAATAAATAGAGTTTGTTTAAATAGTTTCAAAAGTAAACCGCTTAACACTACTTACTTTTTTTTATAACTTAATACCAAAAAAATCTTTACACCTTAAACATAACTGTCTGTAAACTTATTACAATTTCCATCATTGTAACTTCTAAGCACTATAGATTTATTTCTCGTTTAAACCCAAATGAAGTATTTGTACATTAATCCACTCAGCGTTTCTAAAAGGTAATATTAGAAGAGATCCGTTCCGAGAGTATTGGGGCTAACGAACTGAAAAGATCACCTGGCCAAAGTGAAGCCAATGGTGCGTCTTAATTTAATTGCTGTATCTGTAAAAGATTCCCCAATCTTGCTACTTCTGTTTGGTTCAATAATACTGTGGTACTAGCAAGTACTAACTACTTTACTAACACGCTTTGATCTAAATTTTAATTATTCGGGCTTTATTCTGTTTAATTACTTGTTTGTATGCAGAATGGTTCTTAAAGGGCTTATAGTGGGGCATATATTAACAGATATCGTGGACCGAGACTTTGAAAACAGATGAATAACTTGGACCAACTATTTAACGACTAAGTATAACCAGATTTCGGCCAGCATCGATAGTTTTAAGCAATTTGCATTTCATTGATCCAACAGAAAATATAAGGTAAAGTTCCTCACTTCACCTAATCTCAATAACCCAGTACAACTGCTATGTTTATTAGAATTACTATTTAATTATCTGATATAATTCAGCCTGATTATAATTGGGTTTCAGATTAATTTAAAGTAAAGGTATAATTATTATTTCGCACTCATTATTTTTATAACACTATTTTTGACCTATACAAGCATAATTTCCTTCATATATTAACCACCCTTAAGAATTTTTAAGCAACAAATTACGCCACTATTTACCTATTATGCATTTTCACCTGATAGTCAATAGTCAATAGTCAAAATATCTTTATTCATACTATCACATGAAATGTGTACATGAATGGTGTCAAAGAAACTTAAAATAACTATATATAAGATAGATAACTATGTACAAGATAGAACTAAATCTAACAACACTTTAATAACAGGACTACTTTTATTAAGTCAAATTACTTTAAAAAACTAAATTCTTGTAGTGAATACAATGGTTTAGATTGTAAAAAAAACTTTAATTCCTTTTTGAAAATTAATGTGTCATTTATATTTAATATTCTAATGGGCAGACTATTATAGAAACTCACCCCTGCGTACGAAGGTTTCTTTTAAAGGAATTTCAACCTGTGCACCACATGAGATTTTATTCCACGTTTGATAACTGTGGTGTGAGCCCAAAGTAGGAAAATCTGATAAATTATTTTTAATATGGAGGATCAGCTGAAAGATATATTGACTATAAATCATCAGAATACCAAGTTTTGGGAAATATTCTCTTGCTGAGTCTGTACAATTAAGGAAAAGTATTATACTAATTGCTTGTTTTTGCAGATGTAATATTCTATTTAGATTCTCAGAAGATGTTCCACCATATAATATTAGGCCAAAAGAAATGTGCGAATGAATGAGTGAGCAATAAATAGTTTTTAAGGTCTCCTTGCTACAAATTTTAGACATTGCCCTCAAAGCAAACAATCCGGATGAAATTTTACTACATACTTTAATTACATGAATGTTCCAATTTAAATTTCTATCTATTTCTAAACCCAACATATTTGTATTTTCTACTTCTTCCAAACTTTGTTCGCCCAGAAATATACTTGCTTTGTTATATTCTATATTTTGGGAGCTGAAAAATAAATATAATTAGTTTTATCTGGATTAACTAGAAGATTTAAATCCCTTAAATGTTGATTAATAGAAGATAACTGAACAAAAGTTTGCTCTTCAATGTCATCAAAATGTTTACTAGACATTTTAAAACTAATCTCATCTGCATACATAAAAATATCGCCCCATTTTATAAGATCTGGAACCCCTTTCAGGTAACAAATAAAAAGCAGTGGCCCTAGAATGGACCCCTGTGGAACACCATACTTTAACTTTTTAAGTGCAGATGGAACACATGTTTTGTAATTGTATTTATTTATGTAGCTTACTTCAACAAATTGCTTCCTATTTTGTAAATACGACTGAAACCAAGAAAAAGCCCTACCCCGTATCCCCAATGATTGCAATACTCAACAGTATAGGGTGAGACACGCTGTCAAATGCTTTGCTGAGGTCCATAAAGACTCCAGCAACATTTTCTCCCTTATCAATAGCATCAATTACCGCTTCGATAAACTCTAAGTTAGCGCTAATAATTGATCTTCCAGTGCGGAAACCATGTTGCTCTTTATCTACAATATTGTTTATTTCTAAAAAGTATATTAATCTTAAACTCATAGCTCGTTCATAATTTTTTGAAAAGGGTGGTAAGATTGATATCGGTCTATAATTATAGGGTTTTTGGGTATCACTCTTTTTGAAAAGTGGCTTGACTTTAGAAACCTTTAATTTGTCTGGAAAAATTGCAGTGACAAAAGATGAATTTATAAGGTGTGTTAAAGGTTTCAACAATGTATCTACAACTTCTTTAATAATTATCATCGGTACATCATCATAACCGACTGAATATTTATTATTAAATGAAAGAACGATTTGTTTCACATCCTCTTCAGATACCGGTTTTGGAATACAATTTTGGTTAGTGTGTTGAGTACCGTGATTGAAAGAGACACCTTTATTCGAGGAGCCAGTTTTTTTAGGTTAGGAATTACCTCTGTCTCTATCATATTTATAAAAAAGTTATTTACGTATTCAGTCACTAATTTTGGGTCATTAATTACTCCATCAACCTCATGATTTAAAGTTATGTTGTTTTGAATATTATTTTTATTACAAACTTCTTTATTTATCCATGCCCAGGTAGCGTTACACACATTATTCGCAATTTCTATATAACTTCTCAAATAATTTCGTTTTGAACTTAGAATCTAAACCTTTAAATAGTATTTTTTTTTTTTTAAAACACGTATTAAATTTGGGTCAGTAGGCTTACTAAATCGAATAAGGAAGCTGAGATCCTTAATATCATTTTTTTTTGTTTTTAAGATGTCGGGAGGAATCCATTTTCTACTATTAGAATACTGTCTACATTTAAGTTTAAGAAAACATGAGTCAAAATAGAACATAAATGTCTTTATAAATATATCATACTTAATATCAACTGGAGCTCATTATATAGCTCGAGCCAATTTTCATCAGAAAGCATTATTGAAAATTTGGCTTTATTTGACTCTACAAACTTCCGATGAGTAAATGTTAAACTATTATTAATTATATTGTCACTTCTAAAGTCAAAAATTTCAAAAAGATAGTAAGGAAAGAAAGACAAGCTGGTATCAGCATAGTGTAAATTCCTCGATTTTACATTTATAATAGTATAAGTTATTCATAGTAACTGTTTGTTGATTACAAACCAATATGTCAGATGATATCAAAGCCACTTATGGCCAAACCCGATGTAGAACGACAGTCATGACGATATGGGAGTTTGTACTGGTGGAAGGAGCTCATGGTTAATCTTTGTTGATTATAAACCAATATGTCAGATGATATCAAAGCCACTTATGGCCAAACTTGATGTGGAACGACAGTCATTACCATATGGGAGTTTGTACGGGTGGAGGAAGAGTTCATGGTTAATCTTTATTGATTATAAACCAATATGTCAGATGATATAAAAGCCACTTATGGCCAAACTTGATGTGGAACGACAGTCATTACTAGATGGGATGGTTAATCTTTGTTGATTATAAACCAATCTGCCAGATGATATCAAAGCCACTTATGGCCAAACTTGATGTGGAACGACAGTCATTACTAGATGGGAATTGTACTGGTGGAGGAGGAGTTCATGGTTAATCTTTGTTGATTATAAACCAATCTGCCAGATGATATCAAAGCCACTTATGGCCAAACTTGACGAGGAACGACAGTCATTACTAGATGGGAATTGTACTGGTGGAAGAGGAGTTCATGGGTAATCTTCGTTGATTATAAACCAATATGTCAGATGATATCAAAGCCACTTATGGCCAAACTTGATGTGCATCGACAGTCATTACTATATGGGAGTTTGTACTGGTGGAGGAGGAGTTCATGGTTAATCTTTGTTGATTATAAACCAATATGTCAGAAGATATCAAAGCCACTTATGGGCAAACTTGATGTGGATCGACAGTCATTACTATATGGGAGTTTGTACTGGTGGAGGAGGAGTTCATGGTTAATCTTATATGGGAGTTTGTACTGGTGGAAGGAGCTCATGGTTAATCTTTGTTGATTATAAACCAATATGTCAGATGATATCAAAGCCACTTATGGCCAAACTTGATGTGGAACGACAGTCATTACCATATGGGAGTTTGTACGGGTGGAGGAAGAGTTCATGGTTAATCTTTATTGATTATAAACCAATATGTCAGATGATATAAAAGCCACTTATGGCCAAACTTGATGTGGAACGACAGTCATTACTAGATGGGAAATAATTGTACTGGTGGAGGAGGAGTTCATGGTTAATCTTTGTTGATTATAAACCAATCTGCCAGATGATATCAAAGCCACTTATGGCCAAACTTGACGTGGAACGACAGTCATTACTAGATGGGAATTGTACTGGTGGAGGAAGAGTTCATGGTTAATCTTCGTTGATTATAAACCAATATGTCAGATGATATCAAAGCCACTTATGGGCAAACTTGATGTGGATCGACAGTCATTACTATATGGGAGTTTGTACTGGTGGAGGAGGAGTTCATGGTTAATCTTTGTTGATTATAAACCAATATGTCAGATGATATCAAAGCCACTTATGGGCAAACTTGATGTGGATCGACAGTCATTACTATATGGGAGTTTGTACTGGTGGAGGAGGAGTTCATGGTTAATCTTTGTTGATTATAAACCAATCTGCCAGATGATATCAAAGCCACTTATTAAGCCACTTATGGCCATACTTGATGTGGAACGACAGTCATTACTATATGGGAGTTTGTACTGGTGGAGGAGGAGTTCATGGTTAATCTTTGTTGATTATAAACCAATCTGCCAGATGATATCAAAGCCACTTATGGCCAAACTTGATGTGGAACGACAGTCATTACTATATGGGAATTTGTACTGGTGGAGGAGGAGTTCATGGTTAATCTTTGTTGATTATAAACCAATCTGCCAGATGATATCAAAGCCACTTATGGGCAAACTTGATGTGGATCGACAGTCATTACTATATGGGAATTTGTACTGGTGGAGGAGGAGTTCATGGTTAATCTTTGTTGATTATAAACCAATCTGCCAGATGATATAAAAGCCACTTATGGGCAAACTTGATGTGGAACGACAGTCAGTACTATATGGGAATTTGTACTGGTGGAGGAGGAGTTCATGGTTAATCTTTGTTGATTATAAACCAATATGTCAGACGATATCAAAGCCACTTATGGCCAAACTTGATGTGGAACGACAGTCATGACGATATGGGAATTTGTACTGGTGGAGGAGGAGTTCATGGTTAATCTTTGTTGATTTTACGATACGTGTACACTGTTTTCTCAAAGGATGAATTGGCTAACTATAGCACTATTGGATTCAGGCTTAAGCTTTAAATTGCTTTTGCTCCAAGTATGAAATCTATCTATAATCACATTTACAACTAACTTTTGGATAAAAAATTTGTTACTCAGGATTGGTTTGTTATTAGCTAAGCATTCGGTATTTACCATTACAATTTACACAGCATTTGGTAAGTCTAATAGCTATTAACATACTGTTCAAAACATGTACCTAATAAGACCAGCAATTATATTTATTAACAATCATGAGTCTATCTGTATTTTCATTTTTTTTAAACTTAATGTCATTTATCGTATAGTAAGAAAAACATAAAGAAGTGGTCATTATTTAGCTGATTTTATTGCTTTTACTTGTATGTGGTTTTTCTATCCGAAATGAAGCAATATTAACAATCTAATCACATATAAAAAGGAATGTTTCAAATAATGTAATAACCTACTATTCGGCTGGTATATACAATTAATTTAGTTTAATTAACCCCAGTAATCATAAAGTTTACATTTTCTAAAAATTAAGCTTTATAAAAAAAAAGCAATAATTTTGAATTAGTTTTTAAGCTAAATTCCATTTAAGGGGTTCATCAGCTACACGTACACTGATGTCAAGTTTTAAAAATGTTACTCAACTATTTATATACTCTAAACTAAAACGTTTTCTTTTGAAATGCTCCCATAATACGTGGGTTCAGGTTTTGAGACAAATAGGTTGCCATAATACTTATGAGTGAGAAAGTAAACTTTTCTGGATTTACTGAAGATTTCATTCCGAGACTTCAAATGAAGTATAGATGTGATGGGAGTAGGGCACAGGGAAGTGCCTCAACATTTAGGGTTAGTCAGTGAGTCAGTCACTACACCGAACGTAATATAAGAATTATATACAGGGTAGAAAAAACGCTTTCATAGCAATGTTGTTTTTTTTCCATAGATAATTTGATAATTAATTTTTTTTTACAATTTGGTTCCATAAAGTATAAATTTTTATGAGAATAATTTACTTATAACCGTTGAATTTTGGAGAAATAATATTGTTTAAATAAGGTACTTTGAAATTTAAATAACTGCTATGCTGGAAAATATAATCTTTTAAATTTTCAGATTGCGTCAATTAATTTCTCTTCAATAGACTTTTCATTTAATACCAAACTCGACCTAGGCTTACGTTAAAAGTTTTCGTTCAATTCCTCGTGGCCCATCAACCTGACAAAATTAAATGTCCCTAACAGCGTCAAAACGGTACATTCTTTGTAACCAAGATCATGTACAATATTTCACTTTAACAAGTGAAGTCATACATAAGTTGTGAAAGCGTTTCATTAATTGTATCCACCTGTATCGTATGCGCTTATATAACTAAGCTAACATTTACGTAATAATTTATTTATTGATAAGTTACTAACAAAATATTATATCATTTAGAGTAATTAACTATTTTATAATTTAAAATAGTTATTTATTGTAAATATATAACGCAGTAAATATATTATGTGAGACATAAACGTTTATCCTTGCTATAAGAAATTATATTTGCAGATTAAAATACCATAAGTAAACGTAACAAACAACATTTTCATAAAAATAATAATGTATGTAAGGTGATTATTTTATGATAATTTTAAAAGGTGTTATAGAAAATTATACATAATCAGTAACTAAAAAAATAGTTACTTTATATCAGATGAATAAGAATATGTTTGAATATATAACCAGGAATGTTTATTAGCCGTAGTAAGCTAAAATTATCTTAACAGCTGTATACTCACCTGTATACTCTGCCGTACCATTTAATGATTTAATCCATTTCGGGAATTTCCTACTGAGCCACTAAGTTACACGATTATGGAGTTCTATAAAATAAAGAAAAACAATATTAACAAGAATTACTAAGTGACTAGTGTTAAGGATGTGACAAAATACAAAAACAGAGACGAAGAGTATGGTTTTATTTATAGCCTACCTAATAGGTAAATATTACTTTTAAGTAAGTAATATTTAGGAGTATAGTAATTAATGATATATTATATTTAATTAGATGAATACTGCCTTCAAACATTTAATATAATATAAATTAAATAATAACTACCATTAGATTGTTTACAATCTTAAAGTAAATAAGTAAAATAACATTTATATTTAGTCTTATTTTCAAAAAAGTACCCAATAATTATATTTTTAACTTATTAGGTATTTTTTTATAGTTTTTGAAATTATAAAGAGGTAAAATAATTATATGACAGTAAAAAATGGTAAATGAATTTGTAGTAAACTAAGCTATGTGAATAACTGGATATCTTATCGAATATCATGGTTAATTACAATTAAAAATGACACAATATATCTAATGCCGTCTATTCCAACCTACCGTGGACTTTATATGTTAAATGCATATATGTGACAGCCTAACTAGTATTTCTATTGTTATAATAAATTTGGGTAAAATCAATAAATTGTCGTGTACATATAAATGCTCAGTATTTATTTTAAATTATATATTTAATGTAACAAAGTTCTATTTAGTTACGTTACTTTACTCAATGCATTATTTAAGGCATTGGGAAGAAATCTTTCTCGCTACAAGCTTAATACAGTCAGCCCCTCGAGAGTAAGTTTTCACAATAAAGAAGCGCCCTGAGACTACTCGGTGTTCCCTGATAAGTTTATTTACACCACCGCATAGGTAGCTACTGATTTAAACGGTTTGAGATATAATTTGATATGATAAATTCTTTTATTATTTGTATATTAGTGACTTATTATTTACATATGTTAATGTATAATTAATAGATATATTCTTTACATTTGAAATTATTTTGCATATACAAATTATTTATTATTGCTTATAAGTTAATAAAATTATATGTACAGTAATAAATGGAAAATATAAAAGTAATTATTCTTAGAACATTTTAAAAGTATTTTACATAATTGAGGACAGTATAATGATACCAAGTAGCAATGTTATTAATATACAAAGTTAAAGAATTTTCATTTTACATACAAATAGCATTATATACAATGAAATTATCTTGTTCTTTTACATGAACGCGTACATGTTTAAATAAACTACTCACACTAATAATCTATCTGTTTGAAATAATTATTATCTAGCCAATAATGAACCAAAGTAATGATAATAATAATAGATAAATTTGTAACTCCTGAATTTATTACTTTGAATTATATTAATGAAATTAGTGAAAATAAAAAATCAACTCAGGCTAAATAGTTATACAGTAACACAATATCTAGTAATTTAAAAATATATAATCTATAACAAAACCCAATTATTTCATAATTTACATCCTTAAGTAGGTTAAACAATATTTGATAAGTGTACAATGGAGTACACTCATCAACATGTTACTTGATAAGTGTATAGTAACACATACACAGGGTGATTCGTGACGTTCTCCCCCCATTTTAACAGAACATTCTACTACCAAACATTTAAATAATTATTATGAAAACATAGTTCTGAGGACGCTTCATTAGTGAATTACAGCCAGTCAAACATTTCGGTAACAATCATGGATATACTGAAATAACATTGTACACAACTAATGGAAAGATAAATTAGAACGGAATTATAATAATATCTAATTTAATTATACATGAAAAACTAAATAAATAGGTAGGTATCAGGACTGTATCTTTAGTAGTTTTTAAGTAATTTTGGTTTAAATTCAATTAATTGGGGTAAGAAACTAAGTTTTTTTGCGATTAATGTACAATAACTTTGTCAAAAGGGTAATGAAGTTACAAACATTTCACAAAATTTTTGTAGAAAATGTGATTTTAAGAAGATTGATCTAAGCTAAGTTAATTACAACACGTAAATATTGGCTGTAATTCACTAACGAAGAGTTTTCAATCCTATTTTTATATTATATTTTTCCTTTATTTTTGGTAGTAGAATGTATTTTTAAAGCGGGGGGAGAACTTCATGAATCACCCTTATTCTTCAAAAGCATTGCATCATAAAAAAAATTAAATCCAAATAAATGGCTAATAAGTAAGCAAAACATGTAGAAGATCAAATAATAATGATTTTTTTACATTTTTAATGCTAATTTAATATTCTTTATATAACTGTTATGTGTGAATGTGTTATTATCAATTATTTATTACATTTAAATATCATATAATGTTATTTAACCTTCAAAATGAGTCTTCATGTAATTTTGTTTGAGTAAATGTGATTCAAGAGGTTCTAGTGTTGTGAGCTGTCAACCTAAATCACATTGCAATCTAGACCCTTAGTGGCCAATCAGGGTGCCTTCCCCCTCTTCTAACACATTTAACCCCCATTACTTCATCAACAACTCAAATAAAATATATGCTATTATTTAAAATGTTAGTTATTTTTTTTTTTTTTTTTTCATAGATTAAGTAAGTAATATACTCAAAACTTTATAAAAATGGAAATTCTTTTTAAATTTAACTAAATGAATATACTAATTAATAGTTTTTTTTAATATGGATTGTTGAAAATACTAATATCTCTTATGTTTTTTTACGATACAGATGTTATCTAAATACAAATCAAAGCACTATCTCCATTACCACTTGCAATACACTAATACATGAAGTTTATACTCGTATGTTTAGTACTTATACAGCGTTGGGCAAAATTATGGAATATATTTATTAATTTCAATACCATTGAAAGAAAGATAATTAATATTTGCAGCTATGTACACGGCCCTATACCAAATATGTGAAATATCTTACTTGTTATTCGCACAGCCAGACGATGGCCCATGAAGGAGGTCTTAAAAATTTTAAACGTAAGCCTACCTCCGGTTATACCTCATTTTAAAGATCTTTGTTTGTGAAACACAAGAATCCAAACCTGAGGTCAAAAGGATAATCCAGTCAGAAAATACAGCCACTCAAAAAATATAATGTCAGGGTTAGCCAAAAGTCTAGAATGTATTTATTAATTTTAAATCTATTTAAAGAAAAATAATGAAACTTTGTAGTTATGTACATGTCCTTATTCCAAACACATGCACGTATTTTACTTGTTTTTTGTGCACAGGTTACACAAGAGTGCAAACCTGAGGCTGAAAAAATGACCCAATCAGAATATGTAGACTCTCAAAGAATTTAATGTCATATAACTAATACTCCTGAAGACAAAGGTAAGATAGTTATTATCTTTTATTGCGTAGAGCTATAATTTATATAACTCAAGATGAGAAATTAAAATTCACAAAAAATAAATAAAAAATTGTATAATAATATTCATGAACTATTTTTAGTTAAACCTACTGTATAAAGTGTTTAAAATAAATGTTTCTTATTTTTATCTTAGTTAAATCGCATTTCTATTTTTATAAACAGTCGTTTGTTACGATTGTTAACAATCAACAACAAACTCAGCAACAGGCATCTGAAACTGTTAAATAAATAGCCGTCTAACTAAGAAGAATTAGTAATACGATATTAAATTATTTGAATCGCTGTATTTTGTGAAATGTTTATCTTTGTGACCTCAAGTTTGTACTTTTGTATTATACAAACAATGACCTTTAAAATGAGGTATAACAGAGGTAAGCTTACATTTAAAACTTCCTTCATAGGCCATCTCCTAGATATGCAAAAAACAAGTAAAATATGTCCATGTGTTTGGTATAGGGACATATACATAATTATAAAGCTTCATTACATACATTTTTAAGGTTTTGAAATTAATAAATATGTTCCAAACTATTGCCCAACCTTGTTAAAAAAAAATAATCTCAATGCATTTTAATAGCGTAACATCTTAGTTTGTCAGGCGTTTGTTTGTAAAAACGTATCACTGGTTTCAGCTCAGATCATTTACTGAACATGTATTTAATAATATACTCTTTTATTCATACTAAATTTTGACCTATATAAATAAATGTTATAATTCATGCTGCTAAATGAGATCAGAATCTGTACTACATCAGTTTTCTTACATGATATGTTTACAACCACTCTTAAAAACGTTAAAAAATAAGGTACTCAGATAAACGTTGTGATATATACATAGTTATGTACAACATGAAAAAACAACTTTGATGGGTTCAGTTTTAACTAAAGAACAATTTGTGAGTATGATATTTATTTTAACAGTAATCGTTACTATGAGCTGTAGCAATACAGTTTAGTTTGGTTGATTGTTTTATTCAATCGTTCATGAAGGTAAACCAATTATTTGGAACAAACAAGCTCCTTAAAAATCAATAACCTTATCTGAATTAAGTATGAAATTTTAGGAAATTTGTAGTAGGTTCACTGATCTGTCTTTGATGATAAATCAATTGGAGTCAATATGCAGACAGGGCACCTGGCTGTTTTTCAAGTAGCCATCACATGTTGATCGTTATAATTGTTTTACGTCCTGAATCAGAAAATAATGAGAATCTCGTTTACTCGATACTACGACCAAGGCATGTAAGTTTCCGTAATTATGCCATCTACAGTTTTCATGTTGTAGTTATGTTGCACATCAGTTAATTTCACTTGTACAATATAATACCATTAGGAAGCTTGAATAAAGTAAATCTTGTTTTCCGCGGAGCAGTTCTGTGGCTGTTTTACTTGACCCAAGAAGTTGGATGCAAAATACTGTCAATAATTTTCTATCAATAATTTGTTATCAATAATTTTCTATTTTAATTATGCTGACACGTGAGAGGCTGGAAAAGTGTTACTAGTTATATGTCGTGTGGAATTAGAATAATGCATCATTATTATTTTTAACAGCACTGATAAATATTGTTAAATAAATTTTTCAAATATATTTTATCTATAATACCAATACTTTGTTGCATTGGTAAAGGTTAAATATTAATTTAACTAATTTGTTCACTATCTTATTTTATTCTTAGCATAATCTTCAACACAACAATTTTATTCAACCACGTACAACGAGTTAGGTTTGCAAAATTGTCAAAAACAACACAAAATTAGCTAACATTGTTACTACTTTTATTGGAAAGGGCAGTGAAATTCATATTTTGATTTTATGACAATATTAAAGTTATTTTATTAGCAGGTTTTCTAAATCAATGTAATATAAAAATTTAAATGATTGGTCGTTTTATCTATTTTAATACTAAACAAACTGAAAATGTAACACAAGAAAGCCTCTGTTGAGACTGTACAAATTGATATTAAAATAAAACCAATAATTTGAGCTGTAGATTTATATAATAGACTAAACATTGTGTTCTAGTATAGTTTACAAAATGAATAAAAAGCTCGTGTGGTATAATTTTGAGAACATAGTATTAAAATGTTCTTTAATGAAATGAAGTGGGAGGATTGCATGCCAGTGTTGTGCTGGGTTCGACTTCTTTATCGGAGCCCTATGCAATCTTAACTACTGATCTTTGTAGATCATTATAGTAATTGGCTACTTTGACTCACAATAAAATCTTACAAACTCAGTTACTATTTTTTTAACATTTTACTTTAGTTTCAATGTTAAATTTCAAATATATTCCTTGACTATCGTACACTAAATACAATGCTAGAGTTAAGGTAAATTATTTAACAATTAACTACATTATCTAACCTATATAGTGCCTTAAAGTTCACAGGTCTTCCACTTTTCAATCGATTACACGAAAGAAAATGTTATACGAGTTTACCAATACTACTAACACTGTATCTAGTAATTCCTTCTGAAGAATTAACCTTTTGAGGTCTAGTTTGAAGTATTGTGTTGTATTGTTTGATGTAGCTTATTATTTTATGTACAACTCGAATAATGTTTTTATTTAAGATTTTAAAGTCTTCCTCCGTAGGTTTCCCCAATATTCTGATGGAAAACAGAGAGTTGCTTGATAAAGTGAATTTTTTAGTACGTTGTTAAACTCATATGAAATATTTTTATCTGTATTTCTTTAAAAGCCAAGAGGATATTTACATACTTAATTGATATCCTGTATTATTTTAGGCTATATTTACAGTATTACATTTGGAATAAACTTAATTTTAATAATTCTATGGGTAATGTAGATCCAATGATGAGCCATGAAACAAACAATATACAATAAATCATTGTCCATGAACAGTTGTTTACTAGGTAAAGAAGTTTGTTCGTTAAATATGGCTGGGCTATAAAGGCTTCCTAATAAGGGTAGGTGGGTAAAACCAGATTCCATTGTAGAAATCATGCTGTTAAACTTTAAACAACATTAAACTTAAAACATAATTGAGGATTTGTTCAGTGTGTTTATTGCAATGAGCTTTTATTCAACCCATAAAATTTTTAATATTGAAAATAACCTATACATAAACGAATGAATAATAACTAACTTTTAATGCAGCCAATAACTAAATGGAGAATTTGTATTAGTAACATGAACTATATCAGTGAATCTATGTAAGACTGTATACCAAATAAAATACTTCAAGGTTTACATAGAACATAAGACAAAGACGTAGCCACAAATTTCTTGAACCCTTGCAATTTTTATTATGAAAACATATTTGTTTATTGACAAAGAGAAAGATGTTTTTTATAAGTTATATACTACATTTAATTTAATATATAGTACAATAAATGGTCATTCAGTGCTTACTCTATATTTAGAAATAAACATAGGCGATTCAGAAAACATTTTTGCATCACATTTGAATCATAGAACTGAGCATATCTTTAAATGCATGTCTACCAGATATATTATTTTTATAATTGAAAATTGTAAATTTTAATTCAGTATTTAGGTTTACGGGAAAATATAATTCAATATAATATTCAGATTTTATTCATAAAAAAACAAATATTGTCACAGGTAATAGTCAACTCAACAGTGTCTATACAACACAAAAGTATGTGGTGTAATGTACGTCATTAAATGTTTTTCGCCTTCCTAAAATCGATAGTATGTGTATGTTTTTAACAGAAGATAATACTAACATAGTAGACTTTTGCTTTTTTTACTATCGATACATAGTTCTGGAATCAACTACGCTGATTGTATGTGACAAGTACTATGGGAATTACTCAATAACTTTAATAACAACAGTTTATAAATACATAATATACATGACAAAATATATTATACTGTATAGATTTGAAATTTACAAATATAGTACAATTGTTATCATCTCATACTTCAATATTGCACATAAACAGTACTTACACGCCTCGTATGTTCATTTAAATTTTTTCATCTGATTTTATTTCACCTTAAACATTTACAGAAATATAAAAAGACTTTCTGTATTAAACATAGATGATAGAGGCTACTATACAAAGAGTTACTCCAACAAAAGTATTAATTTGGTGAACGAAGTTTCCTCTGAAGTTGGCAGGAAAATAACGATAACGTCATCTGACAACTTCAGGAATAGTGACGTACATCAACTGAAGTAAATGCAGATCAAGTAAGTATCCTTTCTCACAGTTAAATTCGATGTTTTGTTTCGTGTAATTTTGAAAATGTTAAATACATCAATTATCTAATATATTTTTTTTATTTAACTTTTTTTTGCTGTAGGTTCTTATTTCATCAGTATAACAAACGTATATTCTCTTATAATTGTAATTAATAGCAACTTTACTCTTATCATAAAAATTTAGCTGAGTATAAAACATGTCCTTGGGTCTTGCTCGTCCGTCCCTGTTAAGTGGGTTTGTGTAAGTATGACTTACTTAACGTATCATACCTGTCTTCCATTATGGAAAAATGTTGTACATCTCTATAATTTATTGTATATAGTCATAGTCATGCTAGATTCTGAACAAGATAAAAACTAGCATTTTTCATAGGTTTTTAGGTAAAAATAGTTCAATAATGGTTTATCAATTATAGTTATTATATATTTATTTATAGTATTTTAATAAAACAGGTGAATAATAGTGTTAAGCACGTACTACTATCAGTAAATAGTGGACACAGTGTTAAGTAGGTTAGAGACATCTGTAATCGAACAATCTATGATACAATGTTGTTCAGAAGAGGAGATAGTTTTTAGAGTCCAAATCTTCAGTTAAGACACGACTTACAGTAAAGACATGGAAGCCGTTTAAGAAGCTGGCCTTTAAAACATTTAATCTTTATTAGCTTTAATTATTCTTAGCTTAGCTAAATATTTAATATAATAAATAACAGTTTAGTTGATTGTTACTAAACCACACAATTATACTTGATTAAAAGTTAAATATTACAGTTATAAAACTGCAAACTAAATGTGAAATAGTATCATATACTAAATATTCTTAATTTTCTACTCTTTTAATTTAAACAAGATTATTGCGTTTTACATCATAAGAAAAGCCAAACTGTATACCACTGAAGTATAATACTAGCATAAAAACCTTTACTAGGTCATATATGTACAAAGTAATACATTTAACGTAATTTATTTTGTGTGGGTTTTGATAAAAATGCTGGGCCTACTGAGGTTGGGTGCGAAGGCACTGAACTCGGGAAGACACAGAAAAAACACAAATACAGTTTATTACAACATATGTATTAATATTAAAATAAAGTTGAAAAACATATTTAAAATTAACATTTAAATTATTGTAAAAAAGTAAAACAAGACATATATAATGTTGAGCTGTTGCCAATTCAGGAGTAAATTAAATTTTCAGCCCTAACCAAAATAAACTCTGTCATTATAGCAATAATAAAATATACAACTCATAACAAGAATAGGAGAATAAATATTAACAATAACTACAAATACAAAACAAATAAAATTCAGAAAATTGTTAATAATGACTACAATACAACGTATGGGTCCACTGTACTTATATGAGAGGGTGGGAGGACCAATACCACTGTACGTGTGTGGGAAGGCGGGTGGACTAGTATCACTCTACGTGTGTGGGAGGGCGAGTGGACCAGTACCACGGTACGTGTGTGTGAGCGGGTGAACCAGTACCACTCTACGTGTGAAGGGAGGGTGGGTGAGCCAGGACCACTATACGTGTGTGTTCCAGTACCACTCTACGTGTGTGGGAGGGTTAGTGGGACCCATTTCACTGTACGCATCTGGGAAGGCGGTGGCTCCGCACTTAGGTTTTGACATATCGAAATTTGTACAAAGTTTCAAACATATCGGAGATGGAAAATATTGTAGTCGAAAAATCTAAAAATAGCCTTGCATTTCACACACATAACACACGCACGCACGCACGCTCGTTCGCGTGCACGCACACACTATGCGAAGTAAGAGATTTTCTGGCCGAAATATTCCCTATAGAGAAGTATTTGTATTACCCTAAGCAATTGTGGAACTTTTACAAAAGCTTAGGAGTTGGGTAGTCTAAATTCAGTAGCAAGATTTAGTTCAAGAAAAAATATTGAATGTGGTTGAATAAGTCCCTAGTATGAGTGTCATACCATATTCATAATAATAAAGACAATTATGACAACCCGAATGACTGCGTGGCATATTTTGAAACGTTCATAATTATATCCATATCAAATTCAAAGATTCAAACGTCTTTCTCAAAGAGACTACTAATTTACATTTAATCTGTGTTAATGGTTTCGTAAACGAATATTTGATTCCCCAACATTTAAAAGTGTTTTTACTATCGATGAGGCAACATTTTAGATAGAAGGTGTTTTCAATAACCATAACAATCAGTTTTGGGCTGATTGATCTTTCATGTTACATCGCAATGTAAACATCAAGTACTCTCCCCACCAATTTGTGGGTGGGGATTATTGAAATAAGCAGTCAGGACTTGTATTTTTGCCAAATAGACGAAATCATACTTGAACGTGTTCAAAACTTGTTAACTCAACTACTAGCAAAATGCCTCTACAGTACATAAAATTATGTGGTTTATGCAGGATGGCTTTCATAGACGTTTTGGTTTAGATGTAGCTCGTAATAATCCTGTAAGCATGACCTGTCAGGTTTTCTGGTTTAAACCTCCTTGAATTGTTTTTTTAGAATGTCCCTTAAATACTTGGTGTACTAAACATATGTTTTCCAAAAGAGTATTTAAATGTTATGGAAAATAATATTAAATGGCCTTAATACGATTAGACCGAAACCAAGATTATTTTAATGAATGGGAAATTGTATAACATATGAACTTGAAACACGCATAGAAAGGAACACTTTGCGGACATGTTGTAAGGTCAATATTACCTTATTGTTGATCAAACTGAATTCAAAACATATTTTATTGTTAAAACCCTTGTATTTATTTTGGAGGTAATAATATGTTAAAGAAAACACGTTGGAAACAAAGTTTTAATCAAAGTAAAGCTTGGTTTTACTGTAAAAGGTGTTACACAATGATTTGTAGGACTAAATTTTTCATCATTTGTGAATCGTACAATTTTGTACTACAATATAAACGTTGTATTTAATTTAGCTCTAAATATTTTAAATAGCCACTGTTTTAAAAAGAACTATAGGATAGAATTTAAGTGTAAATATTAAAACTACCGAAAGCTATATCTGTAATTTTATCTAAAGAAACTATTTATACAATAAGCTTTTTGTAAATATCATATACGGATAGACGAAAAAAGAGAGATATACTTCATGATCACAATAGCTACTGTTATTGTGGCCAATTACCTTCATGGCTTTACTGTAGTCAACCTGGAATAGCACAATTACAACCGTAAGTCAATTCCCCCGGGCCAAGAGCGTTGTCCTGAGCTTTTAACTACTAATTAGTAACTCATTACGACTTAACTAAATATTCCTTAAATATAAAAATACATTTTACATTGAAAATAAGAAAACAATTAATACATACAGAACAAATATTTTAACTTATTTTTATTTAATTTTGTTCCTTATTTTAGTCGGGGAAATGTATTTATTCACTATGTATGGGACCCAAACTGGATAACGGTTACCCACCCATCAATTAAAAGAATACTTACCCCTAGTCTCCTCGATGATCCAGGATGGAACTATTTCGAATTGCTTGATGACGAATTTAACGTCTAATGACGGTACGAGCCTACTTTCACTGTACCCCGGACAGCTGAATTTCTGTCATGTACCATTTCTCACTTTTAAACATGGGCAAAGGACGCCACAGATCCCCACGTGTCTTCCAGTAACATTACCATAGTTTTGCCTAGTAATGTACCATAAAGGAAGGTATCTGAATTAACAGGACATATCAAAGAAGTGTGCTGTCTCTCCCCACTGAACCATGATCTTCGTCCTCCGGCCAGTAAGTGCATACCATCGCCATCCTGTGCAGATACTCCCTGGAGAAGCCGCATCTCCTCACCGGCTGGCACACATATACATACATTTTTCTTTAGCCTAGTCCAATCCAGATCTTGGAGTCACCCATGCTGTGTTAAGTACAATTTTCATCGTCCTACCTTCTCTACCTGTGTTTTCCACTTTAGCTATTAACGCTGCTTCTATCCTGTTCTGATAAGGGTCTCCTTGAAAGATAGCGTGTCTCTGACAAAGTCAGACAGATAAAGGGAAACTATACCACCAACAACCATCACTGCCAAACGAGCAACCATGAGGTAGATGCAGGTTTCCCGGTGTGCAAGCACGCTTGCTATACTGACAACAATCATCACTGCCAAATGAGCAACCATGAGGTAGATGCAGGCTTCCCTGTGTGCAAGCACGCTTGCTATACTGACAACAACCATCACTACCAAACGAGCAGCCATGAGGTAGATGCAGGCTTCCCTGTGTGCAAGCGCGCTTGCTATACTGACAACAATCATCACTGCCAAACGAGAACCCATGAAGTAGATGCAGGCTTCCTTGTGTGCCAACACGCTTGCTATACTGACAACAACCATCACTGCCAAACGAGACCCCATGAAGTAGATGCAGGCTTCCTTGTGTGCAAGCGCGCTTGCTATACTGACAACAACCATCACTGCCAAACGAGAACCCATGAAGTAGATGCAGGCTTCTCTGTGTGCAAGCGCGCTTGCTATACTGACAATAACCATCACTGCCAAACGAGAACCCATGAAGTAGATGCAGGCTTCTCTGTGTGCAAGCGCGCTTGCTATACTGACAACAACCATCACTGCCAAACGAGAACCCATGAAGTAGATGCAGGCTTCTCTGTGTGCAAACACGCTTGCTATACTGACAACAACCATCACTGCCAAACGAGAACCCATGAGGTAGATGCAGGCTTCTCTATGTGCAAACAAGCTTGCTATACTGACAACAACCATCACTGCCAAACGAGCAGCCATGAGGTAAATGCAGGCTTCCCTGTGTGCAAACACGCTTGCTATACTGACAACAACCATCACTGCCAAACGAGAACCCATGAGGTAGATGCAGGCTTCTCTATGTGCAAACAAGCTTGCTATACTGACAACAACCATCACTGCCAAACGAGACCCCATGAAGTAGATTCAGGCTTCTCTGTGTGCAAACAAGCTTGCTATACTGACAACAACCATCACTGCCAAACGAGAACCCATGAAGTAGATGCAGGCTTCCTTGTGTGCAAGCGCGCTTGCTATACTGACAACAACCATCACTGCCAAACGAGAACCCATGAAGTAGATGCAGGCTTCTCTGTGTGCAAGCGCGCTTGCTATACTGACAACAACCATCACTGCCAAACGAGAACCCATGAAGTAGATGCAGGCTTCTCTGTGTGCAAGCGCGCTTGCTATACTGACAACAACCATCACTGCCAAACGAGAACCCATGAAGTAGATGCAGGCTTCCTTGTGTGCCAACACGCTTGCTATACTGACAACAACCATCACTGCCAAACGAGAACCCATGAAGTAGATGCAGGCTTCCCTGTGTGCAAGCGCGCTTGCTATACTGACAACAACCATCACTGCCAAACGAGAACCCATGAAGTAGATGCAGGCTTCTCTGTGTGCAAACACGCTTGCTATACTGACAACAACCATCACTGCCAAACGAGAACCCATGAGGTAGATGCAGGCTTCCCTGTGTGCAAGCACGCTTGCTATACTGACAACAACCATCACTACCAAACGAGCAGCCATGAGGTAGATGCAGGCTTCCCTGTGTGCAAGCGCGCTTGCTATACTGACAACAATCATCACTGCCAAACGAGAACCCATGAAGTAGATGCAGGCTTCCTTGTGTGCCAACACGCTTGCTATACTGACAACAACCATCACTGCCAAACGATACCCCATGAAGTAGATGCAGGCTTCCTTGTGTGCAAGCGCGCTTGCTATACTGACAACAACCATCACTGCCAAACGAGAACCCATGAAGTAGATGCAGGCTTCTCTGTGTGCAAGCGCGCTTGCTATACTGACAATAACCATCACTGCCAAACGAGAACCCATGAAGTAGATGCAGGCTTCTCTGTGTGCAAGCGCGCTTGCTATACTGACAACAACCATCACTGCCAAACGAGAACCCATGAAGTAGATGCAGGCTTCTCTGTGTGCAAACACGCTTGCTATACTGACAACAACCATCACTGCCAAACGAGAACCCATGAGGTAGATGCAGGCTTCTCTATGTGCAAACAAGCTTGCTATACTGACAACAACCATCACTGCCAAACGAGCAGCCATGAGGTAAATGCAGGCTTCCCTGTGTGCAAACACGCTTGCTATACTGACAACAACCATCACTGCCAAACGAGAACCCATGAGGTAGATGCAGGCTTCTCTATGTGCAAACAAGCTTGCTATACTGACAACAACCATCACTGCCAAACGAGACCCCATGAAGTAGATTCAGGCTTCTCTGTGTGCAAACAAGCTTGCTATACTGACAACAACCATCACTGCCAAACGAGAACCCATGAAGTAGATGCAGGCTTCCTTGTGTGCAAGCGCGCTTGCTATACTGACAACAACCATCACTGCCAAACGAGAACCCATGAAGTAGATGCAGGCTTCTCTGTGTGCAAGCGCGCTTGCTATACTGACAACAACCATCACTGCCAAACGAGAACCCATGAAGTAGATGCAGGCTTCTCTGTGTGCAAGCGCGCTTGCTATACTGACAACAACCATCACTGCCAAACGAGAACCCATGAAGTAGATGCAGGCTTCCTTGTGTGCCAACACGCTTGCTATACTGACAACAACCATCACTGCCAAACGAGAACCCATGAAGTAGATGCAGGCTTCCCTGTGTGCAAGCGCGCTTGCTATACTGACAACAACCATCACTGCCAAACGAGAACCCATGAAGTAGATGCAGGCTTCTCTGTGTGCAAACACGCTTGCTATACTGACAACAACCATCACTGCCAAACGAGAACCCATGAGGTAGATGCAGGCTTCTCTATGTGCAAACAAGCTTGCTATACTGACAACAACCATCACTGCCAAACGAGCAGCCATGAGGTAGATGCAGGCTTCCCTGTGTGCAGACACGCTTGCTATACTGACAACAACCATCACTGCCAAACGAGAACCCATGAGGTAGATGCAGGCTTCTCTATGTGCAAACAAGCTTGCTATACTGACAACAACCATCACTGCCAAACGAGACCCCATGAAGTAGATTCAGGCTTCTCTGTGTGCAAACAAGCTTGCTATACTGACAACAACCATCACTGCCAAACGAGCAACCATGAGGTAGATGCAGGCTTCCCTGTGTGCAAACACGCTTACTATACTTCCTTCTTCCTCATTTTTATAAGGAGATATTTAGATATATTGAATGACCGATAAAATTACCCTCCTTCCTGAGCTGAGCTAAACGTATGTATATTAATTTTTACTTACTATTTTAAACAAATTAAATATAAATTATATTATTATAATTTTTATATATATTCCTGTTTGTTATGTTTTCTACCATATTTTAATTCAAACTAATATTAGAATAAAAACTATGAGGTATATTATTGTTATAAGTAATAAGTTTATTTCTAATTATACACGTAAATGTAAGTTTTGTCCTTTTTCCTGACTATTACAGAACTATAAACAAGTGCATCCTAGTACATTTTAACATATTATTGGCTGAAATTATTAGTTTATTCACTTTTATGTTTAATAATATTAATTTTACTTACAAATTTAAATATTTAAAAACATTTTAGGTTCATTCACCTATGAAATATATGATTTTCCGTATTGTAAATGTTTTACAGATAATAATATTTAGAATATTATTGGTGTTTTATATTGACTTATATTTCCAAATGTATATAGATGCTGGTAAAATAGTTGATTATTTTTATAACTAAGAATGATAGTAGTACTATGACTGATAGAAAAACTATGAAAAGATGCATTTTTATAAGTTTTTTATGAGCAAAATACTCAAGTGAAGAGGGGTAAAAGCTGTTCTTATATACCTTATGAAATTATATTTGACAATAAACTGTACTTAAATGCTTACTTGTACAGAGGAAACCATTTTTAAACATTAGAATAATTTCATAATAGGATAACAAAATGATCAATAGGTTAAAAGTATTTATTTAAAATGTTATAAATTACTTACCTTTTTAAATAAATAGGCTTATCAAATCAAAAATACAATCATAAATGTATAAGGCCATAGTTAAGTTTTAACGGTTGAAATAAACTATTTTATTTACAACGTCTGAAGAAAGTAAAGTGTTTCGTAAAATTAGCAATACTAAGGTCCAACATGATTTTATCTGGAGCAGGTAACATAACACAACAATTACAGATAAACCACTTAAAATTTAAGATCAAAATAATGGCGATTGCCTTCCATTCTATACTCAGTTCTCTGCCCTACACAACATCCATAAACTGATTACCACCCAACAAGGAAATCCTAGATTTCTCTAGTAGTAACTACGCAAATGGCAACCTTTGAGTGGACGCAATATCAGCTGGAGGACCGAGCATAGAACTTTTCGCCTACAATATCCTCAACACTTTGTCCCCAAGTAGCTGGGTTACAGCACTGCGCCCCTAGTGCCAACTTTACAATAATATTATACTTTACAGCTGGTTTACCAAATTCGATATACTGATAAATAAGTGTGTTTTATCAGAAACGAAATACAATTAAGAAAAATAAATAATTTTCTATGTTAATTTCCAATCTTATCAGTAAAAAAATATGTTCACCACATCAATACTGCAGTTTTGTGTATTACCTCAAATCCAATCATCTTAGTAACTCTAATAATATAAAAGAATGTTAATGTTAATTTACACTATGGTTAGAACTAAAATCAACATAAAGATTGTTTTACACATTTACTGGTAAGTTATTTTACTTTGTAAAACAAATATATTAGATAGTTTATTATATTTTATTAATTGACATTAAAACTTGTAATAATATTTAGTGAAAGGTAGTTAGGATTTGGCTAACCACTAAACTATTGAAGTTTCACAGAATTATCGTGAAGGTGGTGTTTATGTGGTTTTCCAATCATAGACAGTTCGATTTATATAATCAAAACACGTAACTTAACTGTATTTGACTTTACCAAAACGTCTAATTAGGATTTACTGGTTTTGACAATTGTGTTTAAACAATTGTTAAGATAAGTAATAAGTCTTTATTTTTCCGTTGATATGAGGCATATTATTTTTACAGACTATTTTATTATTTACTTTCATTCTATAAAAAAAAAGTCTTTTCATGACAGCACTATTTAAGTTTAAAAAAAACCAATCATATACATCAATAAGGTAAGAAACATAATAATAATATCTTACTCTACAGTCTTTCATTATAAAACATACATTAGTGCAAGATTTATAAGAGTAAATAGTAAAAAGCACAATTAATAAAAATGTGTCTTTATTTTATTGTTTCTTTAGAAAATAATGTCTTGCCACACGTACGTCATTATCTGAAACGATTCCTTAAATACTTAAGCATTTAAATATGAAGAATTTTAAAATACTCTACCAAAAATCTCAAATATTAAAATATATAGAGGTGATATTAATTTTTATTATACTAGCTGAATATTTATTATTGTTTGTATTTGTCAACTGTAATCAGAGAAGTATATTATTCATTATACATAAAAATATACATAAAAACATACATGATTGATTGTTATCTGAATAGTTTATAGAGCCTTAGTTTTATTTCGTCGGCTTAAGTGGCCGGTGTCATTACTAATAACTAAAGCTTCTGGTAACCTCACCAAGGTGTTATCTACAATATTAAATCACCAAACATTTCACCCATGATGTGATGTGGCATCCTCAGTGGCATCTCTGAAACTGAAGTAGTAATACAACCTCATGGCTATATAGCCAAGACTCGTCAAACCAGTTCTGCAGGGGAGGGGTAACGCCAATCACGTGACAATTATTCTTGGATAGTAATATGGGATATTAGCCAGAACCTTTGTTTTATCGAATAAAACCTCATATATCGTATTAATTCAATGTTCTGCGACTGCTGATTTTCGTTGTCTTCATGTCTTGCATACCTAATGTTCTTTGAGTCTAGTGGAAATCAACCTTTTAGTTTCTGCTATGTTTACCGACCAACAGCTACATGGGATCTCGTACAGCTCCAGGTACACAAGGGAATTTTATTCTTAACTGGTTTCAAGAAATTGTAAAGTTTATGGAATGGTATGTAAATTGGTTTTTATTTACCTTGTTCACTATGAGGGAATCCTATACGACGTCCCTTTAATGTAAGGTAAATAAGAAATTTTTTTTAATTTCTACCTTCCTGTACTTGATTTTTTTTATTTTGTATTGTTTGTTCTCCGTTTACTCAGGTCAACTGTTTTTTTAAGACATTCCTTTTTTAGGCAGTTTGTATCAGTAACATAAACTAACGTAATCTGAAGGTTATGTTTCTCCTTGTCCCAACTTTCTGGATCTGATTTGTAGAAAGCTCTGTTTATCAATGTGTTACAAACAGAGCTGTCTTCTGAGCTGGGTGATGATGAGAAACCGCATTTATTTTTAAGTTAAACTGCATTTAAATAAAATAAATATTCGTATGGTGGGTGTTATATACACTGAGTGGCCTATTTGTGCGTGTTCTCTCCTTCTAACATCAAGAAATGGCAAATTTCTGTCACAATCAATCTCCATAGTGAATTGTATATTATGATGTATAGAGTTTATAATTTGAAGAAACTCATCCAGAACAAGTTTTACAATTATTTATTTAATTTTATAAAATGTTCTCAATTTTACTCACGACGAAAAGCATCACTAACTATTCACTACTAAGTAAATTTACTATTAGTGCAAACAAAATATGCAATGTTATGTGACTATCCATTTTTTTAAAATATATTCATAAACTATTTTACCTAATTAGACTCAATTTTTAAGATAAGGCTATTTAAATAAGTCTCTTTTTGTTGTATTTATACACTTAACATGTTTACATCATATCATAAATCCTAACATTTAAGAGCTAAGCTGAATTTTTATAGAGTATGAAATTTCCGTTTGTTTAAAAAATCTTAATTGCGTCTATGAGTATGAGATTTTTGTGTAATATAACAAACTTAAATTAGTTATCCATCCATATTCCTACATTGCTCTATAAGTTTTGATATAACAATTTGCATTATACACACGGCAAATTTGGTTCACTGCTAATACAGCTTAGAACTTAGTGATTAGCAGCTTAGGATAACTGCAGTGACCCGAGGTATTGGGGATGGTGTGTAATTATTCCAAGTTGACTACACCAAAGCCATCCCGACAGTCAACCCCAGCAATGATCGCAAACATTGTCCTACGTATGTCATAAAATTGATTTACTCAAATTGAGGATATCATAGTGAATACAATATCAACATCGAATATTGTATTTATCAAACATTGAAGTTATAAATAACATTGAGTTAAACAAATATTTCCACCACCTATTTTTGTCATAACTATAATTAGCGAATGTTATCTTTTTTTATTTTCTGAATTAACATTATAGTAAAACAGACTGCACATATATTTGCTACATTGTATAAATAACATAATATTCATCTAGTAAACTATTTTAACATGTGTTGGTCTCTTATGTTGGTCTGTGTATAAATTAATTTGCTAATTGAACTTATCACTGGGTAGGTGAAATTATGATTTTGAAGCAATTTGCTGCAGACTATCATAATTACTTATAACTATCTTAGTCTTTGGACTGAAAAATAATAAAACTATGAGTTACATTGAAAAAATTTAAAATTGTTACTTCCTATTTTTACTTATTTACAACATTTTCTCGTACAATTAGTGCTAGGAGGATTGTTTGATTTAAGTATTCCCTCAACAGGAATTTTAAACATACCGAAATAAATAATTTCATAATAAGCCAACAATATGTATCTTTATGATCTATAAAGATGTTAAAATTTGATCGTGTCGCTATATTCCATTATACATCAAATATATTTATGATGTACATTAATGTTTAGTACCAAAATCCACCTTTAGTATTCTATTTCAGCCAAAGTTACATTTAAAATTTATTTTTATGCATTATAAATGCAAATATATTATTACACCACGAATTTAAAAACATTTACAAGTAATTCAAACACATTAAATCTTTTAGCTTTCAGTTGACAAATCAGCTATATTTAGATGGTTTGTTAATATTTAAAAGTTTAATATTATCTTTATTTCATTACGAATTTCTTACAAGACAAAAACAAAGAGTGATGTTTTTAATGTGTAGCAATATTTATATAATAAAGACAGGAAACAAGCATTTGAGTTACATATAAGCGAGTATACTGACCACAGCCTCCACACCTTGTCAATCAGTTTGACGCTGTATTCTAGGATTAAGTTGTCAGTTACGGTGCTCCAGGAGTCCAGGTGTTTTAGCCACAAAATGTTCGACGGCCACTTGATCCTATAGTTCATTATATGAGACGAACTTGTCAAGAAGATGATATTCTATTGTAAGATTAAGATGTCAGTTACCAGTGCTCCACGTTTTTTAGCCACACAATACACGACAGACCCTTGATTCTTTAGTACGTCATGTCAGACGGATTTGTCAACAGGGACAAAACTGTATTTTGGGATTAAGCTGTCAGTTACCGGTGCTTTAGGTGTTTAAGCCACAACATACTAGACTGACAGGTGCATCCTTTTGCACTGTATTCCTGCTGGCAACAGCAGACTAACCTGACGACCAGAGATACATTTTATTGTAGAATTAACTTGTCAATTAGTGGTTTTATAAGTGGTTCAGTCATACAATACTAGACTGAAAATAAAATATAATATAGTTATTGTCTACTGGCTACAGTTGGAACGCAGTTACGCTTGGATTAGACTGTTTTGCAGAATAAAGTTATCAATTGCATATATTCTAGATGTTTCAGCCAAAGAATACTTTTAACAGACATCTTAGTCATGTATTCATAGAAATATTAGAACACATTTTATATGACATGACATTTTCATGATCCTGTTTAGCAGATATTAGATTGTTTAAAATAGGTACGTAAAATTGTAAATAGTTTGTAGAAATCCTATCTCAATCGAAAAAGTAAAATTGTATTCACACCTTTTTAAGGACAGGCCCTCTTTCTTAACCTTGCGTGATTAAGAATGTGGAATTGCTTCATTCCTCATAGGCTATTGATCTGAGCGGGGAACTTATTCAGACAGAGTAAGGGGGTGAACCAGTATATTAGAAGGGAATATTACTAAAAAAATGTTCCAGTCTAGGCTGGATTAGAACCAGTGCTATCTCTAACACAAACTTAAAGTCCAGAGGCTTTAGACCGCTCGGCCACCGTCTCGCCCAAAAATAGTTTATACTAAGCTGTATATATTTTATAGTATTTCTTGGTAGTTAATAATTTATAGTGAATATAATATAAATATAATAATATAAATGTATAATGAAATTTACTTTAGCATTTATGTATAACTGAATGGACCTTGTTTGGTTTTATTAAATGAAATTAATCTAACTGAAAAAAATAGTTTGTCTTAATAACATATAAAAAGAAAGGAAGGCGGCCGTTTTCCTTCGCAAAAAATCAAACCATGTGTTTCCATCTTAACGATTCGATCCGTTAGAATAATCGTAACGTATCGATTTAAGTGTCATTCCATAGATGACAACGTATTCTACAGACCATAAATGTTTTTTTTATTTATTTTGTGTGAAAATTTACTTGTAATATATTTATCTTTAAACGTCATTCTTGATAATATTACATTGAAAATTTCACAATATGAACTCATGGTCCACTCACTACAACGGGCCTTTGATAGTTCATTATACAGCGTCCACTATAACTCATACAAATAAACACAAACCGCTTAGTTGAAATATTAAAGAAGGCTTTGAACCACTGTCTTTAAAATAACATTACTTCTACGGGGCTGTATGGTGGCTTTGCATTATTCTACGGGACTGTATGGCGACTTTGCATTACTTCGGGCTGTATGGCGGCTTTGCATTACTTCGGGCTGTATTACGGATTTGAATTACTTCTACCGGGCTGTATAGCGGCTTTGCATTACTTCTACGGGGCTGTATGGTGACTTTGCATTACTTCTACGGGGCTGTATGGTGGCTTTGCATTACTTCTACGGGGCTGTAAGACGGCTTTTCATTACTTCGGGCTGTATGGTGGCTTTGCATTACTTATATGGGGCTGTATGGTGGCTTTGAATTACTTCTACGAGGCTGTATAGCGGCTTTGCATTACTTCTACGGGGCGGTATGGTGGCTTTGCATTACTTATACGGGGCTGTAAGACGGCTTTTTATTACTTCTACGGGGTTGTATGGTGACTTTGCACTACTTCTATGGGGATGTATGGTGGCTTTGCATTACTTATATGGGGCTGTATGGTTGCTTTGAATTACTTCTACGGGGCTGCATTGCGGCTTTGAATTACTTCTACGGGGCTGTATGGCGTCTTTGAATTACTTCTACTAGACTTTATGGCGGTTTTGCATTACTTCTACGGGACTGTATGGTGGCTTTGAATTACTTCTAAGGGGCTGTATGGTGGCTTTGCATTACTTCTACGGGGCTGTAAGACGGCTTTTCATTACTTCGGGCTGTATGGTGGCTTTGCATTACTTCTACTGGGATGTATGGTGGCTTTGCATTACTTCTACGGGGCTGTAAGACGGCTTTTCATTACTTCGGGCTGTATGGTGGCTTTGAATTAATTATATGGGGCTGTATGGTGGCTTTGAATTACTTCTACAAGGCTGTATAGCGGCTTTGCATTACTTATACGGGGCTGTATGGTGGCTTTGCATTACTTATACGGGGCTGTAAGACGGCTTTTTATTACTTCTACGGGGTTGTATGGTGACTTTGCACTACTTCTATGGGGATGTATGGTGGCTTTGCATTACTTATATGGGGCTGTATGTGGCTTTGAATTACTTCTACGGGGCTGTATGGCGTCTTTGAATGACTTCTACTAGGTTTTACGGCGGTTTTGCATTACTTCTACGGGACTGTATGGTGGCTTTGAATTACTTCTACGGGGCTGTATGGTGGCTTTGCATTACTTCTACGGGGCTGTAAGACGGCTTTTAATTACTTCGGGCTGTATGGTGGCTTTGCATTACTTCGGCTGTATGGCGGCTTTGCATTACTTCGGGCTGTATTACGGATTTGAATTACTCCTACCGGGCTGTATAGTGGCTTTGCATTACTTCTACGGGGCTGTATGGTGACTTTGCATTACTTATACGGGGCTGTATGGTGGCTTTGAATTACTTCTACGAGGCTGTATAGCGGCTTTGCATTACTTCTACGGGGCTGTATAGCGGCTTTGCATTACTTATACGGGGCTGTAAGACGGCTTTTTATTACTTCTACGGGGTTGTATGGTGACTTTGCACTACTTCTATGGGGATGTATGGTGGCTTTGCATTACTTCTACGGGGCTGTATGGTGGCTTTGCATTACTTCGGCTGTATGGCGGCTTTGCATTACTTCGGGATGTATGGCGGCTTTGCATTACGTCTACTTGGTTGTATGGTGGCTTTGCATTACTTCTACTTGGTTGTATGGTGGCTTTACATTACTTCAACGAGACTGTTTGGTGGCTTAGCATTTTGGGAAACGGCAATCTTAAGAACGTAAATAGATGATATTTTCTAATACCAGGAGGTTATGCATAACATATAAAGAAATGTACTTTAACTTGTTCCTAAACTATCCTCTGAAACTATTTTGTTGATATTCCTGGACGAAGTGGGTAGGTATATTTAGACATACTTTGCAGTTATAACTATAAAAATATTCTCGTTGAAAATAAAAACATGTAATAATCATAAATTTTTTCTAAACATTCTTAAAACAAAAAAACTTTCGAATCAAATCTGGCCAAACACAATAATATACAGATGAATATATGATAGAACATTGCATGCAATGATAATGCGTGTAATAAATGATGATTGTTATGTATTAAAAATAACATAGCTATAGCAAAAAAACCCAATCTGCTAAAATATATAAAACTTGTAGAGATGTATATATCTCTACTTTATGTATCACTTAGCCTTTTTTCGGCGTGGTAGCTCAGTGACGAAGGCTTCGTATTGCGGAGGGCAAGTTCCAAGGTTCGAATCCCCATAGAGCCAACGTTCGGCACTTTACTCGTTGAATAAAGTTCACGAACAGACTCTTAAGGCCACGTGAACTGGCGAGGTAAGTAAAAAATAATCATCGTCTTATCATTATTACAACTTGCTATAGGATATTTTATTTCAAGTAATTCTTCCCACTTTAATCCACAAACTGACGAAGTAGATTCGCGCTCTCTCTAACACACACACACTGAATAAAAGGAAAAGACGCTCCAAGAAAGTAATGACCCCTCTGCCAACCAACATATTTATGGTGGTAATTACCCAGATACTCCATAACTAACGCGCAGTGATGGTGTAGTAACCACCGTACGTGTTTGGGTAGGCGAAGTGGGTCAATATCACTGTAAGTGTATGAAAGGGTGATTGGGTCAATACCACTGTACTTGTATGGTGTGTGGGTGGGTTAATATCACCATACGAGTATGGTGGAGGCTCTACAGTCTACGAACACGTCATGAAAGTTAAACTTAGGATAATGAAGGACTGTTATCAGGACTTAACCTAGGAAGTAAAGTCAATAGAACATGTTATCCTGCAGAACATACTTTTTTTACACTTCTTTGCAAAATTTAGTTTGATATAAAGGAACTGATGTTAGTCTCCTGTTGGGGAAGGATTTTTGCGCTATGATTTCAAACAAAGGACTGTGACTTTACACAACGCCTTCTTTGTCTGGGATGTATTGAGGACATAAATTCTGGGAACTTATTTTGTAATAAATAATTGTTTCTGATATTTAAACAAAATTACCAACTAAATAATATAGTGCAGCAGTAATAGTCACAATAAATATTAGTTTATGGTTAAGTTAAATATGCTTACCTTATTCAAGATATGAATAAGAAATTTCTTTCTCCTCTAATATTGGACCAGATAAACAGTTCCAGATGTTTCCCAGGTGGGATTGTTTATTTCGTCAATATAGGGCTTACCCACAATCCTTTTATCCCAAGAGTATTACGTCGTTTTCGTATGTTACCTATTATTTTAGGTAACACACATAATTTCATAAAATTATGGGAACAAAATTGTTTGAATATTTACTTGTAATTTCCTTGGTAGGTTTTATTTTGAAATAATATACTGCTCTGTTTATGGATAGTTACACATATTTAGGGACAGTTTTTACTCAATCAATTAATTAATGAAAAGACTAGATTTAAAATTGCAATCTATTTTATGAAAAGTTGTGATCAGTAAGATTATCATTTATTTGACGAAACTAAATGTATATGGAGAATAGTAAATTATTATACGTCTTCCAACTCAAACAAGACAATTGGTTCACATAAAATCAACCTAATTCGAGAAGTTAGCATAGATAAACTAAATAAATAAGTACCCTATAAATTCATTCGCGCTTCTTTTTATCTACAATAAGCCACCTCAAGTCCAATCATAATATGAGTGAAATTAGTGCTACTTCTTACGTAACTTGTAGAACGGCTTGTTATATAAGGAACTACTGCTACTCCTTACGTAACTTGTAGAACGGCTTGTTATATAAGGAACTACTGCTACTCCTTATATAGCTTGCAGAACGTCTTGTTATATAAGGAACTACTGCTACTCCTTAAGTAACTTGCAGAACACCTTGTTATATAAGGAACTACTGCTACTCCTTACGTAACTTGTAGAACGGCTTGTTACATAAGGAACTACTGCTACTCATTATGTAACTTGTAGAACAGCTTATTATATAAGGAACTACTGCTACTCCTTACGTAACTTGTAGAACGGCTTGTTACATAAGGAACACTGCTACTCATTATGTAACTTGTAGAACAGCTTATTATATAAGGAACTACTGCTACTCCTTACGTAACTTGTAGAACGGCTTGTTACATAAGGAACTACTGCTACTCATTATGTAACTTGTAAAATGGCTTGTTATATAAGAAACTACTGCTACTCCTTACGTAATTTGCAGAACGGCTTGTTACATGAGGAACTACTGCTACTCATTATATAACTTGTAGAACGGCTTGTAATATAAGGAACTACTGCTACTCCTTATACAGCTTGCAGAACGGCTTGTTACATAAGGAACTACTGCTACTCATTACGTAACTTGCAGAACGGCTTGTTACATAAGGAACTACTGCTACTCATTATGTAACTTGCAGAACGGCTTGTTACATAAGGAACTACTGCTACTCATTATGTAACTTGCAGAACGGCTTATTATATAAGGTACTACTGCTACTCATTATATAACTTGCAGAATGGCTTGTTACATAAGGAACTACTGCTACTCATTATGTAACTTGCAGAACGTCTTGTAATATAAGGAACTACTGCTACTCATTATGTAACTTGCAGAACGTCTTGTAATATAAGGAACTACTGCTACTCCTTATATAGCTTGCAGAACGGCTTGTTACAAAAGGAACTACTGCTAATCATTATGTAACTTGCAGAACGGCTTGTTACATAAGGAACTACTGCTACTCATTATGTAACTTGCAGAACGTCTTGTTACATAAGGAACTACTGCTACTCCTTATATAGCTTGCAGAACAGCTTGTTACATAAGGAACTACTGCTACTCCTTATATAGCTTGCAGAACGGCTTGTTACATAAGGAACTACTGCTACTCCTTACGTAACTTGCAGAACGTCTTGTAATATAAGGAACTACTGCTACTCATTATGTAACTTGCAGAACGGCTTGTTACATAAGGAACTACTGCTACTCATTATGTAACTTGCAGAACGTCTTGTAATATAAGGAACTACTGCTACTCATCATATAGCTTGCAGAACGGCTTGTTACATAAGGAACTACTGCTACTCATTATGTAACTTGCAGAACGGCTTGTTACATAAGGAACTACTGCTTCTTCCATGTCCCTATTAGAAGTGACAAAGGAGTGGAGAGATACTAGTTTTGAAATCTAAATATTATTCTTGATCAGATAAAATATCTTATTATGGGTTAAGACAAGTATATTATGTTATATAAAAGGCTTAGAGTATTTACTTCGCAGTAAGTTTCAAGAATAAATACTGAAATCAATGTTTTTTAGTATAGTAATAAAATAATGCAAAATATAACCTTGAAATTGTATAAGATATATTTTCATTATCTATATAAACTTTAGGTATGGAAGATATTTTGTTTCTTATTATTTTGTTCAACAAAATGTTGCCGAATATTAAGACTATAATATCCTATCAAATATGTGTTTATACATTTGTTGTGTAAAAAGTGTTAATAGTTTTTACAGTGGAAAATACAATAACTCCTTAATATTTCGACATCTTTCCCCACTTTTACTGGGCCAAAGAGATTTTTTTAATGTCCCACATTTAAATAGGTTTAAAATGTTGCATGTTTACTAGGTAATACGGTATATAGTTTATTATCTCTTATAACATACTATATTAAATCATTTGAAACTAAATCTCTGACGTGTATGACTACATCAAACTCAAAACTCGAACGAATAATTTTAAATACTAATCAACTGCCAACATTCATTTGGTATTTACAATCTTCTCAATCAACCATGGGTGTGAGTCGTGGTGGGCATGTCTTTAACCAATAATTAAAGGTTGATAATATCCACTAATAGTGTTAGCATATATTCACTTTTCCTATAAAAATCGGACATTTTTAATAACAACCACACTTCTCTTTTTCCGTGTAAAATTAATTGTTTAGTATTTAATTTTTATAAATATAACTTATCATTTAATCTTTACTTTTAAAGATTATTTTCGTTATTGTATAAAAATTGTGTTTTTTCTAAGTGTCATTTTTTTGCAGCCTACACAAAAGAAAATGATTATATGTTACTTGTAACAGTGATAAAGTTATATGAAGTGATTGTAGAACAATCGTACGACAAATTAAATGTAAAAGAGCGTTTCTAGTGTTTACGTTTTAAAGAAGTTTATATATATATATATATATTTTAAGGTATAGATTCACTCAGTAAAGATGGTTTGTTTGCACATTGAGCTGTCCAACACACGAGGCAAACAGTGTTAAAAGTATACTGCTGGTGTTATTTGTTCTACCTGGATTTACAACCGGGCACCTTCGTGACGTTCATTTACTATTGGCAAGGGAATACAGACCCAGGTAACACTGTTCGTAGATACGTTTTAGAATCCAAGATATGATAGCACTCATCCAGTGTGTAATATATGGCTTGTTTTCTGTTAACTAAGTTTTTGAAATTAAAATTTCACTAGGTTTATCCATACAAAATCAATGTATTAGGTATAACATTGGGTTACTAAAGAACAACTATTGTTTTAAATATCACACTTCCATACAAAACATAATTATGTAGTTTTTTATCCAACACGTCACTAGTTACACTTAACTAAATTTTAATAATATATTAACTATTTGTGAAATTATAAATGAAGGAGGAATGGTCATTTATATATATATATATATATATATATTCTCCTGATGAGTACGGTCTTCCAAATATAACAAGGAAACTACTTTATATCACTTAAGAACATTTATTTATTTCACTAACCTCTAAGAGTGTTAGAACTTTTAAACTTTGTTATCAGTCGAATAAGACTTAATGGTTTACAACAAGCGACACCAATCTTCGTAATCAAACGACACAAATGAATTCAGTTGCTGAATTGAAAAAAATGATTGTTATTCATATTTTTTGCCTCCAGAATCGTTTTAGTAACTAATTTAACTAGGGTTACTTACCCGATACCATCAACGATTCTAGTGATGTTTAGTAATTGCTGATTACTATAGTTTCGACCTCATTGGGTCATTATCAAATCATACAAGACGTCAGTTTCACAATCTCACTTCTGACTTGAAGTTTGTCAATTGCATGTAATTAAAATGTAATAATAAAACTGTGGACCTGTAACACATATTCACATTAACACTTATACACATCTATATACTTTACATTTAGCACACTAACACGTATTAAAACTTGTTGCCGGCCGGCGTTGCGATACTGGTGGCGCAGTGCTGTAACCCAGCTACTCGGGGACAAAGTGTTTGGGAGATTGTTGGCGATAGGTTCCATGCTCGGTACTCTTAATACCGACACGGCGTCCGCTCAATGGCTGCCATCAACGTAGACACTACTAGAGAAGTCTGGAGTGTCCGTGTTGAATGGTAGTCAAGGTTCAGATGTTGTGTGGGGAAGAGAACTGAGTGTCAGACTTGTCAGTTAGCTGAAAATCAGACCAACACTACGTGGTTCGGATTCCACGTAAATCTGTATGTCCCATAGTTGCACTGGCTATTGGGCTATTAATAAATAGTCCTTTCTGAGCTAAGTCGAACTCAGATAGTAACAATGACTACACTCGTTCATCTACACTCATCACACTCATTCACTCCTCATATTCGCCCATATCTCTACGATCGGTGTCTTACAGATGAATAATGAATAATAATAATAATGAATACCGAACTGACTGGTTTGCATGTTATCGGTTATCACTACCCCCTCCCCAATTCTTTGTTGTCCTGTGTTTAAAGACCTGTCTGATGATAACTCAATAATTCTATTGAATAATATATGGAAACCGTAGTTTAATTTTTCGTTAAGGGTGTCATTTGGATGGTATTTGTATGATTTGTATATTTCCAGTTCTTCTAATGTGTTAAGGAATTGGCTTTTTTTGCATTTATGTATTATTTCCAGATTTTCACTGAAACTATGGGCATTATGATTGTTTTTAATTTAGATGCTCAGCAAAAGTTGATTTCTGTTGGCTATGGTTGGGTTTAGGCAGGTGTTCTTTAAATCTAGTTTCAAAGTTTCTACCTGTTTGGCCGACATATAATTTCGGACAATCAGAGCATTTGAGTTTGTACACGCCAGTTGATGTTGACAGAGGCTTTTTTTCCTTATTTGACTGGTTAACCAGTTTACCTAATTTATTCGATGTTCTGTAAGCTAACACAATGCCATGGGGTTTTAATTCACATTGTAGGCTATAGTTTATTTTGTCATTATATTCAATGGGTACATATTTGGGTTTAATACCTGCATACAAAGAGATGTTGTGAGGGTTATATTTTTTATTTTTCTGTTTTTTTATTAGTTTGTCAACTATTGAACTTTGGTTGAAAAATGATTATAAACCAATGAAATATTTTATAAGGATCAGCATCATTAAGTACTACAGAAATAAATAAATTTAAATACTTTTTTTGAAGAGGTAAATGTTACAAACAACCGAAATAAATAAAATTGTTTAGTGAAATTTTTGTTTGATAATAACACAGTATTTATATCAATACTATTATATATTCGAAATTTGCGTGGTCATAAATCCTTATCGACCGTAGTAACAAATAATCAAAAAACATATACGTTACCTTTTGACTCATATTAATATATAATTTACCTTGTACAACAATTTAACTAAATTAGCCAAACATATCATTAACGTAACGGGAATGATAGTTGTTCTCTTTTTCACAAAAATAACCTCTTACCTTTTTAAACATTATATGTTTGTTTACAAACACAAATTTATCTACATACTCTGAGGATTTGTGTGAATATTAAAATATTGTCCGGGGTTGTGATCCCTAATGTAGGACAGGCATATAATTTTAATAAATGTGTGAAAACTATTATATAATCTCAAATTTCAATTAGATTGATGGTTAATGGGCCCATTAGGTTTGGTTAGTGAGTATTCCTGTCACACCTGTAGAATTACCAGGAGTTGGCTCACTACGTGTCTTTAATTACCTGGGGTTGGCTCACTACGTATCTTTAATTACCTGGGGTTGGCTCACTACGTGTCTGTAATTACCTGGGGTTGGCTCACTACGTGTCTTTAATTACCTGGGGTTGGCTCACTACGTGTCTTTAATTACCTGGGGTTGGCTCACTACGTGTCTTTAATCACCTGGGGTTGGCTCACTACGTGTCTTTAATTACCTGGGGTTGGCTCACTACGTGTCTTTAATTACCTGGGGTTGGCTCACTACGTGTCTGTAATTACCTGGGGTTGGCTCACTACGTGTCTTTAATTACCTGGGGTTGGCTCACTACGTGTCTTTAATCACCTGGGGTTGGCTCACTACGTGTCTTTAATTACATGGGGTTGGCTCACTACGTGTCTTTAATTACATGGGGTTGGCTCACTACGTGTCTGTAATTACCTGGGGTTGGCTCACTACGTGTCTGTAATTACCTGGGGTTGGCTCACTACGTGTCTTTAATCACCTGGGGTTGGCTCACTATGTGTCTTTAATTAAATGGGGTTGGCTCACTACGTGTCTTTATTACCAGGGGTTGGCTCACTACGTGTCTTTAATTACCTGGGGTTGGCTCACTACGTGTCTTTAATTACCTGGGGTTGGCTCACTACGTGTCTGTAATTACCTGGGGTTGGCTCACTACGTGTCTGTAATTACCTGGGGTTGGCTCACTACGTGTCTTTAATCACCTGGGGTTGGCTCACTACGTGTCTTTAATCACCTGGGGTTGGCTCACTACGTGTCTTTAATTACATGGGGTTGGCTCACTACGTGTCTTTAATTACATTGGGTTGGCTCACTACGTGTCTGTAATCACCTGGGGTTGGCTCACTACGTGTCTTTAATCACCTGGGGTTGGCTTACTACGTGTCTTTAATTACCTGGGGTTGGCTTACTACGTGTCTTTAATTACCTGGGTTTGGCTCACTACGTGTCTTTAATTACCTGGGGTTGGCTCACTACATGTCTTTAATTACCTGGGGTTGGCTTACTGCGTGTCTTTAATTACCTGGGGTTGGCTCACTACGTGTCTTTAATTACCTGGGGTTGGCTCACTACGTGTCTTTAATTACCTGAGGTTGGCTCACTACGTGTCTTTAATCACCTGGGGTTGGCTCACTACGTGTCTTTTATTACCTGGGGTTGGCTCACTACGTGTCTTTAATTCGCTTAAATATGATCAATTATAATTACCAGGAGTTTTTGTTTTTTAATATCACTCAAATGTACTGATAATTGTATGGTATCTAAAAGGTACAGAAATATTACTAAAACTGTTAAGCTTTTTATATAATAATAACTAAGATAATACGTAAGCAAAAGTCTCTTTTCCCCTTTAAGCATGTTAAGTATGCACTTAAAAAATTACAAGTTATTTCTGTTTTGCATTTTATTAATTGTACGGATGGTCTGTGAACAAATGTATTTTTATCTAAGTGTTCAATTGTAATCATTCAATGACTAGCTGATAGTTTAGTTGCTTTAAACCCAACTTCAAAAGCACACGATTCCTGATTCTTTCCCTATAAATATGTATACAAACTATGAAAGGATTTAGATGATAACCACGAGCTCATTGGGTCATACAATAGCAGTTGGTCACCTTGGTTTGTAACGAAAACTAGATTTGTTATCTACACTCACCAAATACATATTAAGGCACAAACACCCATCTTAATGATACATAAATTATTACAAATAAATATCACAAGTGCAGCTACGTATTCGAGCATTGCTTCAACTGGGTTTTTATAATTAATGAAGTATTCATTTTGTTAGTTAACATAATGCAAACAAATATTAAAATATTTAAAAATAAATCATATCTTAATTACTTGTTTGTATTTTAACTCGTACGCATTACCTGATTTAACCATTCTTTATAATAGTCATTAAAGTAATTCGATACTAGAAACGGAACTTAGAAACTTTTTGTGTTTAAAGGGTTGCACTACCACTATAAATAATGTATAAAAATTAAATATTACTTTAATATACTTATATAAAACCGTATTCAAGTATAAGAAATAAACAGGTCGTGTATAACTCGAAAACAAACGATTTATCGAGATAGACATATTCTAAATAATATGTTTATAGCATGTTTAAAGTTAAACAAATGAAAACTACGTGGTTTAGTTTTGTAATGGAGCTACTATGTTAGCCCATGTTACTATGTTATCATTTATTACATAGTCCATCTAAATAAAACTAATGTGACATGGGACACAGTTTACCATCAACACTTCTCATTTACACACCATGAAAACGCTATTTATTTTATTTTACTCTTGTCCTTAATACATTTTTCTTTTTCTTGTACATTTTTTTATTTATAGTAAATTTTAATAAACAATATTTTCCGCATACCTTGTTTTTTTCTTTACCCTCCTGTAGGAGGGCAATATCACTTTGGGAGGGCTAAGTTAGATGCTAAGGAGGGTTTAACAGGCAATTTGATGGATAAATACTAGGAATACCTTATTTTCAAACATTTTTATTAAAACTATTTAGGAATTCGACCTTAATGGCAAATCCCATTTGCGTTAGTGAATAAATTATTAGTTTTCATTTTATAGCTTAGTACTAGGCCATATTAGTTTTATGATTTGTTTATAAATGAACGCTGATAATAAGCACTTATCTTACATACATACGCCATTTTACTTTGTGGGTTATAGTATAGATTAACAATGATAAATACTCTGAGTAATTAGGTTATTTTCCTTCAAATTATGTTAATAAATGTAATCCTAAGTGTTATATGTTACATGGCCTTACTGTAAACATCAATAATATCTTAAATTGTATTCATTATATCTGCTCAATGTCAAATAGAAGTTTAGATAGTAGTGCTACTCTATGGGTGGTACCATTTATCAGCTGATTGTCTGCTTACAGCTGTTCACAACAATACATCGCCAATATTGTCAATGCTCTTGAACTGAATACCTTGCAGTCACAAAAGAGTCAATTTTTTACCTCCTAGTAGGGCAATTTGTCTTCAAAGACGAATTACCCTTGCCTTACACTGTCACTATTGTCAGGATGGTTGATGTGTTCTAACTTTGTATATTTAACAAATGTGTGAACTAAATTAAACCTAGTCAGAAATACGTTATTTAAATTAAAGCAACAATGCAATAATTTCTTGTCAAATTGTTAAATCAGGATAAATGAAATATGACGATATACTAAGTGATTAAAATCTACATTGAATTTGAGTTTCAATGATTATTAAATATTTGTTATACTATAAATATATGTTTTATTTAAGTCAGGTATAATTTTTCAATCCTAGATTATGTTCCAGAAATATACATGTTAATATAACCTATGTTACACGTTTTAGCCGATATGACTTTTCACTGCAATAGGTACACCCATCACTATATGCATGGCTAAATCACAATAAACATTGAAAATATAAAAGATCATAACACCGTTCAAGTTAGGTCAAAAATATACTAAAACACGAATACTATTCCAAAACGTTATAAAATTCTCTGAAACACGAAACTGAGTTTGCAGCCGTTACATAGTGTAATTTTAGAATGAATATTTATTTTTATAATATAATTAATAGTTTAAGCTGGCATTTTATTTTATTAGTTGTTTAAGGCTATTATAACTATCATATTTCAAATACAATCAATTATATGTTTGAATTTCAGTTTTTTTCTTTCTATAAATCACTTGTATGTTGACATAAACTTGATTTGCCATTCAATTTGTAAGCTGAATTAACGTTCTTGATGTTAAACTTTTTTCATAGTTCAAAATTAAATTCAAATTACATAAATCATAATTTTTAAATTGTCATTCTTAAATTTAAAGGAGCTCAAACTTCATCATTTGAAATACAAATTCAATGTACGGGACGAGATTTTTAAAACGATCGCAGTTTCTTAATGTAAGATGAATTAACCTGATTTGGCCATCCTGATGATAAAGTGCTCCCAGTATAATTTATGAAAATTCCATCTAGGCCTTGGAAAGATCAAATTATAGGAATTTGGATCCAAAATGAAATCAGTGCTCCGTGCATGTACAGTATGATTGACCCACCCACCAACCCATACACAGGCAGTGACTTTGATCCACCATTCAACCCATACATCACACCCTACACTTACAGTGTTATTAACACAACCTCCCATCCATAAACGTATAGTGGTATCGATCCAACCTCCCACCCATGCATATAAAATGGAATTGAGAATTTTTTATCATACATATAATAAATATATCAAACAGATTTTAATATACACAAACTGCTTAAAATCATAAGTATATTACTAAAATATAAAGTGGAATTTATCATGAATAATAAAATAGTTTTACTCTTCAGGAATAATACAAATGTTTGCAAATGATACATAAACTAAACTTGTACTACTGCTCGAAATATAATTTGGAATTTATTTACATTTGTATTTTAATCATATCACATTTTCTTATTTTAAATAAATTATAAAGACATATTAAACCGATTTATACAGTAAATAATAACAAAAGATGCCAAAATCTAAAGTAATATAATTTCCATTATTCAAGTAAAATGAGTTGTTTACTGCAGTAGGGTTACTCATAAGACTAACTTAACGACTTACCATGTGGAGTACCTAGTACAACAGCTTAGTGAACTGTCTGTTAAGTTGATTGTCACTGAGCATGCATATCACCTACTAAAGGGGCGTGTCATTTTGGTAAAGTGTTGAACGAAAGAAATATCCAGTAGTATATACGTGATATTTTGAAAAGGTCAAAATCATAGTCATTTAGTCAGTACATCCCATCACACTAAGAATAAAATATCTGACTATTAATTGCCTAGATGTGATGATTATCAAGTACATCTTATTGGTTTTATAATTATTTACTCAGTTGTATTGTAAAAACGTAACGTTTAAGCATACACAAAAGTATTTGTCTACAATTTAAGCAATATGATGATAACCTTTTAAATAAATACAACAAATAATATTACATTATTTTAGTAATTATCTATTAGGTATTGAATAACTTTTAAAATACAATATTAGTCTAAATGTTATAAAAATAAAATCTCATAGAATGGGCGACCGTTTACATTGTTTGAGTCATGAATATGCAACTTTAAATGAAAGCCTCCGGAATTGAATATGTAACAACCAGAGTTTCATTTGTTCAGAGCATTATACTCGTAGGTAAAAAGGGTCTGACTCATGAAACAATATGGAAATATTCTATGAATTTTATTTTGATATTAAGACTACTCAAAATAGAAATAAAGTAAAAAATAGCCTTTAAAAACAAATTAGTTGTTAGTTTTAGGGGGTAATGTTTAGTGACAGATGGTAATGAACAATAATATAATTGTAACTCAACAATTGTACAAAGCAGTTTTTTATGATGAACAAATTGTTTAAGTAACTTTAAGATTCATTGTTACATTATCTAATTGGTTCTAACTAACAGTATATACATATGATACTGTTGTTATATTTGTCATGTCATAAATTAATTCGTATGAATTTATAATTAGATCATTAGTATAACTATAGAATCCACAAACTGTAAATAAAACAACTCGGTGTATTTAACAAACAAAATAGATAAATATAACAGAAATAAAGGTATATAATTAAATAAAAATACTTGAAAAATGATAGTTTAACTATGATAAGCTAAGTAACATTTGAATTAAACAGTAATTGAAAGGTTATGCATGTAATCCAGTTTATTTTACATTTATTTAAAGATTCTCCAATTAATAGACTTTCAAATGAATGTTTCCTACTATATTCAACGTTGCTCTGGGTTGTAAAATACTGCTGTTTTATTATTAATATTTCTTGGTAAGATTAATTCTGAGTTTTTCTTTTCTATTTTTCAAACATTCTGTAAGGTTTCCGTAAAATTTGCAACCTTCTGACCACAACACTCTTTGTACAGTAGTCAAATTAAATCCAGTCAGTCTAGACAAATTTCCTTCACATATGTTAAAATTGGTTTATTTCCATTGTTTAATTATTTACTAATCTTGAAGTATGGGAAAATAGTTATTTTAGCTTTCACGTTGTATCATATACTACATTTCTTAAATTGTTTTTCTTCCTCATTTCATTTGACCTAGATAAAATAACTTTTGATAAAAATTACTACTTTCTATAATTTATTATTTATTAGTAAACATTAAAAGAATATTTAAATATGTAACTGTTGTTGGTAGGATTATGTTTTTTCTTTTTTTTTTTTTATCTACAAGTAATATTTGGAATTACAAATGCTGTAGGGAGTTAGATGTTGAATTTTTATTTTTTTCTTTCTTTTTTAATTTGTATGTTATGATGATATAGACTCATATTTGCATCGGTAGATAATATTGTTATTGCAGTGATAGAATTATTGTGAGCAGATCATATTTTAAAATATTTTGAATACCATCTAAAAACTGTGGTTTTTATACAATATTTTATTCGTGTAATAAAACATCATTGAATTTAAAAATACTATTGATATATTTTACAAAATTAAGTTTTATATTCAGATATATAAGAAATGTCTAAGATGCAGAAAATTTTCAATTTCTGGTAATGTTCTATCCAAATGTAAAACTACGTATCTTAACCACGTCATTGGGGAATCATTGCATGACGATAAAATCATATTTTCAAAATCCATTCTATGCATTACTTAAGATTTGATTTTAGTATTTAGCTTTTAGTAAACCATATTTTAAAGGCTCAAAGTAATAATTTTATTGAATATACCTAAAGGTTCTGTAACATATTTTGTTGAGTCCTGTTTCTTTAGTAGTTGTACACTATAATTTAATCTTAATAATATCAATTCAATATTACAGAGTCTAAGTAGTGCTCGTGTAACAAACAAGTGTCAACAGAGACCGTGGTGTCAGTTAGTGGGGTGTCTTTATGTATCTTTGTAAGACCTGAGTTATACGGGCCCCAGGACCAGGTGTATCCAAACTCTAATGAATGTCCATGGAATAAAACAATCTTTGAAGATATAAATTGTGTGGTATGGTTCTTGATTTCTTAACGTAACGGACCAGGTAATACTTTAACTCACAGGTGTACATCTTTTACTTAAATTTACTGAAACTTTTAATTTATAATACGATATATTAGTCACTATTGAGTTTTGTAGTTGATTGTTTTGCAGTGAGTACTTTATTTACTGCACCATTTGATGGAGGGTTATAGCTGTTTCCAATTTGGATGATAGTCAATTTATCAAGCTCTTTTAAGTTAAGATGAACAATAGATTTACCTGTAGGAAGATCATATAGGTTTAGAGGCGTTATAATTATGAAGATCAGATATATATATAGTCGTGAAAGATTACATTTAACAAACTATATAAGTAGAATGTTCACTGTCGATCATAGTTTTAACTTGTGCAACTATTAATATCATATGCATTAACAAAGTACACTACACAATTGAAATACAGAAATTACACATTATAAAATTTAATTTAATCCTATAACCATAAATCTGGAATAATTCTTCCATGTGAACAGAAAAAATTATAATGGTTCTATGACGATAATTATATCAATACCGAATCCAAAATACCAACAATACTTAAAGTTATATGGTGACTTAAATTCACTCCTACTAAGCTTTTATATACTGAAAATAACACTGTAAATGATTTTTATGATGATCAACGTAATATTATGCAATATTAAATCACTCGATCATTCGCCTTTTGTATTGGACCCGTAGCGCAGCCTGAAATTGATTGCGTTGTGAGGCAGTCGTGTTTGGCTAAGGTCACAAGATTTCTGGCAATGTGTGCCATTGTTGGTGGCTGAAACCGCAGTCTTGTTTGGCTAAGGTCACAGGATTTCTGGCAATGTGTGCCATTGTTGGTGGCTGAAACCGCAGTCTTGTTTGGCTAAGGTCACCAGATTGCTGGCAATGTGTGCTGTTGTTGGTGGCTAAAACCGCAGTCGTGTTTGGCTAAGGTCACCAGATTTCTGGCAATTTGTGCTGTTTTTTGGTGGCTAAAACCGCAGTCGTGTTTGGCTAAGGTCACCAGATTGCTGGTAATGTGTGCTTTTGTTGGTAACTGAAACCGCAGTCTTGTTTGGCTAGGGTCACCAGATTGCTGGCAATGTGTGCTATTATTGGTAGCTGAAACCGCAGTCTTGTTTGGCTAAGGTCACCAGATTGCTGGCAATGTGTGCTATTGTTGGTAGCTGAAACCGCAGTCTTGTTTGGCTAGGGTCACCAGATTGCTGGCAATGTGTGCTATTATTGGTAGCTGAAACCGCAGTATTGTTTGGCTAAGGTCACCAGATTGCTGGCAATGTGTGCTATTATTGGTAGCTGAAACCACAGTCTTGTTTGGCTAGGGTCACCAGATTGCTGGCAATGTGTGCTATTGTTGGTGGCTTAAACCGCAGTCTTGTTAAATGGGTTCCTTATAATATAATTCTTAGTAGGAGGATACTTTCGCTGTTCTTTCAAATAAAAGTGAAATATTTAGCTAATAAAATGTGATTGAAATGTTTAGATACTGCATTTTACAATAAATATCAGGAGTTAACAATTATGTATAAAAAACCGTGATATTGCAGTCTATATAGGACATGAAAATATAATTACATAAAATATCTTTAAATGAATTATTACTTTTAAGCAAAAAGGTTCACATTCTCTATGCACCGACAGCAAAGAGTACATTTGAACCAAGGAAGAGGCACTAATGCCAAGGTACACTGTCCCACTGGGATTATAACACACGTCAATCGTTTGACAAATCACTGTTTACTAAGCCTCACAACTACGATTGGTTCAGTAAATCTTTTAAATAAAATATTTAATTTGAAAGGTTGTAGTGTAATATTTTACTATCATTCAAATATTTGTATTTTTCTTAACTAGGAATGTATTTTTATAAGTTTTATAACTGTATTAAATATTAATTATTTTATTCGTACTAGATTGCTTAGTAAAAAAAATTTTTCAGGCGTAAATATGTATATGAAATATATATATATATATATATATATATATATATATATATACTACTGAATCTACATTAATTAAAATCTCCATCTTACAATAAAAAGGTAATATATATTATAATATGAAAACATTAGGTTCTCTGTTTTTTTTTTTTTTTTTTTTTTTTTTTTTTTTTTTTTTTTTTTTTTTTTATTCCAAAACAATTTGTTTTAAACAATTTCTTTAAACTGTCTATCATTATGTTATAGAAATAATAAATTACCTATCCACTGTATGTAATACCACTCTACATGTATGGGTGGGCGGGTGGGTCAATACCAATATATATGTATGTGTGAGTGGGCGGGTCGATACCAATGTATGTGTATAGGTGTGCGGGTGGATCGATACCAATGTATGTGTATGGGTGAGCGGTGGGTCGATACCAATGTATGTGTATGGGTGAGCGGTGGGTCGATACCAATGTATGTGTATGGGCGGGTGGACAAACAAAACATGTGTAATCAACCGGTATTGTTGATTGATACCAATTTTTATATCTGTCCTGTTTCTGGTTTTCTATTAAACATTATAGCTTTAAATGATTTTCAATACATTAGTAACAATTTTTAAAACGCGCAATATAGCTTGGTTTACCAAAATCGACACCAAATTATCTGTACAATTTATAATTGTATATAAATATGTTTTTTGAGTTCATTTGTATCGTAATTGTTAAAGACCGGTAAAGATTACTGCTCAAAAATAATATACCTTGTCTATTTAAAAATGTTACAATCAATCACGTTTTTTAATATCTTAAATAAATTTACGCTATAAATTTATAAATGTAGATAGCTTTATAAATTATAAAGGTGTTATATATATTTTAATCAATATAATGTTAAAAGTAAAATAGCATTACTTAATTAAATGAAAAGCACCCTACATCCTAACCTAAATTTTAATGCATATTGATATTTTGAAATATAACTAAATTTAATAAGACCACCAAATGTGTGTTTATATAGGCTTCACATAATACTTTATTTGGTACTTTTACTTAATATGTACCAACACGTATTATGCAAATTAAAAAACTACAATACTTTTGTTTCAATAATATGTTTTAATATTATTAAATAGTTAAGACTACGATAAGCGCTAGTAAGTAGTGGTTAAAGTAGATATCAATAACTTACACTAATTTATCCTTTTATGGAAAAAAAACTAATATTTTACTATAATAGAATCAATTAAACCACTTAATTTGGAACTAAATACGTACATCTATTAATTTTGGTACAGAAATTAATAGATGAAATTAAATAAAGCAAACAGATTTCCTTCCTAGTTTTATGAGAGGTCATAAAACTGTTCTACATTTATGACGTCTACATGTTGACATATGTTCTACATATAAATTTTATGTCAAAATTCCCTTTTTAAACCAAAAATACACTATTAGATACTTATAAAATGTCATAGATTACACATAAAACATAAATCTTAATCCCTTATTTCACTACAATAGTCAATTGTAATATTACTTCTCCTTTTATTAAAACACGTTTGATATAACACATGTTGTAAATATCTGTAAATGTGTGTCTTTTACCAGGAAACACTTTAACAATATTGAAAGGGAGATTTCTATTGAGCCCAGAATATTTATCGTGCCATATAGGAATATCATCTTGGATAAACATATTTTTCCCTCTTTGCTATCTTTCTTTTTTCACTTATTAAATGATGTAATTGATTAATTATTTACAGATGGACATAGGTTTATTTTAAGCTAAGACTAATTTACTCTTATCATGATTAAAAGAAATTTATTTCTTACTTTGTTTTAATTATAATTTGACTTTATTTTGACTATGAAACAAAAGAAAAAGAAAAAAGAAAGAAAACAGAGGATATTACATGATGGATAGAAATGCATAAGTGCATGATACTCGCATGAAGTGATATCGATATTGGCTGTTACTTTGATGGTTGACCACTGAGCGCCCCCAGCCTTCAATACAGGCCATCTACCTATGACTGTTGTTCGAAAGTCATCTTTCAACCTAACCTCCCTGGTACATACGACTCACTTCTTTAGAATATTTACACTATGTAATTTTTATTTTATTGTTTGTATTATCTTGTGTGCGTTTCAGCAGCATTACTTGATGCAAAGAAAAATTTTAATTATAATATACAGGGAGGAAAATGAAATTTTCAAGTAACAGATGGAATTAATCACGCATGAAAGAGGTGTATTTGAGGTTATATGCAGTTGGTCAATTATTATATATAAATATATATATATCTTAATTTAGCGAGTGAATACTTTTTAAATTCAGTACATTATAAGTTGGATTTTCGATAAAATATTTTTGAATTTATAAATGTTTCATAGATGATTGGGAACACTTCTGCATACTTTGCGTGCCAACCCCGTCACTAGTCGCGCTCAATACGCCTCGACCTTCGGCCTTAGCATATGCCTTTTAAGCACAAATAATAGTAGATTAATTATACAACATAAAATACCCATATTAAATTTATTTACCGTATATCACTTACACTACTTGCGTTACTCCCTATTTTTACTGTAAATACCCAATGGTGTTTTACACTCTTATAAGTACAAAATACAAAGAGTATTTTACATTCTTATAAAATCAATGGAGTTACTTAGCCTATTTCAAACGTGTTCTTTTTATTTATTTATTTTTTTAACAGCTGAAGATTTAATTCTTAATGCATCATTAGGATAATGTCAAACATACAAAATAAACATGTTTATTTATTTACAAAACATCTATTATTAACATACCAAAATCGAACCAATGTTATTGTTATGAAAAAAGGGACATTTTAGGGACTGTTTGTATCCCTAATGAATGAAAGCTCAAAAAATGATGTCCTAATAAGTAGGCTACGTTAGATACTAAAGTCGACTTGATTTTAAATTTCGTGAAAATCCATTTGGTGGTTTTTGATATTTTGTGATGAGTGAATGAGTCAATCAGTCAGTGGTATTTGGCTCTTATATTAAATATATATTTTCACTACACTACTATGAGTTCAGCTGTTTTCGTTATGTGTTTACAACCTGCGAAACATCATATTCTCAACAGATGTTTATTGTTTACTACCGAAAGTAACATTGTTTACAACTGAAAATTTTCCACAGTCAACAACACCTGTTTTTAAAACATGTTTCTAATTTAATAAACAGTTAACATTCCAAAAATGAGTTTTTATTCCGTAGTGTAGTGAAAAGTATCGTTCAAAACTCGAGTGAAAGTGTTTTGTATGTTCTCGACCATTTGAAAACATATGGTCTCGAACAAGCAAAACCCCACTTTCCACTCTTGTTATGAAATATACTATTACAATGTAGTAGACAGTTTCAAGCAACATTTAGTATAGTTTAAAAAACAAATAAATAACAAGAATTGATTGGGTAATACTACAATGTGGGCTTTTCATAGTTTCATGTCACGTAATTTTTACTAAGTATATAAGTAGTAAATGAGTAAACTATAATTTATTATGTACCAGGTTAAATAGTACTTCATGATATGATATTAAATATGAAAACATAGTATATATTTTCATATAATCAATAGACTACTCACTAATGTATTATTTTCGTTACAAAAGAATTATTGTGTTGTTTATTAACCTTGGAATGATTTATCATCACCAAACGAATGTCTAAGTAAAAATTAATTTAATTATGTTTTTAATTGTTTCGCATAAATCAATTCAAATTAGAGCCCTACGTTTCATAAACAGTATTAAAAATCGATACATTATTATTAACATAACTCCAAATGTAATACTGAATCATGTAGTCAACTTAAAATATTTAATAAAAATACTAATATATTTTAGTTCCGAAATAGTGTACTATGTTACGATCTAAATTAAGTTTGTAGCGATGAAATAATAATAAGAAACTTTGTATAACTGTATTACTAAATAGCCATTCAAATCCCACTTCTGTGATGTGAAATTTTCCCCCTCAATTGCTGATAAATACAATAATTAGATATCATTTAAAATGCTCATTATTTAGTGAAGCAAGCTAAAAAGTAAAGTAGTGTAAAAAGAGTTCATCTTCAATATACTTGGCCACAAAAACAAAGTAATTTATACATCAATTTTACTTTTTCGTATACTTCTTGTTTGTGTGATTGGTTCATTAGTATATTGTTTAAACAAAGTTGCGTATAGTATTTAAATTCACGTTCTATATTTAAATATTTGGTTACAGTAAATTAAAATAAATTATAAGACTTAATTTTGCGGTAAAATACTAGTTGCAGCATTTCACTTAGCTATTCATTATCGTTAAGATAATGTTGTAACTAATCGTTCACTGAAGATAAGGCTCTACTTGTCAGTTGAGTATCGTGTTGATGAAACACCTGGAGCACCAGTAATTGACAACTCAATCCCACGTGACAGGTGAGTACAGTTAAATATTAGGTACTTAGTGGCTTTCTTTTCATGCTGACTGATATTGTTTACGTGGTTCTAAATAGTATGATTCTTTACTAACTTAAGATGCTATTTTAACTGAGGATACTATCTCTTTGGTTTGTTTTATTTTATTCCATTTAAAATTTTACTACTCAAGCTTGTAATTGAATGTCTTTATTCAGGCAAATATTTGTCATATTAGTGTTTTCATCGTTACTTAAATATCGTTAATAAATTTACACCTAACTACAAACAACGATGTTAGTCATTTTGCATATTGGATTATTGGGAACGAATGTATTCGGGTACGAATTATTATTCGGTTGTCTTTGGCAACCTAACAGCAAATAATTAATTCCATACTTTTAATCGAATAAAATGAACTTTTTTATGATAACTATGATTTTTATGATAATAACTAATCGAATTATTAACTTTTTTAACCTTAATATGCCCATTCCTCATAGACTATTGATCTGTGCAAGGAACTTATTCAGAGAGATTAAGGGGGTGAACCAGAATAGTACAAGTGATTATTAGTGATAAATATTTCCAGTCTAGGCTAGATCTCGAACCCTTAGACCGCTCGGCCACCGGCTCGCCCAAATGCTGTTGCAATTAGTCCTTCTACAAAGTGGAGAGAAAATGAAAGCGAATCTCATTCCTAAGATCACAACTAACTACTGTTATTTACACTTTTATTATTTGCACAGCGTTTCACTCTTTATTGAGATCACTGATACACTCGTTCACCGACATATATGTCGACTCATTTTCAAGAGTTAAAGTTATATGATAAGGTCGTAAATATATCAATCGCATAAAATTGTATATATTTTCCCTTTCATTTTATTAAGGATCGTTTTTATCCTTTAATATTTCCATAGAAACCTCTTCAAGAGTTAGTATTTTAACTTATAAAACTTGTTTTATGGCATACAAAGGAAATTTTCTAAGCAGAAACGAGGGTTGTAATGGTACTAGTGATTACAGAGTTTGTTATTTATTAATTATTTTAATAATTTTCTTAAGTGCCTATATAAAATAAAATCCTTTTAGATTCTTTAAGAATTATACAGTATATTTTTATTAGTAAGGAGAGTATACAAGTTTAGCTATCGTTAAATGGTTACTCATTTAATAACATTTATTGTCTAACAAAATCGTCAATGCCAAGCTCCTTCACCCCTAAAATACTGATAAAAGGGCATTGGGCATGGTCCTAAACAGTGAAGCTAGTCACCCTTTTATAAATTGTTATTATGATCAATGACTCACCCACTGACTAACAACTAAACACTCACTGCAGAGTGTAGATCAATTTTGAAATTTGGATTTAACTTTATATTTTCCGAAATTGTGTTATTAAATAAGTTAAAAATTTAAACTTCTCCACAAAAGATGCAACTCAGCTAAAAATAACACCACTTTTAAGTTCCGAAAATCGGTTGGGAAGTAAAGTAATTGTAATACAAGTATGGCATATCACGTTTTACTGAAAGAAACGAGAATCATAACCTTTTCAGGTTATTACATATCGGTTTCGATTGTTAATTAATAGACTTTTTAAAATTAAAACATAATTTTTATTCAGGAAACAGTCATCACAAGTAGTTTTCAAGCATCGAGCTCCTATCAGTTTAACGTTTTATTTACGTACCTCATTAATGAGGTTTAGAAATTACCAAAATGGGCACCCTTTGACACATTTAACATATGTAGCTTGAGTAGTGTTTTTAATTATCTTAATTAGGCAACCGTGTTCAATATGAGCTTTTAAAAACCACATTTACCATTGTACCATACAAATGAGAAATATTTGCAATATTTCTTACGCATTTTAACGTATGCCATTTCCAGTGCTCTCCATTAGTCGGCCCCACTGATCTTTTCTTATCACTTAGGGTGAACTGTTCAAAGTAATATAACCAAACAATGCCGTTTGTAAAAAAAATTAAATAATTATGTAGATATGATGAAGCTAGTTAAAAAAAAAACTTAAAAATGATACACTCTCTAAAATAATCAATATATCGTAATAGAACACTAAATATTAAAAGGAAATAGTATAATGTTTAGTTTTAATGAAAAATCGTCTTTTATGACTAAACAATCCAGATAAAATAGATCATGCATTACATAAAATACATCCAATTATGGTACTTCAAAAGGAAGAGAATGTTCAATCAAGAGGTAAGGAGGTGGAGAGATTGGAATACCAGATTGACACTAAGTCACTACAACCTAGATTACACTGGGATTGAGGTTGGCCGTGGAAGGGCACAAGCACCTTCTCTTCATCCCAACTAACGAAATTAGAAGTATCAACTTGATAACAGCTAGGTAACAGACGGCAGTTTGTGATAATATATACTTAGTTATATTTTGGTAATAAAGCTCTAGTACTAAGTAACGGTAAGTAATCGTCAATTAAACCAACTTTTACTACGCAATTTAATATTTACTAAGTGAATAGTCAAAACAATCCGAAACACATTTCTGACACAACTGGAGACATTTTTAGAAATTCTTGTTAAACTCTAGACCAGCCTTCAGACATTGGGAGGGGGGGGGGATCTCAGTGATTGCTCGCCAAACATAAAAATGTTTAGCCTAAACAATTTATTTTAGTAACTTTCTTAAAATTTTAATAGAATATGACTATTGCCTTGAGGATAAATGAATATGTATTTATATACTGTATCATCATATTTAAGTGCCATTTAACCAAACATGTGCCAAGTAGTTTTTATACTTGTATACAGCACTTTTACTCAACTACGGACAGACCTTACATAATATTTTTACTAGTCTGTAGCTATGATGGTGTTTTCAAAGTTCCAAGTTTATATTTTCAAGAATTTCGATATAAAAAGTTAAACACACACACACACACACACACACACACACACACACACACACACACACACACACACACACACACACACACACACACACACACACACACACGCGCGCGCGCGCGCGCGCGCACACACACACACGCACGCACGCACGCACGCACGCACGCACGCACGCGCGCACACACACACACACACACACACACACACACACACACACACACACACACACACACACACACACACACACACACACACACACACACACGCACGCACGCACGCACGCACGCACGCACACACACACACACACACACACACACACACACACACACACACACACACACACACACACACACACACACACACACACACACACACACACACACACACACACACACACACACACACACACACACACACACAACACATAGGCTTACTACTTATAAAGCTGTGGGAGAATAACTAGTAAACTATATTTTTTTAAAGTACTTAGCTCTGAACTAGATTGGGTCATACTATAAGCTTTATAGTGAGTTATCTGTGTTAAGTTTTGGCTGGATAACATGCAAGTGTGTATAATATGTTTTAACATATATAAAGCAAGGAGACCTTATCTAAAAATATTAAAACCTATTTTTAATATATTCTTCTACTTAGCTTCATTGTCATTAAAAACCCCTATATATAAAAGTGCTCAATAAACATAATTATCACTAAATAATATATCTTGTTTAAGCAACAATATTAATGAAAATTAACTTTAGAAGTTTGTTTGATACTGTAGAGAGATTTAGGTTCATGCCTAGAGTTAACATGTAGATCTTAAAAGTGTTTATGTTCATAGATACAACCAAGATGATAATTTCGTATTGAATATTTTAATAATGTAGATATTATAATTCAACATTATAATGCTTTGCATGCATATTTACAAATACATTAGTAAAAAATAAATGAAACACAAATGCTTCCTTAGTCAAAGGCAGCAAATATTTTAAACATATTTTTATGAAATGTTTACTCACAATAGTTTAGGAGTTAAGATCCAATAGCAAATTAAATGTTTAAAGCCTAGTAAAAACTAGTGTCTTTATCTTATAATCATATTATTGTTGAAGATAAAATTATATAAATCCGTATTTATATATGTTTTTCAAGTTTATAAAACAACCTCTTTTTTGTACGTTAGTGTAAACGCAAAAAAATGCCCAATCCCTAGAAAACAGTGTCATCTTAACACATTCTTACTACTCACCCAACTAATGCCATCACTAATGCCTTGACGGGTCCAGCTATATAAGCACTTTATTAGGAAGAAAGAATTAATGATGAAATATCATAAGCAACTATCATTAGCCTCAATACAACAGTGTTACAATTACAATTGTGTCAGCACTGGTGGCACAATGCTGTAACCCAACTACATGGAGACAAAGTGTTTGGGAGATTGTAGGCGATATGTTCCATGTCCGGTTCTCTTAATACTGACATGGCGTCCGCTTGATGATTGATTGCTATCGGCGTGGACACTACTAGAGAAGTCTGGGGTGTCCATGTTGGGTGGTAATCATTGTGCGTATGTTGTGTGGGGAAGATAACTGAGTATCAGCCTTGTCAATTAGCTGAAAATCAGACCAGAACTACGTGGTTTGGATTCCACGTAAAGCTGTAGGTACCTTAGTTTCCTTGGCTGTTGGGCTATTAATAAATTGCCCTTTCTGAGGAACAGTTGAACTCAGTTAGTAACCAGACTACATTCATCCACACTCATCTTACAATCATATAACCATTCATATTCGCCTTAAAACACCAACAACGTTGTGTCGGCGTCTCATATGAAAGAGTAAGAATAAGAAAAAAAAGAACAATCTACAATTTTCCGGTGACAACAGCATCAATGTGCTATCTACACTATATTTAAGATTAGCAGACGTTTTGCCCGTGCTGTGATGTAGCATTCTCAGTAGTATTGCTGTAGCGTTCTACAAGTTGTTATGGTAATGTTTTTATCGCTTACCGTGCAATGGGCTTTACCAAAGCCTAAGACTAAAAAATATTTAGAAAAATAACATATTTTACTCAGTTTTGGATGAAAAATTATTTTGTTATTTTATAGTAACGGCAGCAGTCCTTTGCTGTTTTTCTAAGATTAAAACTATACTTTTTAATATAAATATAAGGTACACTATTTTTATTGATATAATTTATAGACCAGCAATTTCAACTACGAAGTTTTATTTCAATATATTATTTAGTTGATAAAATGTTACGCTAAATTATGACTTGAACAAAGAATATGTATTTCTTAAATTATATAAAATTAATTTTTTTTATGCAAGCATTTATATGGCATTATGCTTTATATGAAAAAAGCTTTAGTTCATTTGTGAGACCTAAAAAAACAAACATTTAAATAAAATAACCCATCCAGAATTGATAAAAGGTAGGTTAGTAAGCGTGGAAGAGATTAATTTAACTGACTTAATAACACCAGTGTCCATATAAACCCATAATTTACAATATCAACATGTACAGAAGAATTTAAATTTATATTTCAGTATTTCGAGATTATTTTGTTTGGACAGGCCATTTTCATGTAATTTTAACATTTATTTTATGTTCATAAAACAATATAAATCCTAATATTGATAATAACACAATAATAAATTACAGTATATTAACGTAACGTTAGTTATATTAATTAGTGCTTAAATGTAACTAACGTTTAATAAACGTAAGTTAAATATATAATAAATAAGATAAATATACCAAATATATAATTATATAATGTAAAAGAAACGCAAGTTTAATGTAAACACAGTGGCCCGATGGAACTGAGACTACTCGTAACAGTTCTACATACCAAGCTGTCCCTCCGAAACCCTACAACTTATAGTTTAATGTAAACACAGTGGCCCGATGGAACTGAAACTACTCGTAACAGTTCTACATACCAAGCTGTCCCTCCGAAAACCTACAACTTATAGTTTAATGTAAACACAGTGGCCCGATGGAACTGAAACTACTCGTAACAGTTCTACATACCAAGCTGTCCCCTCGAAACCCTACAACTTATAGTTTAATGTAAACACAGTGGCCCGATGGAACTGAAACTACTCGTAACAGTTCTACATACCAAGCTGTCCCTCCGAAACCCTACAACTTATAGTTTAATGTAAACACAGTGGCCCGATGGAACTGAAACTACTCGTAACAGTTCTACATACCAAGCTGTCCCCTCGAAACCCTACAACTTATAGTTTAATGTAAACACAGTGGCCCGATGGAACTGAAACTACTCGTAACAGTTCTACATACCAAGCTGTCCCTCCGAAACCCTACAACTTATAGTTTAATGTAAACACAGTGGCCCGATGGAACTGAAACTACTCGTAACAGTTCTACATACCAAGCTGTCCCTCCGAAACCCTACAACTTATAGTTTAATGTAAACACAGTGGCCCGATGGAACTGAAACTACTCGTAACAGTTCTACATACCAAGCTGTCCCTCCGAAACCCTACAACTTATAGTTTAATGTAAACACAGTGGCCCGATGGAACTGAAACTACTCGTAACAGTTCTACATACCAAGCTGTCCCTCCGAAACCCTACAACTTATAGTTTAATGTAAACACAGTGGCCCGATGGAACTGAAACTACTCGTAACAGTTCTACATACCAAGCTGTCCCTCCGAAACCCTACAACTTATAGTTTAACTGTCCCTCCGAAACCCTACAACTTATAGTTTAATGTAAACACAGTGGCCCGATGGAACTGAAACTACTCGTAACAGTTCTACATACCAAGCTGTCCCTCCGAAACCCTACAACTTATAGTTTAATGTAAACACAGTGGCCGATGGAACTGAAACTACTCGTAACAGTTCTACATACCAAGCTGTCCCTCCGAAACCCTACAACTTATAGTTTAATGTAAACACAGTGGCCCGATGGAACTGAAACTACTCGTAACAGTTCTACATACCAAGCTGTCCCTCCGAAACCCTACAACTTATAGTTTAATGTAAACACAGTGGCCCGATGGAACTGAAACTACTCGTAACAGTTCTACATACCAAGCTGTCCCTCCGAAACCCTACAACTTATAGTTTAATGTAAACACAGTGGCCCGATGGAACTGAAACTACTCGTAACAGTTCTACATACCAAGCTGTCCCTCCGAAACCCTACAACTTATAGTTTAATGTAAACACAGTGGCCCGATGGAACTGAAACTACTCGTAACAGTTCTACATACCAAGCTGTCCCCTCGAAACCCTACAACTTATAGTTTAATGTAAACACAGTGGCCCGATGGAACTGAAACTACTCGTAACAGTTCTACATACCAAGCTGTCCCTCCGAAACCCTACAACTTATAGTTTAATGTAAACACAGTGGCCCGATGGAACTGAAACTACTCGTAACAGTTCTACATACCAAGCTGTCCCTCCGAAACCCTACAACTTATAGTTTAATGTAAACACAGTGGCCCGATGGAACTGAAACTACTCGTAACAGTTCTACATACCAAGCTGTCCCTCCGAAACCCTACAACTTATAGTTTAATGTAAACACAGTGGCCCGATGGAACTGAAACTACTTGTAACAGTTCTACATACCAAGCTGTCCCTCCGAAACCCTACAACTTACAGTTTAATGTAAACACAGTGGCCCGATGGAACTGAAACTACTCGTAACAGTTCTACATACCAAGCTGTCCCTCCGAAACCCTACAACTTATAGTTTAATGTAAACACAGTGGCCCGATGGAACTGAAACTACTAGTAACAGTTCTACATACCAAGCTGTCCCTCCGAAACCCTACAACTTATAGTTTAATGTAAACACAGTGGCCCGATGGAACTGAAACTACTCGTAACAGTTCTACATACCAAGCTCTCCCTCCGAAACCCTACAACTTATAGTTTAATGTAAACACAGTGGCCCGATGGAACTGAAACTACTCGTAACAGTTCTACATACCAAGCTGTCCCTCCGAAACCCTACAACTTATAGTTTAATGTAAACACAGTGGCCCGATGGAACTGAAACTACTCGTAACAGTTCTACATACCAAGCTGTCCCTCCGAAACCCTACAACTTATAGTTTAATGTAAACACAGTGGCCCGATGGAACTGAAACTACTCGTAACAGTTCTACATACCAAGCTGTCCCTCCGAAACCCTACAACTTATAGTTTAATGTAAACACAGTGGCCCGATGGAACTGAAACTACTCGTAACAGTTCTACATACCAAGCTGTCCCCTCGAAACCCTACAACTTATAGTTTAATGTAAACACAGTGGCCCGATGGAACTGAAACTACTCGTAACAGTTCTACATACCAAGCTGTCCCTCCGAAACCCTACAACTTATAGTTTAATGTAAACACAGTGGCCCGATGGAACTGAAACTACTCGTAACAGTTCTACATACCAAGCTGTCCCTCCGAAACCCTACAACTTATAGTTTAATGTAAACACAGTGGCCCGATGGAACTGAAACTACTCGTAACAGTTCTACATACCAAGCTGTCCCTCCGAAACCCTACAACTTATAGTTTAATGTAAACACAGTGGCCCGATGGAACTGAAACTACTCGTAACAGTTCTACATACCAAGCTGTCCCTCCGAAACCCTACAACTTATAGTTTAATGTAAACACAGTGGCCCGATGGAACTGAAACTACTCGTAACAGTTCTACATACCAAGCTGTCCCTCCGAAACCCTACAACTTATAGTTTAATGTAAACACAGTGGCCCGATGGAACTGAAACTACTCGTAACAGTTCTACATACCAAGCTGTCCCTCCGAAACCCTACAACTTATAGTTTAATGTAAACACAGTGGCCCGATGGAACTGAAACTACTCGTAACAGTTCTACATACCAAGCTGTCCCTCCGAAACCCTACAACTTATAGTTTAATGTAAACACAGTGGCCCGATGGAACTGAAACTACTCGTAACAGTTCTACATACCAAGCTGTCCCTCCGAAACCCTACAACTTATAGTTTAATGTAAACACAGTGGCCCGATGGAACTGAAACTACTCGTAACAGTTCTACATACCAAGCTGTCCCTCCGAAACCCTACAACTTATAGTTTAATGTAAACACAGTGGCCCGATGGAACTGAAACTACTCGTAACAGTTCTACATACCAAGCTGTCCCTCCGAAACCCTACAACTTATAGTTTAATGTAAACACAGTGGCCCGATGGAACTGAAACTACTAGTAACAGTTCTACATACCAAGCTGTCCCTCCGAAACCCTACAACTTATAGTTTAATGTAAACACAGTGGCCCGATGGAACTGAAACTACTCGTAACAGTTCTACATACCAAGCTGTCCCTCCGAAACCCTACAACTTATAGTTTAATGTAAACACAGTGGCCCGATGGAACTGAAACTACTCGTAACAGTTCTACATACCAAGCTGTCCCTCCGAAACCCTACAACTTATAGTTTAATGTAAACACAGTGGCCCGATGGAACTGAAACTACTCGTAACAGTTCTACATACCAAGCTGTCCCTCCGAAACCCTACAACTTATAGTTTAATGTAAACACAGTGGCCCGATGGAACTGAAACTACTCGTAACAGTTCTACATACCAAGCTGTCCCTCCGAAACCCTACAACTTATAGTTTAATGTAAACACAGTGGCCCGATGGAACTGAAACTACTCGTAACAGTTCTATATACCAAGCTGTCCCTCCGAAACCCTACAACTTATAGTTTAATGTAAACACAGTGGCCCGATGGAACTGAAACTACTCGTAACAGTTCTACATACCAAGCTGTCCCTCCGAAACCCTACAACTTATAGTTTACTAAGCATTAAAACTAACTTTAAAGCTTCTTATCTTAATCCATAACCAAACAAGTAGTCTTCAGGGCGTATTTAACATCTCTGACATATATGGGACTTACTGTGTACTTTATATATATATATATATATATATATATATATATATATATATATATATATAAATGTATAAAAGTATATACATTTATATATACTGATAATTGCTTTAAATTGCAATTTCCATTTTTATATAATTTTTATATATAATAATAATTATTTAAGTACATTTAAAACACTTGGTCATACAGCTCTCTAAACTAATTAGACTGTTTCAAAGTTACTAAATTCAAATGCATTTAATATATGAGCATAATATAATGAATTAAAAACAATAACACGACAAAATAACAATTGTTATTTATCAAACACAAATACTCAGAATGATAGCCTTCATATAATTAATAAACTGTAACTTTTCATTTCCCAACCATATTAAATTAAATTATATCAAACTACAATATATGAATATAAATAATGCATGAGAATATCTTGTGAAGGAAAAAAAATTATCTAACGTATTTTTGTATGTGAAAACAATAAAGACGGCATTACTTTTATCTATATCAGTTAGCCTAATTTCTTATAGTCATTTTTTTACTTTCTCCCATATGCGTCAGGATGGAGAAAGTATTGTAATCGTAAAAATAAGTATTTTATTTAGCATAATACGTGTTGTACAAGTAAACGTCACACAACACAAATTCATTACAATATAAGCACAAAATGCACAAATATCTTACAATACAAGTACAAAATGCACAAATATTAATGGTGATCGATTTCGGTGAGTCGTTGGTCTCAGGAAGGTGAGCGTGGTTCATCGAAATCGATTACCATAATATTTGTGCATTTTGTACTTGTATTCTAATATATTTCTGCATTTTGTGCTTATATTGTAATAAATTTGTGTTTGTGACGTTACTTGTACTGTAAAAATATGTTTCTTACAAGTTGGTCAGGGGGGACCTAAAATAATCCATTTTAGGTCCCCCTGAATCAAAAAAGGTTTTATTTTTTTATTTTATTAATTTGTTTTGTGTATTTACTTATGTTTGTCTGTTCACTATGCTGGAAACCAAACTGATGGATATTTAATGAAATTCTGTATAGAGGTGTATCTAGCCCGTTTTTAGCCCTTATATTCGGGCCGTTTTTCACTTTTAAAAATTTTAGTTTTTTTTTTATCGCCATAAACATACAAAAATGGAATTTTATCACAACTAATTCTTAAGATGTTGATTAAATGTTTAGGAAATATGTAAATTACAAATTAAATTATTTTAGTCAAAACTGCATGTCCCTAACTTTAATATTTTCCGAGTTATATATTTTTTATACGGGTAAAAACATAAAAAATGTCAATTATTTTCACGCTCTATTCTAACGATTTGACTAGAGATGCAAATTAAAATTAAAAATAGAGTAGTTGCCACCACAATAAATTGAGCCTTAAGGCTGAGGCCGAAAGTTTTTAAAGGCTGTTTACATAACATCTGGCTGTGTGATTAATTGAACAGCTGTTTTTGAAGATTATTTTTGTCCATACTTTTACTTAAAAAAATAATTGTTTCGTATGTACATACCTTGCAAATGTAATTATTTGTATATCTGTTTCTTATGTGTGTTTTTACATCCTCTAATTTTACTTAATTTCAACAATACATTCATAATTAAAATTTTACTTGAAGCAATCTTATACTTAATATTACATAGTTTAAAGGTGAGATTCTTAGCGTTGGAAGGGAAAAGGGAGTTTTGTGCCAGTTAATTGGTACCATTTATTATTTATTTCACTATCATCATTGGTATTGAAATATCTATCAGACATTAACTTAGGTTAATTAATTTAACTTAAGGGTCGATGGTTAATCTTTTATTGTTTATAATAAGTTTTAATAAACTTAATAATATATCAAAGCAAGTTCAGCAACTTCTTCCATATAACGTACAATACACTAGAGTAATATTTCAAAGAATGCTAATGAGTGTTTTAATTGTAAATGAAACTGAACAATGAAGTAATTAGTTTGAGTCTATATATACGGATTACTGAGATGTCGATGTCAGTCAGAACCGATTAGTCACGTTGATGATGCCAAACCCAATTACGAGGTTGGAGCAGAGCTGCCGAGATATCTGCACTCGAGTACTGAACGTTAACACCATGGAAATAGAAGCATTAAATACAATGTAAAATAAACGAATTGGAAACAAATTTAACTATACAGGATATACTTTGAAATATTTATTGATTGTATATACGAAAATATCTAGTAAGTAAATACATGTCACATTATTATGTTTTGTATTATAACTTGAAATCGTATTCTAATAGTATTGCCCAAAAAATTTCAAGCAACGTAAATGTCATAAATAAAAATTAAAAAAATCATAGAATATTAAAATTGACTTCCTAATATATGTACTCATTTAGGGTTTAAAGTATTTATAAAAGTCCACCAAGACACATAGCTTAAAACCCTATCATTCATAAAACTCACACTCCAAAAACGTTTCCTTGTTATGCCTATGAAAAATAATAACATGCATTGATTTTAACGATTTATTCCAATGGTAATTTAAACAATACTATGTTAAATATATAAGAGTAAGTTATGGATTATATGGTCAGAGAATACATTTTTCTGTAAGAAAATATACAGTCGAATTAAATTTGTACAAAACTGTATAGTAATCAAAGCATAGCAGCAAATTTGAGTTTATTACAAATTCACGAGGGTATTATTTAGTTATTCCTATTAATTTTGTATATAAATTATACGCATTATTATGTATCTGACATTAAACACAAATATTACAATACTAAGCATTGTATAAGCGTAAATATTGAAATTTGTTTTTATTAATTCTGAAAACGCTAATGAAATGTGGATTAATTTTGATTCTGAATGAGTAAAATGTGTGTTAATGAGCTAATGTAGTCACTGTTACAAACTAAGGATATTTTTTAAATATTCCGTTGAATAATAGTCTAATGCCGAATAAACATTCGATAGTTAGCAGCTGAAAATGTTATTAATTTTGCAGGACTCTAAATGGGATAAAACTGAGAACCTCTCACTTATGAAGCTGGGATTTAACCCACTTCACTATCTTTACAGTTCACAATCAAAATATAAGTACTCATGTACACAATTAGCCTAAAAAACATATAAAATGATTCCTATTGCCAAAACATTATTCGAAACTCTAAATGTAAACGTAAATTGAAATGTTAATACAACTAACTAAGAAATAAGACACTAACACAAGGGTTTGTAAATGTTTTTGCTTGATTAATATAAATATCTCAATAGTCTAACTTTGAACCTTCTTCTTCATACTATTGTTTATTCTTCATCTCGTTTGTTTGTCGTCAGTCCTTCCATGAGTGTATCGATCCAAGTTCATTGTTTCCCGCACCTTGTAGACACGGCAGAACCCTCTTTTATGTTATATCAATATATTTAATTAATTATTTCGTTTAAAGATTAATTATTACGTTTTCATAATTTATTATTTAAAATCGATATAAACCTAAAAAAGGATCACGCACGTGTATGATGTTAAGGGTATCAAAACGTTGATTTTTCGTAATCATTTAACTTGATCAACACAGTTGATACATTGATAATTGTTTAATAAAAATCACTAAAATAAGAAACAAATTTGAAGATTAATTGATTGTTTTTATATTTTGTTAGCTTGTATTACAAATGTCAGTGACTGCTAAGTCCTTTAATACCCTACTGAGAATGTTGTTTACTTCTAGGTATTGTATAATAATTTGACGTTTTTTTCTCTTTAAGTTTTGAAATATAATGAATATGACTCATCATTGATAAATTACACTTAAAGGAGAGGAACTGAAGCACTGCTGTTTGGACAAACATCTGCCATTATGAAAAACTATTTTAGAGCAAATAAAAACCCACCATAACGTTAAAATTACGTACGATAACTATACATAAGGTTAATCAGATGTTTAAAAAAATGATTATTAATTAATTAGAGTAAATGATAGTAAACATTTGTAGTGGTATAACATGGTTGGACACCCATATAATTTCACTTATTCTTATAATTCAAGTATTATTTTCATATTATTTTTATCGTACTGAAAATAATAAAAATAATATGTTATAAAAATATGAATTAAACTTGTTGAGGTTTCAACAATGTAAGTAATGGGAATCTCTAACTAATTACCATTAATGATCTGTCCAATTCGAACAAAATATAACTGTTCATCAAGTCCTAATTTCTTACTTCTGTCTAAATAGAAATCAGTTGGGTTGGTTACCCAGGCATTAGAATGTTCACCAATTTCTTCTGTGAATAAAACCCCTTAGGTTAAAAATATAAAATGTTAAAAAATATGAATTGTTGAAAATTATATTCAGTAAATAGAATTTATAAAATGTTTTAAAGTGAGACAAATTTTAAAATTTATATTGTTAGATAAAATTATATAGTTGAGTATTTTTTTGTGTAAAAAAATTCTAAAAATATAAAAACTATTTTTTCAGTGACCAACATGTTATTACAAATTATAATTTTAAATGTTAATCATTTGTACCAACGAAATATGATCATTAAAATCTTTGTTTGTTTATCTCTCTAGCATAAGTATAACTATTTTATTCAACTAATATTGATTTACGACTTATAAAAATATTATTTAAATAGGACACAAATATTAATCTTATAATTAAATGAAAATCACTTACAATATTCTTTTAATATTATTACTATACCATAAATTATAAATTATTCAATAATAAGAAAGTAATTTTATCAAAGAAAAACTTAATAATATCCATTGGATTCATATAGGGATATATAGGGATTCAATATTCATATATAGGGAAAACATGTAATCTAGACGTAAGGAGATGCAAAGATTGAGGTACCAGATTAGCCAGTAAGTCACCTCGACCTAGATTACAGGATTGAGGTTGGTAGTAATTAGGCGTTCATCCCAACCAATACGTAAAATATAAAAACACTTAACTTGTAAAATATATAAAAATAATAATGTATCTAAAACAATTACAATCACTTATAATAATTCCGAGCTAATACTGTTTTATTTATTTTTTAAGTAGAGTACCCAATAAATATACGCAATAAATTATATTTTTTCCTTATCGTACTAGTAAATTAAACAATTGTATAAAATGGTGTTATACACGATTATTCTTAATCTTCACACGTCCCTTTGACCAGAATCGTAACCTGAACTGAATATTGTAATACATAATATAATATTAAAGCACTAATAATGAACTTCTATGGAAGCCTAACATTTTTTTGAATGGCTACGTATATTTAACAAGGCTGTTGTACAAAAAAATAATAATATTTGTATAATATCGGAAAGCGTATCAAAAGTACTGTATTCCATAAAATTAATGATGATACAATTATAATAACCACGTTACAGGAATAATTCCCTGCATAGATTATAAGCATGTGCGTGGGTTAGATACAAAGCACAGCCAGTAATGATGAAACTAAAGTAACGGTTAAATACTTACTGCTAATGAGTAGTATCTGATATAACGTGTTGAAGAAAAGGTAACTATATCTTGTATACATTAAAAAAAAAAATAATGTGAGGTAACTTACAAAACAAACATAAAAAGACTTAGAGTATTTCAGAAAATTCGGAGTTAGGAAGTTATTAGTCTCTGAACTGTGTCCTGTTATTGATATTGCGAACGCAACAACTCCTCAGCCGTCTCGTAAACAACTTGGGAAAACCACTTGCTGATCTTCCACTTGTACATTGTCACTCGTCCGCAGGGGCAGCTGAGGTGTGCAGCTGACGGGCTTAGTGACCCCGCGGTACCCTGAACTCATTACCACACACACCTATAGTTACATACCTAAGGACCGCACTGAGTCCTTAGATAATGAACCGAGCATGGGAGCAGAGGGCAGCCTCACTGGCCAGCCCTTGTTTTCCATTGCTCGGGCCAAATCAATATCGGGGGGGGGGGGGGCATGTCTCTCTCCGATTCTGAATCCAACTTGGCTGAGGACCGCTCAGAGCCCTCAGACAAGGACCTTGGCACGGGGAAGGAAGGCAGGGGCAGGCCAGTCTGAAGTCCCCGGTGCTCGGGTCATGGGTTCGGCGGAGGGGGGCATGTCGCTCTCTGACCTCGAAAACATCCTTCTCGGAGCCCAGGCTCTGATCAGCTCGATCGGACAGCTGGGGCTCTGAATAGGATGAAGATAGCCAGGAGAAGCACTCCTGGCAATCAGAGGAAAAGGCCTATAGGCCTCAACTGACTGATCACTGGAGGGGGTCCTGTACAGGTCACTCCTCAGTGGTCAATCTAGTAAAAGATGAGGTACTCTCAATGAGGTTTGACCTCATTGGGACTAAGTATCTTTTCACCAGACCCCATACTGTGGATTTTGGGTCGAGGGAGTACTGGGACGCTGTTATTAGCCCGGTTTCTTCTCACGACCCATTTGTATGGTCCACAGACGGGTCAAGAATAGGCAACAGAGCTGGATTTGGTGTCTATACTGGCGACCCTAGGACAAACGCGTGCGTGAGCCTGGGAGCGTATGGCACCGTTTTCCAAGCTGAAGTCGCCATACGTCCAGCGCAAATTATGATAGAGGTTTGCGGGAAACATATCCATATCCTCTCAGATAGTCGGGCGGCCTTGGGGGCCCTTGACTCCTGGAAGGTTTCGTCTGGTCTGGTCTGGGAGTGTGTGGAGTCCCTCAGCATCCTGGGTTCAAGAAATCAGGTCCTGCTGGAATGTATCCCAGGAAATAGGGGAATAGAAGGCAGCGTGCAGGCCGATGCCTTGGCTAGGGAAGGCGCTATTAAGCCCTTCATTGGTCTTGAGCCGGCCTGCGGCGTCTCGGCTGCAGCTGTCAAAATACCAACCAAAACTGGGTCCCAGACATCTGGAAAGATGGCGGCGGTTCCCAGGGCAATGACTCGACAAGCTTCTTGTCAGGAATCCTTCCCAGAAGTCAACAAAGTAACTTCTTGGGTTGAGTAAATTTTACGTAAAGCTGGTGGTGGGACTCATCACCGGTTACGGTAAATTCCGGAGGCATCTAAGAACGGTGGGACTCCTTACGGAGGATCCCATCTGTCGCCTCTGTGGGTTGGACGAAGAGTCTGTAGAACACACTGTCCGGGAGCGTGAGGCCCTTGGTGCCGGCAGAAGAGTACCTTTTGAAGGCTCACCTCTGGGACAGTTGGAAATTACCAATCTAGTAAAGAAGCTCCTTGACTTGGTCAAGGGCAGCCAGCTTTACGACGATTGGGCACCGGGATTGGCACAAAAAGCCATAGGCTTCGTTGCAAGGGTTGGCTGGACCAACTATATATCCCCTTTTAAACTAAAACTAAAACTAAAACTACATTGTCACTCTCTGCTTCTTTAATATGATCGGGAAGATTTCCGTAAATTATTTGGATAAGGTAATACGAATTAGAAAGTTCAGATTAATTTTACTATAGCTAAAATAAGTTCTATGTCTGGTGGCATACTTTGAAAGTATTCGAATTTTTTTTATTATGTATATAATAATACATTCTTAATAAATAGCTGTCTAAAATTTTAAACTGAAAACTCTATAAATAGTAATGCTGAGGGATTACTATTTATAGAGGGATTAATGCCCTCTCCCAAGAATAGCATTAATTATTGCCCTCTGTGTGACCGCTAGTGGTTCCAGGACATAATACGAGGCACCACCCCACCCCAGTATGCCAAATTAAAGCACTGACTGTACATATGCATAGTAGACTGTCATGCGTTGATCTATATTTAATACTTGACTCAACTATTTAAATGCATATACAAATGTCCATAAAATTGGTTTAAAGTAATGAACATATGAACTCCTTAACATTATCAATTACTACTCCAAAATTTATACTAGTTTACACACTCAAGTGAACCAAAACTAAATATCGCAGACACGGATCACCACAAGAGTGCAATTTAAGATCTAATGGCTCTGAGACTGCATGAATTTTTGATATTATTTGCATATACTTGGATTTTTCTATGTTTACAGTCAGGGAATTTTGATCAAACCAGTGCTTTTTCTTAGCTATATCACTGTACGTGAATGGGAGGGCGGGTGGGCCAGTACTACTGTACGTGATGTAACAATTGTTAATTGATTCATTAAAATTAAATTAGAAAATTGTATTTAGAAAATGTTAAATATTGTAAGAACTGAGAGGTTTAGGAGTTTGGCTTGTTTTCCAAAAGTTTTTGATATAAATTCTCCAAGTTTTGAGAAAAATTCAGAATCTTCCCCTTTCAAATAAAAAAGTAGTTTTTTCCCATATAAATTAGTTAAATAACCAGTTTTTTCATGTCTGTTAATTTCCTGTCAATTTCATGCAACATGTTTTCTGAAGGCAACATGTTTGGTGAGCCTTACCTGTTCAGATGTACTGATTTAGAGGGTTCTAATTGGTTGGTTTTGCTTCTAGAGTTAAGTGGGGGTTAGTCCGTTGGTGGAAGGGTTGCGAGCGTTCCGGCAGTTGGACGATATCTTCTGGATTGTGACCACGTTCGATCCTCTTTCGAATTCACGGCGATTTTAACCGTTCGGTGTTCTTTTACCGTACGGCAATTTTTCTTGTTCGCGTGTGAGTGAGAGGGTGTATGCAGGTCGTGCTTTGTTGTGGTCACTGTTGTATTTAAACCTCCAGGACAGCTACATCTCCCGGAGGCAATTTTGAAATTTTGAATTTAAAAAATTTTGAAATTTAAAGCAATTTTGAATTTAAACAATTTTCAATTTAAAGAATTTAAGAATTTTAAAGAAATTTTAAAGAATTTACAATTTTAAATAATTTTGAAATTTTAAAGCAATTTTCAGTTTTAAACAAATTTAACGAATTTACAATTTATTACAATTTTGAATTTATTGATTTAATAGTTTGAAGAAATTTATTGAAAATGTTAAATTAATAAAAAAAGGTTCTGGTCTGAAGATATTTAATTTATTATTTTGGAAGAGTTGTTTTAATTTATTTATGTTCCATTTAGTCAATAAAAGAAGAGATTTTTTATTTTCGTTTTTATTATTATTTTAAGAAGAAACCAGCTAATTTGTTGAAGTTATTTATAAGAAGAAAAATTTTTATCATTGAAGAATTTTTATTTTATTCCCTCATTTAAGTTGTTCAACATATCAAAAATAAATAGTAGCTTTAATAAGGCTACAGTGAATGGAAGGGTGGGTGGTTCATTACCACTGTACGTGTATGGGAGGGAGGGTGGGGATACAAGAAAATATACCTCCCCCCAACCGCAGTGCCATCTGCAAAAAGAAATATTTTCCCCTGAAGATTTATTCTTGAAATGTTATTAATGTAAATAATAAAAATCATTGGGCCCAGAGTACGTACCTGTACAACACCAAAATCCACTTCTAATAATTCACTCACTTCCCCATTAATACAAACTTTCTGGAGATGGTTTGGGAAGTAACTCCTAAGAAAGTGTAAGGTTGGGTCTCCATTTCCACTGCTTCTAATTTTAAAAAAATTTGGACAATCACTATCCACAACTCTGACAACATACGCTAAAATTCGAGTACTCTGAAATTTAAAATGATTCAACAGTTGGTTCACTCGGAATATGGTGGGCGGTATGTAGAAAATAAATAATTAATAAAATAGAATACATGTCGTACAAAAAATACCATTTTAAAATAACCACGAGAAGAATTAAAATATACAGTTTATATAAAAGTTCTTAATGACAGTAAATACAGTCAACTACAGTTAATATTTATTTGTTTGAGAGGACATTTGTACATGTGTGTCAAGTTAGCTAGTACGTTTACACTTGCTCGATTTTATATTCATACTGATGCGAGTATATACCTGCAGGGCCCGATGAATTCTAAGTACCAAGAACTAGTTTTGGATCAAGTTCCACAATGCGTATAGCGAAAAGCATTTCCAGGATTAGCTCATTTCAAACTATGAATATTTATGTTTGAAAAGAAAATGTAGTATTATTAGAGGTGTGCTTTTAACACCTGTAGTCCATTATCTACAATTTAGACTTATAATAATTAAGAATTATTATAACTTATAATAATTAATAATAATTAATTATAATAATTAATAGTAATTAATGTAACTTATAATAATTAATGTACAATTTAGACTACTTAAATATAATTAAATGATAATCAAATGTAAGAGCGAAAACTCCAAAACAGTTTGATAAAAAAGGAAGTAATACTACTTTGATAAATATTGTAATACATTACTTATTTTAAAAATAGTTGTGTATAGTCTGTAATAATAGTTTTTTGATCCAGTGTAAAAATGTATTCGTCTTAGGTGTAATTTTCCAGTATTTTTATTACAATATAAATGTATGGCGCTCTTTTTGAAAGAAATTGATTGTATCTGATTACAATAAATTAATGAAACATATACTGAAATAAAATTGTCTAGAAACACTTTCAATGTTTAAAAATTTTACCATCTGGACTCAACACTTTGGCCTGGAACATGTTTCCATTCATCTTGTAAAAAAATATGTATATTATTAGCGATATTATTTTTACTACAGTATAACCAGTCTTCATCAACGTTACACAGAATGTTACCCAATAACATACAACTTGGTTACAACATGGCTGTATAATATCTAATTAAGAACTTCAACATTTCTCACTTTAATTTGAAAATATATAGTAGTATAAGTAGTGTAAATGTTACTTGAAAATATATCAGAAATTGTCGTTTTGACAGTGAGGATACGTATAATGTCCATTCACATAGAATGGGCATTCTCTGCCATATAATTCTCCTGGTTCAATGTTGTTTTAAGGATTAAGGATAAACTCTAAAGCACCTTACTCTGGCCTTTGCCCTCAAAAACAAGCCAGCATACGGTCTCAATGATTTGTGTAACGTTATGTGTAATTGTTGTTATGTTTTATATTTAATTTAAGAACGGCTTTTTTAAATGAAAAAACATCAATAATTCATAGTCACAAATAAATGAACAATTCCTTAACTGAATCCTGAATTAATTAAAATGTCTGTATTAGGTAAGGTATAATACATTTATACATTATTTACAATATGTTGAAAAAAATTATAATTTTATTAAATTCTTAGCAGACAAATAATATAAATAAAAGATACTGTTTTCTTTTTATAACTCATTTATGAGAAGATTTTAAAAGTTAATAGAGATTTAGAAAATAATTTACACACTATTGTTAGTGATTTTATGTAAATTACAATAAATATTGTAATGACGGCATTATGTAAAGACTTCAAGTATTTTATTGAATGTTCAAGACTCGTAAACATTGAAGTACATAACTCTCACTGCTACATACAAACTGTGATTGACAAAATGTGATAGCCTTAAAATTCTGTAAACATATATTAGAACTGTTATATTCATATTCTTTGTATAGTCAATACATATTGATAGTTTGTTTAAAACAATAACACATTTCCTTCTGTAAAATAATATTTTTTCATTATTAACAGTTACAGTACAGCATAATTTACTCTTGGTATGAGGACCATCATTACCACTTCAACATTAAGCTCCACACCAGATACATGTCTTAGCTCTTAGCTGATAAACACAAACTTACAATTTTGTTCACTCACTAGTACCCTGTTTAGGCTTCATAAGTGTTGCTTCGACAAATAACAAACTATAAGGGATTAAAACTATCAAATAAATTAAGAACATAAGATTAATAAAGCATTCATTATGTGTCAACGTAAATGAGTTGTAAATATTACGAGTAATACCTTTCTCTCCTAATGTGTACATTAAACTGTTCATTTGATTCCTTTATGATTCTTCATTAAGTTCTGTTAGATATCCATTAAATCTTTTTTGCGTGTTTTTCGATTAAAATAAAAGATAATCTGTGTGTGACTCGATTACCATCCTTTGGTTTGTATTAGATTTCCCTACACGAACAGTTTCTTGTATTTGTTTAGTCTGAAACCCTCTGCATAATAAATATAAGTGCTAACCACTAAGCTATTAAGAGGCCAACAAACATATTTGCATCCAAGGGACACTGATTTTGATCCGTTCATTTGGTTATGTGTATGGCTGCCTCCATGTTGTATTTACAATTCCAAGTTGCCTCCATGTTGTTGTTAGATTAGACATTCCTTCCTTCTAAACAAAATAATTCGCTTTATGGACTTGATACTATCTTCTAAATAATAGTTTTAATTGAACATGAAAACATCCGTTTCTTATTTACAATAAATTAATTAACTACCATATTTGTTCAATAAAATGGAGCAAGTATATAGTCTGTAAATAGTTTGGATACTAGAGTGTCATTAAGATGTGATCAGTTCATACATCCCACTTGGCTCGAGGGTTGTTCAGAAGGGTCAGGATTACGTTAAGAGGCTTTCTCGCCAGTTACTAATGCCTAAAACATCATAGGTTCTTGAGATATACAAAGGGAGCTAAACATTTCCACTTGTTAATGTGTTCTTAAGGCTACAAAAATAGCTTTATAGATAGGACAATTGCTTTGTTATTTTAAAATTGATTTTAAAGAAATATTTCATACCTTCGTATATGATTTTTGTACTGGGATATATATGTAAACCAATATATTTTTGTTTACGTATATATCCATTGCGTGTGCTACAGCCTTCATGACCAACTAAAATAACTTTTGAATGTCATTTTTAAGTTATGGTTTACAGTCGATTTCATAAAATAATTGTCTAAAAGTAGGCTTTGTAGCCCAAATTGTGTAATAATTTTCGAACTTCAAAGGCGACCAGTTAAAAAAATTATTTTTAATGTAACAAGGCTCATAATGATTAAAATAAATAAAATTGATTCAGTAATATTACAAATCTTTAATCAGTAACAGTAGCTTTTACATATTAACAAGTAACAATTAATATGTAGCACAATCTTGGGGTGAGTAAGTGTAATAAAATAGTTGTTATTATAAAAGTTTACTAATACAAAAAAATATACAGTACAATTAGGGATCAACTCGGACGAATGACTCTATAGTTATCTTAATTAATAGCTGTATTCTTAAAAAAGTCTAAGTCTAAAAAATAACTTGAATGCACTGATTACTATTGTAAAGCTGAAGTAAGTTTTCTTAGTACAGTTTTCAAAATAACAATGCTATACAAGTTATAGAAACTGATAATATTTAATATTTTTTGTCGGCCAAATCTAACTGGTTCAGGATATTTATATAATGAAATAACAAATAGTAAAAGTAAATTGCAATAATTTTCTTATACGTTAGAAAATGCAATCTCCTTGTACGATAAACATGAGGATGTAAGTACACAGCCATAATACTACGTATAATTATTTACTGTAGAGTTAAAATCATTGACTCCAAAAGTAAAAATAGCTATACATAACTTTGTGTCGTAATTGTGTTTTCATTTTAATAATCATAAATAAGGGCGTAACTATTAAAAAAAAACATTGTATCAATCAAAATGAAAATAGCATGTATATGGCAATACGTATAAGTCAATTCCAATATTTTACTAACCATGCTTATCACACACATACACACACACACACACACATATATATATATATATATATATATATATATATATATATATATATATATATATATATATATATATATGTATATATATATGTATATATATATATATATATATATATATATATATATATATATATATGTATATATATATATATATATATATATATATATATATATATATATATCTTAAGTTTTTTTAACTACAAGTACAGAAAAATCAATTTACCAGCGATAGTTTTATTTAAATAGTGTTAATACTATTATTTTTAAATCACAAATATTGGTAGTTTAGTTATGAAAAATTACAATTGATTTTATTTGTTAGTCTATTTTATATAAAACTATACAGTTTACTAAACTATATAAATAATATACCCATAAACTAAAAGAAGATAAACAAATTACATATTAAATTTCATTCACAATGTCTCCCCTAAATACCCTCTGCTTCACTGTTACTATTTATAATTCGTAAATATTTCCCCTTTATAGCTCTTACCTGTACCCTACTACACTTATTCTCTGTCCGACACTTTCCATATATCAACTGCATTTGTGACAAGTGAGGGTCTGAACTGGTACTACGGTCAAGACATAACAAAAGAAACTTTCAAGCCCATAAAAAATGGTATTGTCGAACTGGTCCGATGCCAATCTCGCAGGTTGCTAGGAATAATTCGCAAAACGGATAAAAGTATTGGTGTAAAAATTGGAATAATATTAGCGCCAGCCTATATCTGGAGTGTAACTTTACATGGGGGTCCAACGTGGACGATTGGGAAATAAGATAGGAAAATACTGGAAGCATTCGAAACTTTGTGCCATAGAAATATTGTTAGAATTAGCTAAGTTGAGAACATCACAAATTACGAGGCATTGAAGGTATTGAGGTCGCGAAAAATTTTAAGGTTGAATCTAAAATTTTATGGGATGTGATTCACATTAAGGTCTCAAATGGAAGGTAGAAAAGATATTCGAATGGAGAACTGATGCAAACCAACATCAGAGATAAATACTCTTACAAGAAGAAGTTTCATAAGCAATCTGAAACTATGCATGTAAATCTATATGACCCACTCTACAACAGGCACCCTGTATATAATATAGGTATGGAAACACTTCCCCCCCACTCTCAGGTTCAATGTTATAACCTCACTAATAACACCAGATCAATATTACAACATTTAGTGTCAAATAATAATTAATATATAATTAACAGAGTTTTGTATTATTGAGCAGTAACGTTCATCATGAGTCAACCAAACTTTAAATAATATTTAAATATACGTTCCATTAACTTGTGTCATTGAAATGTGTGAAAACTATTCTTCATAAGGCAATACGATTTACCTATCTACACCTCATTAAAACCATATAAAATGAAAGTATCAGCTTATAAATAATACAGTAAAGCGTACTTATTTTACAAACTTCTCCGGAAAAAATCGTAGTACTTTATCAATTGCAGTAAAAATGTAAAATATTTACTAAGGTATCGTTAGAAAAAGAATTAAATTGCTGCAACGAACACAAATAATTGTTTATAATGACTAATATAGGGTAGTAGTAGACTACTGATGGCATGCAATAAACTAAAACTGTTTCAAGCAAAATATATTGCCTAAAACATAACATATATTGTTACAACGTTTCCGAGCAAATGAATATGCAATTTTCACTACCTAGCCCAAGGTTATTTATGAACAGCATGACCCTTTTTAAATTAACTTAGGTATGCATGTTACTCCAATAAGAATGTTATTATACTTTATCTTCAATAACATATTGTTATTAAACTTTTTTCAACCGTAGGGAATTATATTGTTGACATTAAACGAATAAATATTAGTAAAGAGGTAGATATATATATAAACTGTATTACTGAGATTAGTACTTTAATCTCATTGCACTAGTATAATTAAATTTATAATACTTATTTCATTTATAGAACAATAAAACTTGTTAGCTAACACACCCCCTCCCCCAACCCGTATATGTACAGTGGTTGTATCCCACCTGCTTGCCCATCCATACACGTATTGTGATAATGACCAAAACCAACATCCCATAAACGTACTGGGTACCATCGTCCTGACTCACCCGTCCATCAAACTTGAGGGATCCATTAAGGAATGGGAAGGGCCTACTTTGTGAATTCCTGAGTTCTGAAAAATATAAACGTGGTTTATTGAAGCCAATCAGCATAGTTTGTAAATTGTTTACTTACATTGTAATTAATTTGTGTTTTCGAGGTTTCGCCTGTTGTATTTTGTATATCAACACCAACAAATCATTGTTACTTCCTTACATGAATAGTAACAATGTATAGCAACAATGAAATCAAACTTTTATCGCTTAAATGGTGAAGAGGCAAGTTGCACTTTTGTGTCATTTTAGATATTATATAAATGATACAATTTAGTTAAGTTTTCTTCCATCGTTACTCTATATACTAATTACATGTATATATTACAGTACAGGTTTACGTGCTCAAGTATCAACTGTCTCATTTAACTCTGTAATTGGATCTGGCTTCACCAACTTGTCTAATTTGATCTGATTGGCATCGAACTGTCGGTATGTAACGTGTATTCGATTTAGATATGTTCGATGTAATAATATATCTACAAGAGGAAGATTATTTAAATATGATTTTGTACACTGTGTATGTTAAGATTACCTGTTATTTTTGACAAAATGTATTTAATTATACAATTATAGAGTTGCAAAGTTTTTTGTAATTTTGTAATAATTGTTCGCTAATTGAAACGTTTACTTAATGTAAATAGTTTATACTTTATCGGCAAATAACAATTAATAAAATACACCGTTATTAAAACTAATTTAACATTTATACATTTACATACAATTTTGGATGGTGTTTTACCTCTAGTAAAATTGTAAAATGTCATTTCACTCTACTTATGAGTACAAATATACTTTTCATGTACCAATATGATGAAGGGACTGATAAAATATTCCTTATAAAATCTCAGTTATTTTTCATAACGTATATTACATTTGCTAAAATAATGGAGCATACACGCTAGGTAGGGGCTAGGGTTATTCGGAAGGCAATAACAGTATATTAATACAATGAAACAGTTTTTTAATTCAAATAGCCCAGCTTGTATTAATGATTTTTATGATAAATGTTGGTGAAATTTCTCATCACATGCGCTTGACTGTGCAACTCATTTATCCTTTGGAATACACAATATGAGTATAATTTAAGCATAACTGAACAAGAAAGTGAGGAGTGGGTGTGGTGGATGGGTTTTAGTGTAGACAGTTTGGTAATAACATAAGGTGTTTTTACATTAATGTCGTTAATATTTTACTAATATATTAAATACACTATATTAATAAAATAATAGACGTGACTCAATAGTCTTGGGCAATGAGGATAGCTCTCTGCTCAGGACAAACTGGACAAGTTTCTTGAGCTAAGTCCATTTCTCTGTATTACGTTTTATTTACATAGTAAGCTAATTTTCAGAAAAAGAATCTTACGTAACCAATTATAAGCAGTTTTTCTCATTTTAGAATGTTTACTTACGAAAATACGTTTAGCCTTCAACAACAGTAGGCTTACCTTTGATTTTTTTAATTTTTAAAGTTTTATCAAAATCTAAAAAAAGCTGTATTATATTTTTATATTTATAGATATAACAAGCTTTATGGTTTGGGTAATTTACTTATCTGAATTAACATTCAAAGGGAGTGTGAGCCCAAACAATGCATGATATAACATTTTACTGTTCTTATCTTTATATCTTATCTTAATGTTATCGTTTATCATATGAAAAGTGTTTAGTTTTGTTTTTCTTAGATTTTACGTGATCTTGCTAAAAGAGCGTGTACGTATATTTCACCTTGATTTTCATTGGCTAGTAATGTGTATGAGATAGCAAAGACTACTACTAAAATTCATGGTGATGGCAACAAAAATAATATTGTTTTTATTCTGCCTATTCCGAAACTAAATAGTTTAAGATAATAAATATATTTAGAAGAAATTCCATTAAGAAAAACACAGTTATAAGTACATGAGTGCTAACTGCTGTCTATACATTCTAGATAAAAGTTGGATAATACTGTTTGATGATTTAAAAACTTGTATGTAGAGAAATACAGTTGAAAATGAGATCCATTCAACGATTGTCACAGCTACTTATGTCAGTGCAACTGGAGGGTTGGCCAGATGACGTTATCGTTGTCATTCTGCCATCTACAGACGTAGCTTCTTGGCAGTAACAAAATTACTTTTTTATAAAAAAAAAGCTTGACGTAATATTCGGTGTACCCCATTGAATGAAGGCTTTACTTGTGCTGATCAATGATCCGAGAGATGTCACTTAGAATAAAATTAGTACGTAGGTTTTAAATATTTTGAGAGGTGCATATAAAATAATAGGTTTTAACATGGATAGTTATATAAATTTAATTTATTACTATGACACTAACTAAATAAAAATGTTGAAAAACTAATTTTAAACATGTTTAGGTAAATATTATAAAACTACAAATTTGTCTAAAAGTAGGTGCTCATGCTTATCTGAGGCACAACTGAATCTATGGGAATATATTTTTCACTACACTACTATAAGTTCAGCTGTTTTCGTTATGTGTTTACAACCTGCGAAACATCATATTTTCAACAGCTGTCTATTGTTTACTACCGAAAGTAACATTGTTTACAACCGAAAATTTTCCACAGTCAACAACACCTGTTTTTAAAACATGTTTCTAATTTAATAAACAGTTAACATTCCAAAATAGTATATTTCATAACAAGAGTGGAAAGTGGGGTTTTGCATGTTCGAGACCATATGTTTGAAGTGTGAGACTTGTCGAGCACTTCGAATGGTCGAGAACATACACTTTCACTCGAGCTTTGAACGATACTTTTCACTACACTAAAGAATAAAAACAGGTGTTGTTGACTGTGGAAAATTTTCGCTTGTAAACAATGTTACTTTCGGTAGTAAACAATAGACAGCTGTTGAAAATATGATGTTTCGCAGGTTGTAAACACATAACGAAAACAGCTAAACTCATAGTAGTGTAGTGAAAATGAGTTTTTATTCCGTAGTGTAGTGAAAAGTATCGTTCAAAACTCGAGTGAAAGTGTTTTGTATGTTGTCGACCATTTGAAGTGCTCGACAAGTCTCGCACTTCAAACATATGGTCTCGAACATGCAAAACCCCACTTTCCACTCTTGTTATGAAATATAGGCCTACTATTTTCATGTTGTACTAATATATGTTATTTGATAGGAACAATAATTAAGCATTTTGTAACTATTTTTTATATTACATTTATTCATTGTACATTTATTTAGTTTTTAATTACATAAATAATTATATTAATTTGTATTCAGATAAATAATATTAACCCCGTCATAAATTTCCAAAATAAAATAAACAAAATTAAAGTTTCTCACACACACCATGCCGTTCTATATTCCAGCGATATTTAATCATCCAGCCAGTGAACGTTTAGTAGAATATCGATACTTATTGTTATCAGTTAAAATCAAGGAAACCAATGTGGTAAATAAATCTTTAAATGTATAATACGTTTACAAATAAGGTGGTCTTTAGATTAATATATTATGTGAAGTTGGCAAATACCAGTATTTTTTCTCTATAGTAAAATTACATTTTATTAATTATGATAAGAATATGAATGTATAGAAAACTATCAAGAAAATATGAATACCATTACAATACAGTATTCAAGTTTGACTCATGGCTTTTTAAATGAAAAGGTCTTCTTGAATTTAGCTACTTAAATCAATTGTTTTATTTAAAAAATGAATCTAATAAAAACTTAAAGGTTAAATAAATGTAATAAATATTCATGAATTTCTTTAAGAAAATAAACTTTTGATATAATAAAATATACCCCTATAAATGATGTATTAAAAAAATCGTGTCGCATAATATGTTATAATGTTGATAGTTAAATAAATTAACAACATACTCTGCTTCCGGTTTAAACCCTCTAACTACATGGACGAGGGTTTAACTCGTACAGCAACAGTAACCTCGTTACATATGGTTCACATATTTTTTTAAAATATGTACTCAGTATCTTACTTCAAGACAGGTTAAAATCGTCCGATTTAAAGTTCACTGACTGTATAAATACGCATACTCAATCATAAACCCCTCATACCACTGGCGAAGAACACACTACTTTACTCTCGAGGTCTCGAACGTGGAAAGCATTTCGTTAATTAATCACGACACCATAAAAGTGGAAGAGAGGACTTAATAGTCCTAACTCCGACTGATAAAGACAACTTTCATTTCATTTCAAAACAGGATGACTTTAGGCTAAAGACTTCTTTAATTATTAACATCATGTAGAAGTGGGTGGAAAGATTGAAAACATAGATGAAGAGACCAATTTCGAAACAGTCGTCTGTGCTACGATTTTGAAGTAAACCATCCAGATCAGGAAATTTGTCTTGACATGTCTGAAAATTCAACATGTTTTAACTCAGTCGGTCAGTACACATGTATTTCGTTAAAAATATGTATTGTTCAGTCATGAAGCTATATGTATTTGCTATAAACTGTACTTATTAAAGAGTTTTAACAATTATTATGCCTAAGAACACGTTTCAAAAAGTAGAGTATATTAAACACAAAGTTATTAAAAATCTATTTATATACACTATAAAGAATATTTTCAAAATTTATAATTACAAGAAATTAAATTCCTTATAAAAAATAATAATATGTATTATTAGTATATTCTTACTAAAATATAACTAATTACAACAATACTACAATTACATAATAATATTTCTATTGCAGCGAAATTCAAAGATATAAGTCAATCTAATTTAGGCAATACAGGGTTGAGGCCACATCTATGTGGACGTGTTTCCAGTGCTGTGGGTTGCAGTGTAATTGTAACGTATACAGTAGAGTTGTGTAAATGGTCTGCGGATATTGTCAACAACATCACATTGTCAGAACATATGTGGACTTTAGAACAAACTGTAACAAGGCTAATATTGCTGTACATGTAGTTAGAGGGTTTAAACCTGAACCAGAGTATATTGTTAACGACGTTACATTGTAAGAACATATGTGGACTTTAGAACAAACTGTAATAAGGTTACTATTGCTGTACATGTAGTTAGAGGGTTTAACCTGTACCAGAGTATGTTGTTAGCAACGTTATATTATCAGAACATATGTGGACTTTAGATTTAGAACAAACTGTAATGAGGTTACTATTGCTGTACATGTAGTTAGAGGGTTTAACCCGTACCAGAGTATGTTGTTAGCAACGTTATATTGTCAGAACATATGTAGACTTTAGAACAAACTGTAATGAGGTTACTATTGCTATACATGTAGTTAGAGGGTTTAACCCGTACCGGAGTATGTTGTTAGCAACGTTATATTGTCAGAACATATGTAGACTTTAGAACAAACTGTAATGAGGTTACTATTGCTGTACATGTAGTTAGAGGGTTTAACCTGTACCAGAGTATGTTGTTAGCAACGTTATATTATCAGAACATATGTGGACTTTAGATTTAGAACAAACTGTAATGAGGTTACTATTGCTGTACATGTAGTTAGAGGGTTTAACCTGTACCAGAGTATGTTGTTAGCAACGTTATATTATCAGAACATATGTGGACTTTAGATTTAGAACAAACTGTAATGAGGTTACTATTGCTGTACATGTAGTTAGAGGGTTTAACCCGTACCAGAGTATGTTGTTAGCAACGTTATATTGTCAGAACAAATGTGAAATGAAATGAAATGAAATGAAATGAAATGAAATGAATGAAATGAAATACGACTTTATTTAACCAGGCGAAGTTGGGACTAGAAAGTCCCTTCTTCCACTTAACCTGATACAAAAATAATTACAATTATAACAGTTTTGTTTTTAAATACAGTAATTGTAACTGAATAAAAGTAACAATAACTATTATAATACAAAAAAAAACTATTTAAAGTAAATAATATTATAAATTATATATGTAATTACAAGTATAAAATAAATTAACAGACTTAGAAATAAAAATAAGATTATGAAATTCCACTTACACCCTCACACACGCTCTCTTCAACTGGATCACACGCTCATTCACACATATATTAACTAAATAGTAAATCATAAAACTAAAAGAAAAAAGGAAAAACTTACAAACCACATTCATACGTATCCTCCAGATGCTTGCCAAACACTACCGGCTATCATCGGACCCGCAGGAGAAAGGCTTTTACCTCCGCCCTGAAGCGATAACAGTTATCAATGTTCCTCATACCGTCTGGAAGGGAATTCCACAGACGGCAAGAATTTACGATAAACGATTTATTAAATATTGAAGTTCTATGAGTAGGAATACAAAGAAGCGAAGCACCCCTGCGTGTTTCCCGGGCACTAATATGAGACAAAAACTTGAAGTTATCAGACAGATATTTAGGAGACTTCGTGTGCAATACCTTGTGTAAGAAAGAAATGGTGTGATATTCATAGAGCCCCTTAATTTTTAGTAAAGAAAGTTGATCATAGAATTGGGTTACATGATCTCTTCTTGAAAGATGAAATATGAATCTGATGCAGTAATTTTGTGCACGTTGAAGTCTCTCAGAGAGCTCGGCAGACATGTCATTAATCACGACGTCACAATAATTAAAGTGAGTGAGAACTAGAGCCCTTACTAGCAACACTTTGACATTCAGTGGTAAGTAAAGTGCAAACCGTTTCAAACTGTGTATGCCTGCAAACACTCTGTTACATATTTCAGTTACCTGTTCCGCCCATCCCAAGGTCCTAGTAATAGTGAGTCCAAGGTTACGTACTTTGTCGCTGTATTCAAGTGCCTGGTTGTTGAGAATAAGTTTCGGGATGACATTGAAGTTAAGTTTGTTAAGAAGTTTGCTGTAACCAATTATTATGACTTGGGTTTTATTTTCATTCAGTTTCAATCCATGGCGGAGGGCCCAAGAGCTAATAGCTTGTATGTCGGAGTTCATAAGAAATACACATCTGTCCAAGTCAGTAATTGAAAAGTGGTGATATATCTGCAAGTCATCTGCGTACAAGTGAAATTTAGAGTTTAAAATTACATTAATTATGTCATTGATATAAAGAGAGAAGAAAAGTGGCCCTAGCACTGTACCCTGAGGTACACCTCTAGTAACAGATCTCAAGTGTGAAGCACCATTACCAGCTTTCACACACTGTCTACGGTCAGATAGATATGACCTCACCCAGTCAACACAACCATCAGAAAATCCACTCCTCTTCAACTTAAGTAAGAGAAGAGGGTGAACAACGCAGTCGAAGGCCTTAGAAAAATCAAATAAAGTTAAGAGTGTCAATTGCCTACTGTCCATGGCACGACGAATATCGTCAGTTATTTTTAGAAGTGCAGATGTGGTACTGTGTTGTGGTCTGAATCCAGATTGAAAATTGGACAGGATATTGTTACGTTCTATAAATGATGATAGCTGCTCATGTACTACTCTTTCAAGGCACTTGGACAATGCTGGGAGGATATTAATAGGTCTGAAATCAGAAGGTGACAGGGGAGAGGAGCATTTATGAAGTGGGCGTACAACAGCACTTTTCCAAATGTTTGGAAAAGTGGAAGACATGAGAGACCTATTAAAAATTAATGTAATTATTGGGAGTGTGACAGGCAAAGTATCTTTGATAAATTTAATAGGAATATTATCGGACCCGACTGCATTACTTGTAGTTCTCATGACTGCTCTACACACATCAGCCTCCGTTACAGATGAAAAGGAAAACTGCTCCTCAAAATGAGGTAAGGGCAATCTATGAAGTTGGTTGATGTAAGCAGGAACTCCTGACTGGTCCACTGGTATATTTACGAAATAATCATTGATGGTATTGAGATCGATGTTGATGGATTTTTCAACCATGGGTTTACCAAGTCCCATTTCTTTGACTTTGGACCATAATTTTTTAGATGATTGGTGGAGACCAGAAAAGGATCTATAGTAGTACCTAGCTTTTGCATTACGTATTTGTTGTTGAGTACTATTTCTAAGACGTTTATAGGATAGCCAGTCCTCAGGCAACTTTGAGCGTTTCGCTCTTGTAAACGATAGATCTCTTGCTTTTTGAAGGCGTCGAATATCATCAGTAAGCCAAGGAGCAGGCTTCTTTGTAACTCTTTTCGTAATCAAAGGAGCATGCTTGTCATACAAGGTAATTAAGATGTTATTAAATGCTTGTACCATATTATCAACGTCAGGGGAAAAAAGTACATCGTCCCACTGAGTTACATGCAAATCGAAAAGAAATTCTTCAAAATCTATGGCTTTATAATTTCTATGTTGAATATATTTGGGTTGTGATTTAGGAGGCTGAAGCTTGTAGGCACAGAAGATGAGATCATGCTTAGATAGGCCAGGAGCAGGGAGTTGTCCATGGTGTGCGACATGGGTGAGATCGTTAACGGCAATAATATCCAACCAAGTATCACCAGTCAAAGTGTGGTGGGTGGGCTGAAGTGGTAGTATTTTCATGTCACAGGAGTCAAACATAGTTGTCAAAAATGTTTTGTTGTAAGTAGTTTGACCCACCAAATCGATATTGAGGTCTCCCATGACAATTACATGCCTGTACCCAGCCATAAGGTCGAGAAGAATATGTTCAAAATCAGCTAAGTACCCTAGATTTGGTGCCCGGTAACAAATACCAACTAAAACGTGTATTCCATTTAGATTAACGTCAATAAACATAAACTCAGGTCTTCCTGGAATTAAAGTGTTTGAAGAAAATATAATTTTACAAGGGAGGTGAGACTTGACGTAAATTGCTACACCACCACCTCTTTTGTGAAGGCGGTCGTTTCTAAATAAATTATAACCAAATAGCTCGACACTTTTGTCACTATACGAAGGCTTAAGCCACAAGTCTCAGATATTAATATGATATCAAAAAGAGACGATTGAAATATTGTCATGAATTCGTCAATATGACAGAAGAGGGATTGTGCATTAACGTGAGCTGCCTTGAGAGTATTTGAGAAAGGGGCGAGAGTTTGGCAGAGAAGTTGAGGCAGGGGGTGCGAGTGTGTCTGCAGGGCGGGAGGAGCGTCAGGTATCACGGCGGGCGGGTGAGACACCACGGGCACAACGGGACCGGCAGCGGACGGCACATTTTGGAGGAACCATTCACACCACTCATACTACAATCATACCTACAATCATACCAACAATCACACCATAACAACAAAACTAAAAGATACTTATACATATTAAATATGGATATATAATAGGCCTACGTCTCCTAGATCGGCTCTGAGTCAACAAAAACATAGGTAATTAAAGTTGGTTTGACTTCAAGTTGAAAATAAATGAATGAAATAGAGCTATACACAATTATGATTGTGAATTTACTTTTAAATAACAATAAAAATTGTAAAAAGACACTCAAAATGCTCAAGATTAATGCAGAAGTACGGGTTTCATACATTATACTTAAATTTGCATACGCTTTAATAAACAGTTAATAGGGGGGAAGTAATAATAATAATAATAATAATAAATAAATAAAAACTTACTATTCTAAACCATATACACACACACTCACACCAAAAATACATCCTAACAACAACAGAGCAAGATAACCTACTAACAAAGTAATTTTAGTTATATAATGGGTTGCAGTGATGTAAATACTGATCGAATGTCGATATAATAATTGTGCTAATATGCTGTTGAAAGTGGAACATTAAGATGGTAATAATTTGTCGTTAAATATACACAATTAATAATAATAATAAAAAAGAAAACTTTGTAAAAGTAAAAATAATAATAAATCAATGAATTAATTGTGTAACTATTATTTAATGAAAGACAACATTTACTTTTCTTTAATTGAATTGATCTAAATAATAACGGTAAACATAGTAATTAATAATCAAATTAATAAATCAATAAAAATATATTTGTAACTAATATTTAAAGAAAACATTGATGACAACTAAAGATTGAGCACATGAAGGTTTAATAAATAATAATTTTATATTTTTGTCTATGTATTTGAATACAAATTTGTTCATGATTATTTTAAATATCTTACGTCTTAGCAGCGGTAACAGGCAGGTCCTCCATTCGAGTGGCACTCCCCCGGCGGCCGTCCCCGTCGATCCACATCACCCGACCGTCTACAGTCCATGTGTTGCGGACTCCGAAGATGGTTGAAGCCCTCCGGAACACCTCCAGACGCAGCTTCGTAAGATCCTCCCTGATGACCATCCCGGATCCTTTCAATTTCTTCTTTTCGGCAAACACCCTTCGCCGATCTCTGTAGCTAACGAACCGTACTATGATCGGCCGGTGTTGCTTGGAGCCATCAGGGCGGGGCTGCGGCACAGGTCCGAGGCGGTGAGAGCGACAGATGGCGGCTACCGGAAGCTCCACTCCAAGCTGGTCCTGGCAGAGGCTGACCATCAGCTGATCTGTGTCCTCCCCTGGCTTCTCAGGGACTCCAAAGACCCGAACACAGTTCCTACGTTGGTACTGCTGAAGGTCATCCGTCTTCTGCAACAGTTGTTTGTCCAGACTCTGCACCATCTCAGCTAGCTTCGACACTTGTCCCTTCAAAGAATTAATTTCCTCCTTAAAAGGTCTTAAGGCGTCAGAAACTGCTTTATGTACCGTTTCTTCAATTTTTTTTGACAACTTAATTACTAGGTTGTCAAAAACATCACTCTCTTTGGTAAGAATATTTTTCAAACACTTCTCAATGAAAGCAGGGTCGACCGCAGGTGGCATTGTTGGGCAGTCCTTATCAGAGACGCTTGAGAAATGCGATAACGGTCCCTCGGACTTTTGCTTATCAGCAAGCTTGCCTCTCGTCCTACCAGCCGGTGGCGAATTAAACATGAAATTGCATTCACTAGAATGCAATTTTTACCGTCAGGTGAAAAGCAAATAGCAAACGAAATTTACAATTTTATTGAAAATATAGTTACCTTCAGTTATATCACAAATCACACACTAAAATATGCAGTCAAACCACTCAAACAATCAAAGAAAGCACGAGCCGATCTACTAGCGTGGCCTCTACTCACAACTCATCTAACACATTAGAACAAACTGTAACGAGGTTACTATTGCTGTACATGTAGTTAGAGGATTTAACCTGTACCAGAGTATGTTGTTAGCAACGTTATATTATCAGAACATATGTGTACTTTAGATTTAGAACAAACTGTAATGAGGTTACTATTGCTGTACATGTAGTTAGAGGGTTTAACCCGTACCAGAGTATGTTGTTAGCAACGTTATATTGTCAGAACAAATGTGCACATTAGAACAAACTGTAACGAGGTTACTATTGCTGTACATGTAGTTAGAGGGTTTAACGCGTACCAGAGTATGTTGTTAGCAACGTTATATTGTCAGAACATATGTGGACTTTAGAACAAACTGTAATGAGGTTACTATTGCTGTACATGTAGTTAGAGGGTTTAACCCGTACCAGAGTATGTTGTTAGCAACGTTATATTGTAAGAACATATGTAGACTTTAGAACAAACTGTAATGAGGTTACTATTGCTATACATGTAGTTAGAGGGTTTAACCCGTACCGGAGTATGTTGTTAGCAACGTTATATTGTCAGAACATATGTAGACTTTAGAACAAACTGTAATGAGGTTACTATTGCTATACATGTAGTTAGAGGGTTTAACCCGTACCAGAGTATGTTGTTAGCCACGTTATATTATCAGAACATATGTGGACTTTAGATTTAGAACAAACTGTAATGAGGTTACTATTGCTGTACATGTAGTTAGAGGGTTTAACCCGTACCAGAGTATGTTGTTAGCAACGTTATATTGTCAGAACATATGTGGACTTTAGAACAAGCTGTAACGATGTTAATATTGCTGTACATGTAGTTAGAGGGTTTAACGCGTACCAGAGTATGTTGTTAGCAACGTTATATTGTCAGAACATATGTGGACTTTAGAACAAACTGTAATGAGGTTACTATTGCTGTACATGTAGTTAGAGGGTTTAACCCGTACCAGAGTATGTTGTTAGCAACGTTATATTGTCAGAACATATGTGGACTTTAGAACAAACTGTAATGAGGTTACTATTGCTGTACATGTAGTTAGAGGGTTTATACCCGAACCAGAGTATATTGTTAACAACGTTATATTGTCAGAACATATGTGCACTTTAGAACAAACTGTAATGAGGTTACTATTGCTGTACATGTAGTTAGAGGGTTTATACCCGAACCAGAGTATAATGTTTACACCGTTATATTGTCAGAACATATGTGGACTTTAGAACAAACTGTAATGAGGTTAATATTGCTGTACATGTAGTTAGAGGGTTTATACCTGAACCAGAGTATATTGTTACCAACGTTATATTGTCATAACATATGTGGACTTTAGAACAAACTGTAATGATGTTACTATTGCTGTACATGTAGTTAGAGGGTTTAAACTCGAACCAGAGTATATTGTTAACAACGTTATATTGTCAAAAAATATGTGGACATTAGAACAAACTGTAAAGAGTTTACTATTGCTGCACATGTAGTTAGAGGGTTTATACCCGAACCAGAGTATATTGTTAACAACGTTATATTGTCAAAAAATATGTGGACATTAGAACAAACTGTAAAGAGTTTACTATTGCTGTACATGTAGTTAGAGGGTTTATACCCGAACCAGAGTATATTGCTAACAACGTTATATTGTCAGAACATATGTGGACTTTAGAACAGACTGTAACGAGGTTACTATTGCTGTACATGTAGTTAGAGGGTTTAAACCTTAACCAGAGTATATTGTTAACAACGGTACATTTTCAGAACATATGTGCACTTTAGAACAACTTGTAACGAGGTTACTGTACCGTACATGTAGTTTGAGGGTTTATACCTGAACCAGAGTATATTGTTAACAATGTTACATTGTCAGAACATATGTGGACTTTGGAACAAACTGTAACGAGGTTACTATTGCTGTACATGTAGTTAGAGGGTTTAACCCGTACCAGAGTATGTTGTTAGCAACGTTATATTGTCAGAACATATGTGCACTTTAGAACAAACTGTAACGAGGTTACTATTGCTGTACAAGTAGTTAGAGGGTTTATACCTGAACCAGAGTATATTGTTAACAATGTTATATTGTCAGAACATATATGCACTTTAGAACAAACTGTAACGAGGTTACTGTACCGTACATGTAGTTTGAGGGTTTATACCTGAACCAGAGTATATTGTTAACAATTTTATATTGTCAGAGCATATGTGGACTTTAGAACAAGCTGTAACGAGGTTAATATTGCTGTACATGTAGTTAGAGGGTTTAAACCTGAACCAGAGTATATTGTTAACAACGTTACATTGTCAGAACATATGTAGACTTTAGAACAAACTGTAACGAGGTTACTATACCGTACATGTAGTTAGAGGGTTTAAACCCGATTCAGTGTATGTTGTTAATTTGTATTTGTATGGAACATATTACAGTTAGTAGCAGCATAGATTACTGGTTAAAATTAGTTAAAGTTTTATATCTGAACCTTAACGATGATCTATTTATTTTATTTTCAGTACACAATATTTATTTTAATTTTATACTGAATGAAACATCTAAATTATATAGTCAGCATATAATATATTGTCACTTGTACGTTTATTTGCTGTTACAATATTGCAACGTTATCATGTAAACTACAATGTATTTGAATAAAAATAGTTTATAATATACCTTTATGATTATTATAATAGGAATATAATATAACAGGAAAGAAATAAATCTTTGAAGTTTTGGCTATTGTTTACTATAGTATGTACTGTAATAATATAAATGTAACTCCTAGTTAGATACGTCTAGCTTTTAGAGTAATACATTTTTAAAACAAGTAACGTGGTAATATTTATTTACCTTTTTAACTTAATCTGTGTAATAATTTTTCCTAGCCCAATTGTGACTGAGTTTTAAACTATATTCTACACAATTTAAACCATGCACATATAAATATATAGAATTTTTAAATTAAATAAAAACTACCTTATTCGTTGAATACGTAAGTGCAACGAAAGAAACTAAAAACAACCTCTTCCTTTTTAATGTTGCCACATTTATTTTAATTTAAAGATTTTGTAAATACTGCAACTTAATGTGTTAATCTTTACACTTGTACGCTTTGTTACTTTAGATTTTAATCTCTGGACTTAAAGGCATGTGCCAATAATTTAAATTATGTTTAACATTGCTTATTAAACAGTTACATTACAAATTTTAATGTTTTTGTCCAAAATTAACATTAAGTCGAACTGATTATCATGTGATACAGTAACATGATAACATTTAATCTGGGAATATAACTAGTTTTAATTATAATTCTGTATTCAATAGTTATGCAACCAAGCATAATAAATTAATTATAAAAACAGCTCAGTATAAGTAATTGTTGTACTTGTGAAAATTAGTTTCCTAACCTCATTTTATTGTTGCGAATAATTTTAATTTTTTACCTTTAGAAATAATAAATGTTTACAAACAGAAGGGGCTATTATAACGACGGCTAAACTTTAAAATTGTATAAAATTAATAAAAGGTCAAAGTTGTTTTTTTTTTTCAAATTACTTACTATATTAAAGCTTTTTTTTATATTCGATACTAACACCTGAAGAACAGCAAAGTACAATGATAATATATGGTTACACTTGCGGTAAAATATGTTTGAAAGCCTTACGATAGCCTAAGTGGAAGTACGTCGGATATTCCTCCCAAGATAATGTTTACGAGATCAAGCACGAACAATGGCTTTGCAAAAGCTTCAATTCCTTACACCCACTCAAACTGAGCCAATATTTGGAATAACTTTTTGTATTCTCTTATGCAAGAAAGATATCTAATATATTGAATCAAATTATTCTATACGTTAAGGTTATATAATGAAATAAATTATATAGCAAAAACATTCATCTTAGAGTTAAATACATTTTGGTTATCGATTCAAATCAATTATTTGATGTCGTTGCCGGGAAACGTCTTTGTGGTGGCCATTATTTTTACAGTGCCTCAGAGAACAATTCATATGAGATTGTATGCATGAGTTACGTCTTTCTCAGTGGTACACTTGTGTTTATTAACTGTTTTATGTTCTTTAAGAGCTGTTTGGTGACATTTTTGTCCTTATAAGATACTTGCAAAAATGATTAAATAAAAGTTCAAATACATGTATGATACTATAAAATAACCTAAATTGCATGTTATTGCAGCCCATATTTATGTCACATTCAAAAGAATTTCACGAATAGCATTGTTAATGAATTAAAATTGGTAAAAAAACTCAAGTTAGCACGTACGTTTCAGTTGCTTTACAATAAAACCGATACACATAGTTTAATTGATGTAAAAGCTTTGTTTGTGAATAAATGAAGATGTAATGGATGAAAGCAACAACCACAGAACTCGGCAGTCATCTTTGTATCACTATTTTGCAGTAATAACCCCTTCAACCATCTAAAAAAAGTAATTATAATACCCTAGCACACTAATCTAGAAACAGACAACACTAAAATAACTTAAGACATCAATTTAATATCTTGAAATAAGGGACGTTTATCAATACCATATTCAAGAGACGTAGCAATAACGTAATGTTTTTAAGCCAAGGCGACAATTCAAGGACAAAATAAAAACTTGTTTCTACCTCGATTTTATCTACAGTAATAGTTTGATATATTTATATATTAGTAAAAAGAACAACTTAGATCTATTAACCTATATTGACACCATAATTACTAAACGAATAAGACATTAGGCATTTATAGAATCAGGCATTTGACTTTGACTGAATCGTTAACAATTATTGTGGCATGAACTATGATACAAACTGAAATTCCCCCAAAATAGCATAGATATTATTACATCATATTTACAATAAAAAAAAAAAAAAAAAAAAAAAAAAAAAAAAACATAACTCTAATTACTTAGACTTTTAAAAATTTTTTTGTATCAGTAATGATTAATGCTAAATATCTCATAAATAAAAATTAAATTGATATTTTTTAGCAAAATAAATAGCTGGTCAAAACGTCTACGTAAATTAGAATCTTTCGGCATAAAAAATAAACAGCACATTTGAGGTAAAGTGGTCTATTTTGAATTTTATTTGTAAAATTATTTGTTTTATGTGCCTTGACGTTTATTTCATATAAGTATTTTTAATAAAACTTATTATTCTGTAAAAGTAGTAAAGATTTGTAGTATTCTTCAAAACCTTTTTCTTATATAAATCTCAATTTTAAAGCATGGAAGCTTAGTTTTTAGATTGTGTAGTTTCATTGTTTTGCTATTGTTAATATAGCTATAAAAATAGAAATAATATTGTATTTTTTAAGTTTGAGAAGTATATATAAAGTACTGATAATGCGTTGTTTAAGGTACTCTTATTTTGTTTCAACTAATCAAATTGATTTATTCGTCAAAATTGTTACCTCGCATACAAAACAGTCGATTAAACAAAAGTATGAGTAAAAGGCATATATCAAATAATTCAAGCAAATATTCCAAATAGTAACAAGCAGATGACCATAGACGAGTTAATAATGAAATATTGAAAACAATAATTTGCATTATTAAAAAAAAGAAGAACTTTCGTAACCTAATTGATGGGAGGCTGTGTTGAATTGAAACACTGTTGAAGTCCAAGCTAAGATATGATATTAAGTTTAGGATTATTAACATTATGATAGATATTAAGACATTCTAGATTAATGTCTGAACATATGGTCACTTCCATTAGGGGTTCTCAATTTGTGTACATAATTGATAGCTAATATTTAGTAAATACCAAACTCCTCTCAGAGGTCCAGCATAATGTAAGTACAGGAATATATCCTTACCTGGTTGGCCTAAACGTACCAAAGAATCTAAAGAAAAATGTATTTTAAGGATGTTCAGGGTATAAAAACATTTAGGCTCATTTTAATTTGTCATCTTATTCCAAAAGTCATAATTATATTTCAATGTGGTGACATGTTTGTTTTAAATATTAACTTTCATTATTGTATTTGTATCTTTGCAAATTATACTCTGTTTTATTAGTATTACTTCAACTGTACTGTATTTTTTTAATTAGGGGTTTTGGCACAATAAATTAGTAACTAACACAATAACTCAGGAACTGCTTTAAGCCATATAATGGGTTCAACAACATTATTTGGTATTTGTAATTATTTTCATTTTTTGTTTGCAAATTTATTCAACAACAACAACAAAACACAGCCTCTTAGCCAGCCCGCAGATTTGTATATGCAATATCAAACCTTATGAGTGAGTAGTTGTTTCAGGGGATGAACACAAATTACATGATAAGTAAAATTTACATGTAATTTTATCACTGAGGTAGAGAAATGTCTTATAGAAAAGAAGTTATTAGGAATAAGTGTCTACGATCTACGATGACCGGATTTAATCCCCAGCAGTCCAGGCTCTGACAGCGACTGGTGAGTGGTAATACGATAAATGTGTTACAAATATCTCATATATTCTTACAGGTTACGGTTTAGGGTCTAAAAATCCTATTATATACAAAAAGAATGCCCTGTAAGAATATACTACCCATTTATTAAATCACTATAAAATCAATTAAAAAAATTATTTATAGAATGTTATAAATACAAAGTTACAGAAGATGAGTGGTAATGATTCATGATATAGAAAATTATTCATGTGGAGGATTACAAGATATTATTAAAGACACAAAGTATTAAAATATTTATATTTAATGTTCATAAATAATACATGTTAGATAAGGGTTTCTCGGAACGACTGCTCTAAATGCAATGTAGCGTGTTTAAAATTGGTGAAATCTATATTTGCTAGTTTTGTTTATATGATTGATTTTCAGAAATGCTATTCATGAATAACTATTCTGTATTTCATGGATTTAAATATATATTTAATACCAATAGCGGAATATTGATAAAGGAAAAAATGTATTGACTTAAGAGATAGAATATATTATTTACTAAAATATGCATAAGTTTTAATTAGGAAATTCTGACTGATGACTGAATAACTATAAGACGATTAAAACCTCAAACGAAACCCAACAAATAAATTTAACAAGAAAACGAGAACAAAGATTAGGATAGGTAGCATGAACCAAAACGTAAATATGAATTATGTTATTTGGACAGAACAGGAATATAAGTCTCTTGAATATAAACAAATATGTATTCTATACTAGAACATAAAAAATAATTTATTGAAAAGAAGCAACCCCAACAAAAAAAGGAATAAATGTACTTTAAAAATTGTTGGAGTACTTTAAAAAATGGTTTATAAGGATGTGGATATAAGGGAATGGAAAAAAATCGACTTAATTGTACATTTGTATAAGACAAAACAACTTAGACTGAAATTAAATCAATCGACGAAGTTGAAAATATAATACAAATGGATATTAATCTTCGAAAGTATTAAAAACTAAGTTAATTTTACTAAGCTTTGGAATAGTGTTTTCATTAAAAAACACGTTAAAGAGAAAATATCATGGGAAGGAAAAACTAAACTAGCCCAGAATCTCTATATTAAAAAGCCATAAATTAAATGACCTGTAGCAAATACTAAATATGGTAATCTTTAATGTCATGTAAAATAGATACCTAAATCGTTCCAAACTTATAATAAATATGATAATGTACTAATTTACTATTTAAAACTGTTATTTATGACTATATTTAACAGTAATAAAAACAATATAAAAAATTATATTTAATAAACATATCTATTTACAGATATTAATAAGTTGTAAAATTGTTGCCAATACATTAGCTAATTGAAACTACGAAATAAACCTTATTTTACCTCGTTCCAATGGAAAGTTCATTTCATTAAGAAACCTTTCATGGAATTTGTATAATCAACTCAATAATTTAAAGTAATTTAAATATTCAACATTATTACCTTACTAATGTTGAGGCCAACTTGTTCAGTATGTTTAACTAAAAGTTTCAGAAGCCCCTTAGTTCGAATATCTCTAACAGCATATCATATTACATGGATTGAACAATTATTATAATGTGATATAATTCAGATTTCCTTATCATTTCATAATATGATCTTTATTAGAAGTTTAGATTTTATTGTTGATAAGAGTTTATGGACGTCAGCTTGTATAAAGGAATTATTTTGAGGAAGGTTTCATGTACTAGATGCATTACGAAAAAGGTCAATTAAACATGGAGTCCCCACTCAACATGATAAAATGTTGGAGTATATATATACAATCACACACACCGATATCGTTTGTTTCATGAATTACTACATGACTGCAGAGCACTCTTATACTAAAGAATGGAACTACGAATGCTATAACCAGTGTCTTGATGATATATGCCAGCCGTAGCCGAAGTATTATCTTTATGTTTTGCATATAGTTACCACGTTTCAGTTCATTTAATACGACCACTTGATTGATATAGTGAATGTTTGTGGAAGAAATACACTATAATCATGGAATTTCTTATTGCTTATGTGGTATTTTACAATATTTTTTCCTAATAAATGTTTATAATAATTCTTATTACATTATTTAAAATTAAATTTTGCAATTAATTATAAAAATAATAAAAACAGGTTGATATGTATTGCTATAAAATTATTGTAGATTTCCAAAGTTTATCTAGTGTTTAAAGAACAAACCCAGAGTGTCCTGTATTTTTTTCAAAGTGTCCTGTATATCTTTACGTGTTTTTAATTTACTTACAAACATGACTAAATTATATTTAAATAACTTGTAATATATAAAATAGGAGTAATTTATTGAACTAAACCTAAACAAGATTCGTGGTTATTTATATCTTGAAAAACCCCAGATATTAAATATAAATTTTAAAAAACAATACTTCAAACAATAATTAGAAACAAAAATTAACTACTAAATAATAGTATGTAATATTTAATAAATAAATAATGTAGTAGTATTAAAAAAATAGTAAACTATCGAATAATAATTGAATAAAGTCTTCTTACACAATATGAAGCGATAATAATAGCCTAGCATTAATTATTGTAAGCCACATTGTTGGATAATTGAAGTGAACGTGAAACGTGTCATGAGGTTTACAAGTACTGACTAGTTAAACTGTTTTGTCTACTCAAACCGAATTGGTGATTATCAAAATAAGTCATTAATGGTACATTAACTAGGAATGTGTACATTGTTCTGAATTGGAAATTCGGTGTTGTAGTTATTAGTACCGATTGAGATATTTACTTATTTATACTTTTTGGTAAAAATATCTCTGATATAAATGATACATCCAGGACGATTTCTTCGACAATTACACTTATAGGGGTATTGACCCATCCGCCCGCCCTTATACACGTACAGTGGTATTGACCCACCCGCCCGCCCATACACGTTCAGTGGTACTAACCCAGCCACCCGTCCATACACGTATTGGGGTATTGACCCACCCACCACGTACACTGGTATTTAAATTACATGCTTGAAAATGTTTACTCAATTTCAATATGAGTGAAAATATCGTAACCAGGCATAATATTGAGACATGTCACCATTCTATATTTCTCAACATTCTTTTGTCACGTTCCTTATAAATTATAAAAATCATACCTCTCCTTTATATTTTCAATAAATATCTGTCACAGATCCATATTATGACTGTTTGTGATATAATAGTTTAATTAGTGGGCTTATAAATGGACTCACTTTTACTTGAGAGCGATTGTGTTACAATACTACGAATACCATTGTAATTGTAGCGTACGTCATTGTTTTTCATAGCTAGAAAAACTTTTATTATAATTTTCTAAACCTTTATTAGTCTTAAAAGATAAGAAATTATTCTATAATCTTTATTTTTGTATTGTTTTGAATTTTCCCCTTTAAAAATTATGTTGATCTCATTTATACATCATATATCGAAAACATTGTATTTTTGTAATGCATTGATAAGCTTAGCACATTAGTAAAAGCGTTTCTCGTTATATGTATTGTTATATTCAATTATTACACTATAATATTTTTGTTTGGCAATATAAAATATATTCCAATTAATATGAAAACTATATATTATTTATATTACTTGACCATTAAAACTCTATTTTGGTAAATAATTAATACGCTGCGTAACTGTACAGCAATTAATTAAAAATAAATGCAGATATTATTTAGTAGTTGCATTTTTATTTTCACCAGAATTTTACAATAATCTTTTAGGATTAGATTTTTCAAATTAGTTTAAAAATCAACTAAAACAATTATACGAACTAGATACCCTCTCCCCACCAACCCTGAGACCCCTCCATACACCCTATATACACAATTCACGTATGGGACTTCCCATGGAGCTTACAACATACGACTGAATAGTTAAAACAACAGCATTTATAATATTATTTTATTAACTAGGAAGATACGTTTGGTATACAATTAAAATAACTATGAAAAGTAAGCGACTACACTAAATTAATTTATTTCAAAATTTGTTTCAACGTACAACAAGTTAACGCTAATCATCAATGATATTTTATACCAACTGTGACACTAAACTATTTTTAGATAAAATCGTGTTATTATTATAATATTATACTTTTTCGTATATTCAGATATTTATAATATTATATAATATTCAAGCCCACAGTATTTATATTTCAGATTTTTAATTGAATTATTAGTAGTCTTTAATAGTTATACTGTAAAAAAATATAAATAAAAGTAACTATGAATATAAACAAGTTATTAATTTAAATGTTGCTAACTGTATCATCTATTAATAACAGCAAACGATATTTAATAAATATCAATATTTACTAAAGTCACACCAGTATTAAAATTTTTGTTTAAATGTATTAATTCAGTTAGTTGACATATATATCGTAATACATGTATATTGTATGTGCACTTTGGTTGTCACTTAGGTTTAAGATAATTTTCAAAATATCAGGCTGATATAACGATATTTGTTTGTAAAATGTAATGAATAGTTTTATAATTTAATATTTATATAATTACATCATTACCTGTGTTATTTTCAGTTTACTTCCAAATTTATGCCTATATGCATTGATCATTGGTGTGTTCAGAGTCTAGACACTTTTTATGCCAGAACGATATGGGACAATGTTTGAAATATCATACTAACATAACCAAACTTTGTAGTAATATACAAGTAGTACTCTCTATAATTGTGTATATGTGTGTGTAAATGTATTTTTGAAAAAAATATATCACTATTGTGACCTAAATGTAGCATGTAACAGTATATATAATGTAAATTTTAGCGTTAAAATTTAAAGTAAAAATGTAAAACAGAACGTATGAACATTTATTTTATTTTTCAGTAAAAATAAAATACTCCATTTTGAAAAATGTGTAAAAACATTACTTTTAACAGAAATGTTCTTTTAAATATAGTAACATTAATTAACATAAAATAGAAACAGAGGTATAAATATTACTGTTTAATGTTGTTTCATTTAGTGAAATGTGTCACAAACAGATTGTGTGAACAATTCAGTCCAACCAAAATGTCACATTGACAATGTTTGCAACTGTCTCAAATGTGAATGTAACTATCTAAACGATTATTTTAGCAGTAACAAAGTTCAAATTAAACAAATGCATGAATTAATTATCAAAATTAATTTAAAACTCTTTTTTTATCATAGCTGTGTTAAGTATTTCTTGGTAAAATGTTTTTGATTTAGTTACTATTATAAATTCAACGAAGGTTTTGTCAATAAAGTAATTTCCTCAATTAAGGAAGGGATGATCGTATTTAACGGTTGCAGTAAGGGCTATACTGTATTTTAAAGGGGCAACTCATAATGTAGACCTACAACTAGTACACTCATCTTTCATAAGGAGTTTTTTATTAGGTCGATATAAATTTAACATCAATAAATTAAGTAATTAATTAATTAAAATAAATAACTTGTAAAGGAAATATATCATTAACGATTATTTAGTGAAATAAATAAAACTAGTAAGGTTCTCAATTTATTTTCTAAGCTTTTTTTCTTTTCATCCTTACAGTGATAATCGATCATATAATAATATACGATGAAAATACAATATTCTAATTTATGATTAAAATATATTATGTACTGAATTATAGTTTATCATTCAATAAGTAATCGCGCACATTATCTTTAGTGTACATGTACATAGAAAGGCTGTCCATAAAGTCCCTAAGCCCACCCTCCTCCCGTTATATATATATATTTTTTTTACCAAGTTGGAACTTCATCCGGGTATTTAGGGCTACAACCTTATTAGGAACGTATTCTTTAAGCATTAAAAAATATGATATCCCTAAAGGGGAGTTTGAGGGTCAACAATGTTTCAAATAGTGTAAAGCCACTTATAGTGTCCCCTAACTTTTAAAGTGCTTGTCAATAAATGAAGATTGATAAACACTAGACACTGCTGATAAATATTTTAAAAAATGTGGCCATATTAAGTACTGGACCTGGAAAACCCAGAGAGAGTTGTATTTAGTGTTTCAGCACAACTTAATATGGCCGACATTTTTTTAGGTTTTACATAGCAATCTATAGTTTTTTAAATATTATTTTTTTAAACCAATTTTAATTAAGTGTCAATTAAAGCCTTTACTTTAAAAATTTTGAGTCAATCCCCAAACCTCCTCCACTTTTTTGGACACATAAAAATTTTAAATAAAAATATCGTTAACTAGTAAAGTTACTACAACGAAGGAAATAACAACTCATAAAACTCGTAGCAATACTTTAAACTCGTAAAATAATATATTCTGTGGGGTATAAGTATAGACTCATGAGGTTATACACACTGATGGTCATTCTATAGAAAATATATTTTTAAGGAATGTCTAAATTTTAAAATAATTGAAAATGCCTTCATTTGGTCCAGTAAAATAATATAACATACTATTTCAAAGATATTAGCAATTTCTGACATAAAAGAAACCGTAAATCACTGGAAAGGTTAGAAAGGACCCTTTGGAAATATAGTGCTATAAATATTACAAATTCAATTCCCCATCCTCTACAAGCCCAAACGTTATTATCTCATTTAAAAAGAGCTGTAGATTCAATTTAAGAGATTTCCATTTATCATCTAAATATCACACCCACTGAATTGGATTCCCTTAAGAACTTTCTGCCAAATAAGTATATTGCAGTTACATGGAAAAATATATGCCCCATAACTTCAGTTCCTAAGGATCTTAAGGAGTTGTCTTAAACCTAAGGATCAAACGATTACCAATAATTATAACAATCTTCAGTTCTTATTTAGCAAAAAATTATAAACATTTTTTTTACGATATAAGAAAGTTTAAGGCAGTTGGAAAATAGTGGTCATCGGAACATGTACTAATCAATATATAAATTAGTTCACAATTTAGGGCTACTGTTAAAATAAATAAAGTTATACAATCAGACCAATAATCAACTTTCAAAACGCACCATCATAAAAATTATGCAAATATTTGAACAAAAATAGTCAATAAAACATTATTTGGTACTACAGTTACAGTATAAAGAAAAATTCTGAACTGATAAACAATATAAAAGATATTCAAAATCCAAACAAATGACAATTTACATAATTTGTTATAAATGATATGTACACAAATATTTCTACTAAGGAAACACTAAAATTAAAAAAAAAAATTATCTTACGATGACTAACAAACTTACACTCATAAAATTAATGATATTCTAAATTCGACTGAAATTTGTATTGAGCAAAACTACTTCAAGTATACTAGCAAACATCTTCTTACACAACTTGGAACAAAACAAAATTATGAACGAATGAAATCCTCACAAAAAAAAAAAATAATAATAATATACTGGTTTCGTTATATTGATGATGTGATATGTCTTTTCTTAGAAAACGAGAAGGAAAGTAATGAATTACTAGAATATTTAAATTCATTAAAAGACAAAATAAATTTACAAAAAAAAAAAAAACAAAAAAAGAAATAAACTATTTAGATCTAACAATCATAAATATTTGAAATAAACACTATTTCAAAATTTTTAGAAAAACAATCCAAAGTGACCTACTTATACACTACAATTCTAACCACTCATGGAAATACGAATTAGCTGGTTTCAGATCAATGATAAACAGAACTTAAAACATCCCGATGACAAAATCTGACCTTGAAGAAGAAAAAACAACAATAAAATACTTAGCATCGATCAATGGTTACAAATCAACGAATTTTTACAAAACTATAAAACGAGTAAAAGTAAGAAAATGAAACAAAAAGATAAGAAAACGTTTATCTGTGTTCCTCATAATACAAAAATGAATAAGGCTATTTGAAAAAATTTTCAACGCAGTAATTATACAATTAAATATAAAACGAAGAACAATGCTTTTTATTTAACTAACAAACTATCTAATAGAGAAAGAAAAATAATAAACATGACAAATTTGGAATATATCAAGTAAAATGCTCAGAATGCAATTCTTTATACATAGGACAAACCGAAAGAACATTAATTCACGTTACAAACAACACACACAAGCAATAAAAAACTACAACTCTACATCAATTAAATAAAACTTTTTTAACCATATTCTACAGTCAAATCACAGTTACCAAAATATAATGATAATTTTACAATTCTATGATTTGAAAAGGAAGGAGAAAAAATAAATTTAAAAGAAAATTTGCATATATACATAATCAATTATAATGAACCACAAAACATATTAAATACGCAAATCAACATTAAAATTCTATATATGAGAAAATAAGAGAAATTAACAAACATAACAGTCAAAAATAAAATTCAACTTACCCATACACTAAATTAATAATATGCTATTTACATATGTTTTATTTTTAATTTTATAACTGTTCATTTGTTGTAGGTTATATTTGTACACTCTGAAGATGGGCTAAGAGGTGAAACCGAGCGTGTTTTATAATAGAAAATGAATAAAGGGTACTTATTGAAATTATTACTTTATAATGCACTGATAATATCTGGGTTTATAATTAAAGTTTCTCAACATATTATAATAAATGGTAAACAAGTTTAAATAAAAAGCAGACTTTTAAAATGTCTTGTGACTTTACACAAACTAAAAACTCTGATACTAATTTATAGTTTTATATTTAAATGTATTTAATTATTTTAACTCATTTGAGTAGTTCCCCTAACCCTCGATCAGTTATTCAGCTCTATTGTCTGCTAGTTTTGTGCCATTACCTTTTCTGCACTGTGAAATGGTTCTGGTGAAAGATGTGTTGATTTATACAAAAATAAAAAAAGTGATTTTGGTTAGTTATTATTGAAGTAAAGCTCCATGTTTAGTTTTGAGAGCTGCAGTGGAAATTGGTAGTTTTCTAATATCATAATGAATACAGTATTAATAATCTTATTATATGTTACAATTAACTTTTAGTAAAAAACAATAAAAACCAATTAATTTATGAATAATGAACCCTTATGAAGTTTACCTACGAAATTGTAAATCTAAATAACTACTAATGCTGTGTTTTCCTACCTTAAGCAACTAGGAACAGTACGAACGGTAAAATCTCAATTATGAAATGGTTATTAAAACTGGTATATTCAATCCTTCCATTTAATTTTAATCAGTATTAATATTAAACTGGAAAGAACAATTTAAGTTGATTTAATATTTAAATTAGTTGTGCCACTCAACAATTCACTGCTAACTTCAAAATGATGCGACTTACATGGATTTTACTACAGGCGTGTAAGAAGTCACTTATACTAGACAAATGTTCACTCACCGGTTTGGAGTTCTTGAAAAAACTTGTGCGTTTAGACTAGTGACTTTTTTATACAGAATCAGTCTGCTTGGTTTGTTTGTTTTATTGACGTTTGAAATGATCATCACCGATCATGTATTGTATCAACACAAGAGTCAAACAATATGATATTTGTATTAGACCATGAATTTCATAAAAATACTAAAAATTATACTTCCCAGGGGCTACTAGTTAGTTAATTTAAGGAAATAATTAATAATTTATGAAACTCTAACGAATGAGTGTTAAAAGTTTAACAAACAAATAAATTAGATTTAAAGATCTGAAAAACCTCCAAAAAAAGTCCCATATTTGTACCATAATATATGCTGTATGTTAACGTGCCACTGTTCTTTAGAAGTTATAACTGTTCTTGCTTGAAATTTCTCTTTATTGTTTTTACTATTGGCTTAATATTTTTAAAGAATCGACAACATTTTTTTACTAATATCAATTGCTTTAGTTGCATCATAGTTAAGGTCCTATGCATTTTTTTACTGGTAGACTATGTGTTTTTCAAAGACAAGAGTCCATATTTTTCAAACACATCTAGGATGTGTTGATTGGTCGTTTAGTATAAATGCCTTTATTTTTCTTTGCAATATACAATGTATATTGTATTAACAAGATGTTTTAATTAGCCTACATATAAGTGTTCTGGATACCGTTAGTCATTCAACGCAGCATACGTATTGCTAATTGCAAATAAAAATAAATAAATAAAAAAACAAATGCCAATATCTTGAATTGTTATGCATTTTTATAATATACACCTTTTTCAAATTAGGATTTACAAAGTTTTAAAAGCAAAACTGTAACCCAGCTACGTGGGGACAAAGTGTTTGGGAGATTGTAGGCGATAGGTTCCATGCTCGGTCCTCTTAATACTGACATGGCGTCCGCTTAATGGTTGCTATCGGCGTGGACACTACTAGAGAAGTCTGGGGTGTCCAGGTTGGGTGGTAATCATTATGCGGATGTTGTGTGGGGGAGATAACTGTGGATCAGGCTTGTCATTTAGCTGAAAATCAGACCAGCACTACATGGCTCGAATTCCACGTAAAGCTGTTGCACTGGCTGTTGGACTATTAATAAATTGCCCTTTCTGAGGAACAGTTGAACTTAGATAGTAACCAGACTACACTCATCCTACACTCATTTAACCATTCATATTCGCCTTAAAATACCAACAACATTGTGTCGACGTCTCATATGTAAGAATGTAAGAGAGGAACACCAAGAGAAATATCGATGTATATGATGCTTACAACCAAGTTGAGAAAGTATGAACTAAACTAAGGGGCAATATCGATGGATCAGAGTGAGTGGTACTTAATAATGATGGGGATGCAGAAGCATTGCTCAGAACAAAGACAAGGGGAAGAATAGTTTCAAAGACCAAGGCTCTCCAAGGGTGTAGCTCTGAGGATTAGTTAATAGTATATAGCTAAGAATACTAAATATAACACAGATATTACTGCTATATAACATTCTATAACCAACAAGACAAGGGATATCACTTAATACAGAAATGATTCGAGAAATAATTTTGAAACATAAGATACAATCCATCATTATATCATGTACACTATTTACCCTTATTCATAAATACTATGTTTAGGTAAGAAAATAAAACTTACTTTCTAAAAGACAATCATGATCCCTGAATCCCCAAATAGACTTCGTGCCACGTCCTGTGATTTACAGAGATGTGGATCAGCTCTGCATCATATCGTGGAACGCAGTTTTCTGACAGTTTGCGGGAGGGATTGCCATGTTTCCTGAACTTGCCAAGGGATTGCCAGTCTAGGCTGTTCAGATGTTACCGTCCGGTCCCCTCGTAAGGCAACGGGTCCCCTACTGCCCTATTGAGCTTCGGCTGTGGCCGGCGGGGGAAACCCAGCGTCACTCAGTGGGAGTCAAAATACGAGGAGCGAGTGAAGTTAGTTATCTTCCAGGTAGCTCATCTACTTAAAATACAAATGAAATATATTTAAAGTGTGGTGATCATTTTATTTACGATCAGGTATATATAATTAGTAAAAAGGAATGTAGTAAGATTATATTATTTGTTTTTTTATTTTTATGTTCATCAAGTGATAAAATTATAATGTTATAATTACATTAAACTTACTTATGCATATATACAATACCTCAATGCCTTTATATATATTACATTATTTATTTATATTGATTCTCACAATCCTTGGAATTCACTTTTTGTAATTCAATATTGGACCAGGTAAAAGGAATACAGATGCTGCACAGGTGGCATTGGTTATTTAGCCAATATAGGCTAGTGGCTTTTTATATTACATGTACTGTATTGTGCTTCGTATGTTTTACTTTTGTATTGTATCTTTTATAAAGTATATTGTGCGTTCAATTATTTTCTAGAAAATACTTGTTTACTGCTCGATGTCCTTAATATTTATTAGAACTGACTTTCACTAGTAATATGTATGTTCTTTAAATTTATTTAATAATATAAATGTTGTTTCATGTTATTATATTTTGTTATTAGCATTTTATATACTATTAAACTAAGGGTACATGTAGAATTATCAATCATGTTTAACAGTATAATTTAACGTCACACAACACAAATGTATTACAATATAAACTCAAAAGGCACAAATATATTACAATACAAGTTAAAAATGTACAAATATTATGGTGATCTATTTCGGTGCATCACGCTCACCCTACCCACACCAGAGGGATTCACAAAAAAATATTTGTGCATTTTGTGCATATATTGTAAAAGATTTGTGTTGTGTGACGTTTACTTATACCGTATATGTACCAACACGTATTACGCTAATTAAAAAAACCTTTTTCCTCTATGAAACAAAACAACACATTTACAGTTTTTTTTTTATTTTTTTTTTTTTATTTTAGAGCCCTGAAAATGTTGTACATCAGAATAACATAAAAGTGTTTTGAATATCCACACATTTATACCACGTTTTATTAAATGTACTTATTACAATAGTAAGACCTTTTTATGATTTAAACTTGTAACTGCAATTTCCCATTAAAAATAAGCATATAAAGTTTTGATCAAAATACACAACTAAATATGTAAGTTAATTATGAAGATAAACTTATGTCTTAAGTAAATGTTTAACATAATGTTCATCAGTAACTGTCAATATGTTGTGTATTAATAATACTTTATTTTAATTCAAAATTGCTGAAAAACTGATATCAAACTATTTTAATAGGCTTTAAAACTTTAAAAAATTAAAAAAATTGTGTTCACGAAACATTTTATTTGTTCTATATTTAGGGTTTTCAGCCCTAATAAGGGGTTCTCACATCAATTTAACATTTAGTTAACACTTGAATGGTTGATGGCACTGTATGTATCACCTAGGGTTGCATATAAGCTCTTTGACATACTGGCCACATAGTGAAACCCTAGGTCCACTAAGTGGCTCAGATACAAAACGTTCCCATGAATAATATTGCTTTATTTACATCAGGAATATTTCTCAGGTTCTGATCTGGAGATAAATATTTGGAACAGAGTCAATAAAAAATTAACAAGAAGTGTGTGAACGTTGATTTAGTTATCCACTAACATAACTACTATATATATACAGTTAACAGAATTTGGTTGGTTTATTACTATATAAATGTGTGTCATCTTGGTCATGGTTGCAGATCTTCATCTTGATATATAAATGATATGGGGTGAAATGCTGAAGGCATAAACTGATAAACAATTATTTCAGAGATCAATAATGCACCGGGAACATTATTTCCTATTTCTCAGTAGATCCTGCCATTTTTATTAAAACATACATTGCAAATTAACACGACATCCAATAGCTTCTGTCCTTAATATTTACTTTTTATTTTACAATATGTATTGTATAATATTATCTTATAACTATTGCAATGTACTAAACGAGCTGTATGGTATATTACTCATCAAAATGTCAACCACTTTTTTTTTAAATCACAAAATTTACCATTAGGTCCATACCCAATTTTAATTAAACATAACATATTTTGTATGGTCTTTAAACCAATCAAATACACATTTGATATTACCTTTATTAATATTATGGCTTCAGGATTGTGAAATAAGTGTTGATATCGTTATTTGGAATGAAATAAAGTGTTCATGCAATACTTATATATTATTAGTGTGTAATTTAACTATAAATAGAATCATCTTTATTGAACTTTATATTTAGTAATGAATTTACTGAAAATAATTTCATACAGAGTTTAAGGTATATCAAACAAAATCCTAAAGTCTTATCAGAAACATTGTTCTCCTAACAGCATGAACACCTTCCAACATGAACCACGTCACGTCTGCGAGCGTTAATAAGCAAGGGATAAGTGTCCAGGATTAGTTTCCTTAGAATGTGAAAACCTTGATACACGAACCAAGTCACGTCTACGAGCATCACTAAGCAAGGAGTAAGTGCCCAGGATGGGTTTACTTACAGTGGGAACACCTTCATACACGAACCAAGTCACGTCTACGAGCATCACTAAGCAAGGAGTAAGTGTCCTGAATGGGTTTAATTACAGTGGGAACACCTTCATACACGAACCACGTCACGTCTACGAGCATCACTAAGCAAGGAGTAAGTGCCCAGGATGGGTTTACTTACAGTGGGAACACCTTCATACACGAACCACGTCACATTTATGAGCATCACTAAGCAAGGAGTAAGTGCCCAGGATGGGTTTACTTACAGTGGGAACACCTTCATACACGAACCACGTAACGTCTGCGAGTGTTACTAAACAAGGGGTAAGTGTTCAGGATGTAAACAAGGGGTAAGGTTTCCTTACAGTGTGATAACCTTCATACACGAACCACGTCACAATTACGAGCGTTACTAAGCCAGGGGTGAGTTTCCAGGATGGGTTTCCTTACAGTGTGAAACTTTCATACACGAACCACATCACGTCTGCGAAATTTACTAAGAAAGGGATAAGTGTACAAGATGGGGTTCCTTTCACTGGCGATTTCCATTTGTTATAGTCCATTCCATATGGCAAATGTATGTAATTTTATTTTAAGGAAAATAATAATCTTGCTGAAACTTTCTTATACTAATCTTTAAGCTTTTTGCTTTGAATACATTTTGTAATATTCAGTTTATACTAAGACATTATAAATTATTATTTTATGAACGACTTTAATGTACCATCAATTGTTATTTTAATTTGTAATACCTTCAAAACTTCAAAAGTGACATTTTCCCTATTTGTTGTAACACTACAGTGCGTGGAATGTAATGTAACTAGCAAGTTTCCAGATAGTTTTAAACATTTATTTAGACGTCTCGTTACAGTTGTAACTTAAGTCATCTTACCTAGTTCAAGTTGGTTTTGGCCTCACCACCATAGCTCTTAGGCTTCTCATATATTTTTTTACTTGTTCCCACTAGCTAAGTCTTGGTCGTTCTAAGGGTTTCCTTCCTCTTGGTATGTCTTCTAAGACAGAGCGTATTTTGGAGTGCCTGCTCCTTCTATGAACATGTCCTGCCCATCATCATTATTTGGCTCTTAATTGTAGCAATAATATAGTTGACTCTTCATAATTATAGTTCTCGTGATTATCTGTTTGTTCTGATTCTCTATAGACCATATTTTGATATAAGTCCGAAAATTCTTTTACGTATTTTATTTTTAAAATAGATTAATTTTCTCCCAAATTGCATTGAAAACGCCCAAGTTTCTAAACCCTGAGTGGTGGTAGTCGTATTATTGGCTTAAATATCTTTACTTAAGTTTTACTTGAAAGTATTTTACTTTCAAGATGATTTTGAAGATACCAGTAGCACTTATTATTGTAAATTGAGGATTCTTCATTGTATTTCTGTTTCCTCCGTATTATTTTGGTTTAGGACCACATCTAAGTAAAGGGATTTGTACTTGCGCTGAGTTTCTCCCTATAACTAAATATTTTTTTCATTATTTATAAATAAACCCACTTTTTGGTTATTAGACAAGAGAGTTTGCAAATGCCTTCAGAAACAAATTGTTTTCTGCCATACGTGACATAACGTCATCTAAATAAACTAAACTATTTATTTTACATCCTACTTTGAGGCCAAGGTGGTGATGCTTTAAAGTGTATTCTACAGGTAGGTTAAATAATAAAGGTGAAAGTACATCTCCCTGTCTTACACAACTGTTGACGGTGAACTGTTTGTGTGTATTCATGATTGATTCTTGTTTTTCAAATGCAATAAAATAAGAGTTCTAACACTACAACTATTTTTGTCTGTATTCTATTGTATTTATAGAGATTACTTGAAACAGCAAATAATTTACTTATTATTGAAAGTTATAAATTTTTATTTTTTGTTGTTGTTATATTACAATTTTATAGTATGTAATGAACATTAAAAATACTTATATTTGCATAATTATAATACATTACTCATTTTAGGCCGCTGTCATTATTGTAGTTAAATATAATCCGATTGCAAGTAGATTGAATCTATCACAGTAGAACACTGTAAATTAAATTGAGGTATTGTATACATCTAAATCTAATAGTATACCCAGGTACAGAAGTAAGTAATAATAACTCGCATTTAAAAAGTAATAAGAACTTCCTTAAGCTATATTGCAGTTATGCAAGATCTTATAAAAGTTAAGGCCAGTATATACAAATATTAACAATTATTATTTTATACATCGTTATATTTGCAGATGTGAATAAATATTTTTTCATATTAAGCTTAATGAGTGTAGATGAATAAGAGGATTATAAAACAATGCTGATAGGAAAATGGCAATTATGTTCTTACTAGGGTCATTTATTAGTATTACTATATATTCCCACTTCCCAGGTCCTATAATTGTTTTTCCTAATTTATTTTTGGTTTAGCTTCAATCGAGTGTTCAAATGGTCCTGCAGGCCAGTTATTGAACTTTGTTCATTATGAAATGTACCCACCGATAGCTCAGTTAGGGACTTGGACCTTAGCCATAGTACTAATTAGTGTTACGTAGTAATTGTAGTGCCCCTAAGATATACTCTTAGTGGCACTACAAGTACTAAGAGTATATAAACTCATAGTAAATACTATGAGGTTAAGTATTAACTCGTCATGAATCTTAACCTCCTAGTGCTGATGCTATTGTTAGTTAAATGATAATCCCGATTTAGCACCCTTCCTCACAAGTTCTCAATAAAACGTTTATAACTCGCGAGGCTTACCGTGGCACTTGGCCTGCGCATGAGGGGAATAATACTAGGAGTGGAGGGGAGGGCAGTCCCAGTCCCACCACTGTTATACCACAGTATATTGTGTTTATACATATTATGCTGTCTTTGCAAAGTCTGCTCTGTAAATAGGCATATTAATTGATTATAAATCGATTAATGAAATTAAGATATGATTATTATATATACAGTATAAACCAATAAATAAAAATAGTTAAATGCGTAATTTGTTAATTAATTAGTGATAATTGTCACAATTATTTATTATTTATCTATTAACGAAAACAATGTCAAGTTAGGTTATAAACAACAATTTAAATTTCGGATGTTTTTATTTCTTATTTTGATTTACCATATGGAACACACTGACTCGGCGGCTCCCCTCACTCCAATTAGTCCATCGACTGGCCAAGTGCCTCGGTAAACCTAGGGAGTTATACATATTTTTTTTAGGAAAATACAGTTAATTTTCTTTTTAAAATACGCCTATTTTCACATGAAATATCCTACAAAAAAAAACTTGTAATCACCATTTTCTTTGTTGGTCGCAACTTTGGATCATATAAAAGCATAGTTCCGAGGAAGTGGATTACCACGCAGCTTGCTGGGGTTGTATTTTGATAAGTACATAACAGGTTTATCCATGGGCTCGAAGTCATTTTAAAGCTATTGGTCTAACAAACCTAGACGCCCCTTCTAGGCAGGTTAAGGTGATTCTATTTTGATTAGATGTCTCTCCCCTTTTAGAGGCACTTTCGACACTTATTTTTCAATATTCGAGCCAAGTATTCGGATACAGGGAGAGTCTTATAATGTATGTTACATTGTTTGTCAGTTAGCAGCCAAATAACTGTTTAAAAACGGTTCATACACTCTGCATATTATTTGTCACTGCTTTTTGGGATAGCATTAAAAATATATATGTAATTATATTGCATTTTATCCCCAAAATATTACTTAACTTAAGTATAAACAAATTTAGGGATGTGGTGTAAGAGAAAATGTACTATGTAGTATAAATAATTTAGCATTAGTTTATTTATTGTTGTTTGCATAAAAACGTAAAAGTCGCTGTTTAAATTTTAATATAAAAAATACATACTATAATTGGAATATTGTAAAGTAATCCATTTTTAACAACATTGTATAAAAAAACAAAGAGAAAATACCTTTAAGTCTTTCGAACGTGTCCTAGCACAGAGAGAATATATGATAGTGTTAGTACTGAAAAAATTATTTGAAGAAGTCTTCGTCGGGTGGAAGTGAAAGAATAAAGAATTAAATCTACTTTCTTTTTTAATATTTCTTTGTACTATTTAAGAACAGGATAAAACTTGTATTATTGACATTCTATATTGGTATTACTGTCTTAAACTGCCTACTACAAGGACTATATTTACTTCCGTAGCTATTAATTATTGATAAGTTATAGTTTGATATAACATGCCAAGTATTAGGTGAGGCGTATTTTTCGTGATGAAGCTGCTTTATAAGCTACAGAGGTGAGTCAAAGTAACTGGGATAGATAACAATCAGGTGTCTTAATGTTAAGAAATAGAAGCATTGACAAACATAATATATTAAATAAGATGTCTCTAATGGCCCTAACTAATTAGGTATTGATGAAGACGTCATATTACCACTACATTATTATATTGTATTAGTATTGGTATAGTAGAATTCAAGGGTATATCTTATAGGCTACTACCTTGATTCATTTTATATTCTATCAACATTACTTGGCCTCACTGTTATAAGAAATGTTGGTAGACACTCACATTATTTACAAAATGGCGAAACATAATATCTCCAAGCATGACCTACCAAACTAGTGTCTACGTGTGTTTTCTAACTAGTATTTTCAAGAACGTTACAAATGTAATACGATCCAAACGTATAAAAACCAAATAGAAACACTATCTCCATAAGTAAAAAGTAATTGAATGCCTCATATTCGTATTATGTGAGTGTAACGATCACTTGGTCAATAATTACATAACGAAAATTGTAATGATTGATTAATTGTAACGTCGGCACTGGTGGCGCAGTGCTGTAACCCAGCTACTTGGGGACAAAGTGTTTGGGAGATTGTAGGCGATAGGTTCCATGCTCGGTTCTCTTAATACCGACACGGCGTCCGCTCAATGGTTGCCATCAACGTAGACACTACTAGAGAAGTCTGGAGTGTCCGTGTTGAATGGTAATCAAGGTTCAGATGTTGTGTAGGGGAGAGAACTGAGTGTCAGACTTGTCAGTTAGCTGAAAATCAGACCGACACTACGTGGTTCGGATTCCACGTAAATCTGTAGGTCCCATAGTTGCCCTGGCTATTGAGCTATTAATAAATAGTCCTTTCTGAGCTAAGTCGAACTCAGATAGTAACAATGACTACACTTGTTCATCTACACTCATCACACTCATTCACTACTCATATTCGCCCATATCTCTACGATCGGCGTCTTAGAGATGAATAATAATGAATAATAATAATAATAATAACTATGTCATTGAAAAGGTAAAATTGTGGAAAAAATATACCAGGTAAATAAAGAATTACATGACTAATGATACGGTTCGTATTTCTATATATATACATATTAGGCAAATATATGTATATATAGAATATATGTAATATATTTATACGTATATAAAATATATGTAACACGTATACATATAAATGTAATATTTACTATATATACAGGGTGTACCTAAACTCTCTGAGTATCTTTTAGGTATTAATTGTGTATCAGAAACAAGACATACTATCCAATTTAAAAATTCCAAATCACCTCCAGTACCCATACAGCCACCATTTTGTGGTTTCACTAATTATTTTTTATTTTAAAAACTATTTGTTTGATCTATAGAGTCCAAAGTTGTTATAAACATTAATAAAGCAAGTTTCTTGCTTCAATAAAAATATCAAACTTTTTAAACCATATTTTTAAAATAGTGGCACAATGAAATATGTTATCCCGAATAACTTTTAAAAGGTTAGGAATACAATAAAAATACAAGAATATATTTTTATATAAAAGTTTATTTTAAATCAAAAAAATTAATCTAATATAAGATCGGATGACAAATAACCGATATTTGAGTATTTTTGTATTTAATCATTTACGCCTAAATGCATACAGTCATGGTGTTGTGCCACACCAGTCAACCACAATAATACATCAGGGATCTATTCTGATCACTTTTATCCAAAACACTACAATAAAGTGATTCATGACATTATTGTAATAAAAATGCAAATAGCAGGCAACGGGAAAAAAGTTGCAGATGATTTCGTTGTTATTAAATAAAAAAAATAACACCTGATCTCGAATCTGATTTATGAAAAAACCCAGACAAAGAACATAAGAATCAATCTAACAAACGTAAAATTGTAAGGTAAAAATAATTATTAAACAAAAGGATGATTAGGTACTTGAATTTAAAACAAATTAATCAACTTACATTCAGATAAATTTAGCCAGACATGCTCCTGGTTCGGGTAGCAGAAGAAGAAAAGAAAATAGACTGGAAACCCAGATAGACAGATAGCTGAAATCACGGAAAGATCAGAGTCTGAACCAACGGACACGAAAGTAGCAATCGAGAGCGCAAGAGCGATCTCAAGCAGCCTGGCAAACCAACAAGAAAAGTAGAAAAAAATGTGTCGGTCAAACGACCCGGTACAGTACTTATTGTGTTCTCTTAAAATTATTATCCTTTTAAGAAGATTATTTGTTTTAAGTCGTATATTAAAAATCAGACGCCCGAAAAAATAATGCTTTGTCAATTTATTTCCTTTGACACGTGGAAACGATCAATGTACACGTAGGAAGGATAAGTGACCGATCTCCCAGTGATTGGCTTCTAAGTTACCTGATTACATTGTGATTGGGGCTGGCAGCTCCCCAGACTCAACCCTCTGTAACTACTTCAACTAAACTAATTAGGGAACATTCCTTTTAATGTACATAACATAAATATGAAAATCCAATTCGTTACAATATTACGATACGAAAATATACTATTAATTTTCGGAAAGAAGACATTGAGCTTGATGTTAAAAGGAAGAAGGACACGTTTTAGCACTATTTAAAACTCACGAGGTAAATACACATTTTTTAAAATATATAGTGATATAATTTTAAAAAATTCTTCGACTTTTTTAAATTTGAAAGTTTTAAGATTAATATCAGTATTGCATATAGTACATGCAAACAGGTAGGTGGTAACATTATTTTCCTGACTTAGTTGTGATACTTATGAATAATAAAAACTGGTATACCCTTGACTATGAGATACAGACTTATGAATAAGTCAAAATATCCTCAATACTGAAAGTGTATTTCACTTATAGTAACTGGAGATGAAACCTAACAAGAGGCCACCTTGTTAGCCTTCTCGTCCTTTTTAAGTCAGATGGATTTTGCATGAAGATGTATTTTTTTGAAAAATCTTATATAAATAAGGAGAAAGCCTATTTGTAGATTTATTTGTAGAAATTTTATTTTGTTTTATAGACGACGAACTTAGATATACTTGTAAAGTAAAGTAATAAGCGAAGGTAACCTTTTATTGTTTTTACATTTCTACACCTAAATAAAATCAACTGATAGGTAAGAAGATAAATTGACTAGCAATATACAGGGAGGGGTTAAGGGACTTACCACGTACAGTGGGAATTGAACCAAAACACTGGTATAACCTCACTCAAGGACGCATCTCATACCTTGCAAATCATAAAAACCAGATCATGACCAAACATAGAATGTCTAGACCAGTACATAGTATCCAATCTCTAATTGTATCTTACTTTTGATTACTGTAATGAAAATATTATTTTTATCCAACTATACGAGTATTAAAAAAAAACGAGTTTGACAATCAGGGTGTTGTAAAGATTAAAGTTTTAGTAGTCATATACATAAATTACCATTTTATAACGGTACAGGAAAATTTTTTAAAGAATTATAGGAAAAAAAGCATTTGTAGCTCCAACATTTACTCTAAATATATTTGGTACGTAAACATAACTTTTTCCATTAAAATCTTTGAACATCTGTCAAATGCTGTATGTGGTAGTCATCTCTGCTAGAAAACCCCTTTGAATATTAAATATAGCATCTGAACATATGATATATTTAATATTTTTGTCGAGCTCCATTTTGACCATAATCCATTGGAAGTGAAGAGTTACAAACTACCCTGAAACATTACTTCTTAAGTCCAGAAAAGAATATTAAACCGCATGAAACAAGACCTTCATTTTAACTTTTTAAAATTTAAACCAACGTTAATTTTTTAAAGAGAACCTTTTTTATTGGGATTTTTGGGTTCATGCTCTACTACAAGAGAACTTTAATTTAAAGTACTACCCGGCCTATGCTCTCATTTAAGATTTTCTTCTGACACCTTGCGGACCATATTCTTGATATGACTGTAAAATGGCAGTTACTTAAAAAAGTGGAATAATAGGTGCAGTAATTGTGTTTCATTGTTGTAGGTGTTGTGCAGTTTCACTTCTTTGCTTTATCTGTAATCGTTCAGAAATTATTTAGCTGTACCGGGACTTTCTTTCACGCTGTGTATGGGGTAATTTATATGATTCAGAAACGTCGACCTCACATTTTATTTATTAGAGGTGTTAAGTTATTTTATCAATCAAACTTTAATGACAATACGTAAATTATAATACTTTTAAAGATTTTCTATGTTAATCCCATTTTTATCCTTTTTCATTATTGTAACTATTTAAAAATTAACAGTCCAATTTTTAACTATCCCTCAAGATTATTAAAATGTCTTGTATACAGTTCCTGATAGTATCACTATATTATTGAATGTTAAGTAAGACAGTAAACAAGGTATTGCATGTTGAATATTATACTTAACTTTTATTTATTACATATGAGAATTATTTTACTAAAGATAAGAATTATTATTTTATATGATAATTCACAGCAACCGTAGCTAAGAGGCAAACGAAAGCCAGTTAAACATTAACTATAAGATCCGAAAGTTTTTCTAGTTATGTGCTAAAAGCAGTTAGTTTCTTAATACTTTCCTCAAGATTATTTTTTGAAGTTAATACCATAGTTATTATTAATGATTGTCCACGCTATTTTGCAGTAGTTACAATGCAAGACCATTGTATATATTTCTCGAACAGTATTACATTAACATGAACATATCATTCAACAGAACTTAAAAGAATGTATTTGTTTTCATTACCAAACCTTAATTAACTACAACGTTGTACGCCATAGTACTAACAAGTGTTGATTAAGAAAAACCTACAAAACATTTATATACACCAAATCTAAACCAACAGGAGGTAAACTATCAAATAATATTTCTAAAACTGGTAAATGTTCACTACTCACGTCCACTGAGTAACCTATCGGCATTGTGTTAGATGGAGAGTTAACAAGCAACGATATACTAATTAATAGAAAGTGATTAAGCTACATCTAGGAAATAAAATATAAATTTTAAAACAATCTAAATCTGAATTCAATATTGTTGATCATTGGGATGCAGTGTTGGGGAGATCAGCTATCCTTTTTTTTAAATCAACCAAACAAGGTAGTAAAACTTATATTTATTAAATAAAACGAATGTACAAACTACTTACATAATGCTATATGCTTTTATTTTTACATATGTTTTCAGTTTTATTATGACTCAAACCTAATTATTTATAAAAGTTAATTTTTTAATTAACTACAAAACTAATTCTTTAAAACAAATTAATCTATTGTAAAAAATGCATTGAAATAAATACTTATTTACAATATTAATGTAAGTTACACAACTTTTATCATTGAAAAATAGGTTTCAACGTAATTTTTTTGCACTTGGTGACTGAAAATTAACCTACCGTTATATTTAAAAGTATAGATTATAGTTAGTGTAATTTTTTATTCTTTAAGATAATCTATGTTCGTTGGTTAAGATGTAATGCCATGATTAATTACATGACTATGCCTAATATATTATACTCTATTATATTATAATTTCAACTCTTGGATGACTCTTTTTATATAGAACTTTAGTACTTTTAAACCACCAAGTCTCAATTGTTATTCTATATCCATTTTGCCACATCAAGATCCAAATATTCTTAGAAAAATGGGTAGACACTTCAATTGTGTTTGGTCTTAAATGATAGCTGGGTACTTCAAGGTCTATCCATTCTTAGGGAGAGTGGATAGACACTTCTAGGTGTGTTTGGTCGTAAGGGATGGATAGGTACTTCAAGTGTCATCCATTCCTAGGGATATTCGGTGGGTCTTAGTGTGCTTACTGATATAGCAGTAATGTATGATTAAGAATACCATGTTCTGAGGTTTACCGTATCACACGTGAACTCCCTTTACGTATCAAAGAAGGTTTAATTGGTACAATACAAGTAATTGAGATTCTCTCTAAATAAGTAATTATACTTGTTTAAAATATTTTAGGTAAAGCTTACCTAAAATATGATAGTAAAATTTCGACGCCTGATATTTTATACTTATTATCTTTATTCAACCTTCCCTTTAGTTAGATTAAGACTCAGATGGTCCATGGTGGAATAGTATGCATGGACAAGGTAATTAAAAAGGTCATGTATTACCTCGAGGTGTATCATAAATTGCGATCCCCGGTAAATACTATATTATTGGATATCTTGTTTTCATAATAAGTTTACAAATTCTACTATTTGATCAGGGGTAATAATTAATGTCAAAATATTTGTTTAAACACGTACTTCCTCATTGGATTGTAGAAATGTAACAATAAATCAACGTACCAACATTAAGGCATATAAAATATACTGTACGAGTATTTTTCTAATAATGTACAAAGAACAATTTTAGTAAAACAATACTTATTGGTACATTGATTGTGATTATGTTTAAACAAAAGTAAGACCTTAATTGGAAACATTAAAGTCATGTATAAACCTGTTAGTTTTATTAAATAATAATTGTGTGGTATTGTATTGTACCACCATAAACTAGTAATCAGTATAATATGGTTGTATAATATTTCAAAGTATAAATACACCATTATTATATAGTTATATTATATTTTAGTACGATTGGTTTCTTAATAAAATTATTTTATATTCTTAATATTATGTAATATATAAATTCTACAGTAAATATACACGGAAAGTTTTTGATAATAAACCGATATAATGTAAACTCTTTACTAGGAGAAATACTTTTCATATTAGTTAAAATAATCTCGAGCATTGCATATTTTTACGAAACAACAAATGTACAGCATTAAAAATCATTATCTCATAATCAAAATTGTCCGTTCATTCATAAGCTCACTATTCTGTTGCTTTTCTACATCTTAAAGTAAACAGTAATATGTGTAATTGTACACACAATACTTTACTCAGTTATAGTTGATAGTAATTATAAAAAAGGCAATAATTTTTAAATCTAACATAAGTAGCTAAATGAAGAATAAACAGTGAATATAAAAGTAACTTGACGTGACGATCCTAAATCTAATGTATCAAACATCAAATTAAGCATAAAAGCATTCATCATCAAGTAACCGATTGGTAAAATTGGGACGAATGTTGCAATGGAGTGAATATGAACAATGGTATACTTTGATACTAAGCTCAACTCTTCCTAATTTAGCGAAATGTTTAGTTTAGTTAGGTCTGATATATTAAGAGACCTACAGCTCATAATGGAATCCAAACCACGTAGCTTTGCATGCCTGTTGCCTGACTGAGAAGTATTATACTATATTGAGACAAAGGACAGCTGGATATCAATGCAATGCAATTACCACTTATTTCTTCAGTACTGTCAACACCGATGGCAACCATTGAGCGTACACCACGTTGACATGAAGTGGAGTGATAGCTGAACTTATTACATGCAATCGCCATATAACTAAGTTCACATTTTGTAAAGCATCACAAAAGTTATTTTAATTGTACAATATATATGGTAATAAATATATATTGCAGCATGTGTCATTAAGTCAGTGTTTGTTGTAATCTAATACGGGTTTCCTATAACACAATCATGCTTTGTCCGATGTTTGCCACGCGATGATAGCACTTACACAATTCTTGACAAAGCCGTAATGTTAGGTGTTCATTATGAAATTAGTCTAATCTAGAGGCAACTGGTCATACATCTATCACATACTTTGTAAAGGGATGGAAATGAAAAAATGCTTCTACCCGTTTGCTCCCCCCCCCCCCCCCGACGTGCCGCAAGTCCATCTGTCATGTATGTATTATTGGAATGTATAATGAACAAAAGCCTATAATATTTACCTACTAAGAATACAATATCTATTAAGAACGTTTCATACATAATTTATGTTTAGTATTGGTGCAATACTTTTCCAATTGACAGTAATATATTTGGAACCAATCACTGGTAAGTGGAAAATTATTACAAGTTACATATAATTCATTTACGAGTACCATTATTTTTAATTATATTTGAGCACTATTGGCCAAATTTCAGTATGTATAAAAATAGTGATATCCCCATAATTAATGAATTTTTTTGTGTACATGAATTACAGTTCCTGTTTTACAACCAGTATTGTAAAGAATAGCACGTAAGCTTCTAACACTGTAATGTATCTGTAACAATATTCTATATCTTAGATTTAGAATACTATACGATAGAACTTTGTTGCCAGAATATACCATGAGACATGCATTTTATCAGGCATATATATGATGTCTGTGAATCATATTCTACAGCGTGACTGTTGTTCTAGAAACTGCTATAGGAAAATACTACATTCAAGAACACTGTGGTAATATTTATTTATTCCAAAAGTAGATAATACAGCAAAAGTAATTATTTTGGTGGAATGAGGATATAAAATTATAATTTTAATTAAATAGTATTAACTGAGTATTACCTTAAAATGGAGGATTGCTGTGAGTAACTGCTTATTTCACTTAAGTGCCATTCTAAGTAAAAATTTATAAAAAATAAATAAATAACTGAATATAACTTAATATTATATTTTAGCTTTATAATACTATACCAATATAGTTAAAATAACAAAATAATCATAACATTTCATATAACTACTATGTACAAAATATTACAGCGTTGATATTTACTCAGGCAGCTTGATAATATTACAACCAAGTATAGATGTAATAACAAAGTGGCTATATTAATATGTTATATATACAATTTCTGTATGTAACATACTACAAAGATAAGGGTACGTAAAGTCATATGTATCTTAACACAATAACTAACTGTCTAAATGTTTATTATTGTATCAGTATTATAGAATTATAGTACAATTCTATAATATTATGAATATTACTAATTATTTTATTTATATAACAAATTTAAAGAACTAAAAATTACAATGTCAAATATACATTTTTATTTTTACATTAAGTTTCTTGTCTATAAATTGTCATTAAACCTAAAGTACGTTTAACTTTGGCAATATTATTATCTTACATCATTTGTTTAGTTACAGCTACAATGTTCTTCCCCAATTCATGGGGAAACTTATGTCTCGTGTTATAAAGGTGTGTTGATAGCAAACGCAGTTCACTTTTTAACATGATCATCTTTCTTTTCATTCATGACCCACATTTGGGAGGTTTGTTCTCACACAACCTAAAAGACAGTTTAAGATGGAACGAAAATACTAAGGACATTGAATCTGATCAGAGATCCAGTAAGTTAAATTAACTATAAACTATTTTACTTACAGCTGAAACATAAGTAAAATAATCCTTTCTCAGTGAGCTGTAAAGATATTGAAATACTTTATTGCTTATTAATGTTTTCTTTTTTCATCACTGAGGATGTTATACATCAGTCTTATCAGTTTAAACTAGTTTTAGACACAATAAGGTGCGATATGTGTCTAAAACACTCTTGTCACATGTTAGATATAAGTTGTTAGCAAAGTATTATGATAGTGTAGTTAGAATAATTGTTGATTACAAAATGCCGTTTGGAATTATGAACTACAAAATGTTTGTGTGTACAATTACAAGTTTGTCAATAGTTATTTTAAGTTAGTTGGTGGTATTTATATTGAAGATTACAGATATATAGATGATCAATAGGAATACATATTTGGCAAATAACAATAATAATTTTGAAAATTCATTTGTAACACTAATTTATAATACGTTTTTTATATGTTTGGATTTAATTTATTTTTATGTTTTAACTATCTAGTAAAAAGACTATTATTTTAAAACTGAAAATTGAATAGACTAGGCTTGTCTGTTTAAATCAACAAAATATCAGTAACAATACAATAACAATTACATAAACATTAAGCTTCCGTTTCTTTACGAAATCTAAAACCATTAACAGGATTGTTTGTCCTCTAACAAATTAATTTCAAGCACATTCTCTTAACGTTTAGGTATAAAATCATCACAAACTAATTGTGAATAAGAATTGAATATTTAAAAATCAAAGGAATTTTTCTGTTAATAAATCTTCCTGGATCTAAAAAGAATTTGTTTAAGTTATAGATCTGAGCAATACTACTATAGCAATGCAAATTATCAAGTCATACGAAACGCCTTATGATAAATACGTTTGGATTATTTCATTATTTGTGTCTGACATTTTATTTAATGTTGTAAAACGTCTAATTTTAAACGTAAAATAAACAATGCACAGCAAAATAGTTGATTGTATTAAGGAACCGGGAACTCCAAGGTAAATTTGTATATGCTTCTTTAGTCTAATCCCTTGATACTGCAATCGTTTTCTTATATACTAAAGAAATTAGCTAGTTATAGAATTCGTAAAATATTTTGACCAAGCATGAGGATACTGCAATGTCTACAACATGAGTGTGCCTTTTTCTCTGCTGGAAAATATTTGTTTCATCTTAAATAACCGACTTCTCCTGCAGTGCAGAAGTCTAGCTACAGTTTCCACTGAGTAGTGTCATGGATACTGTAAGTATATGGCCTGCCCTGTTCTTAGTCCTGATCTTTTTCCTACAAAAACCACTAAAATAAAAATCTACAAATTATGAGTACTAATGTAACGATTCTTGGTATCATACACTCAATCGAATATGGATTGTTGAAAGTATTTCCTTAAATTACATTTTAGTGATCCGTGTTAGATAGGTAACATACATATTTTGCCAAAACGTGTTCATCCACTCAGCCCTCTTAACAAAGTGTGCATAGCTTCAGATTTAAATTATATATTTCCATTTTTATAATTATATTAAATGTATTTTATTATTATATTTCAAATTATAATTTTATTCAGAACGCCAATTAGGATATTAAATTATTTATTAATGTTTTTTAGAGGAGAGTGCTCCCAGAAGGTGTAGTTTTCAAAAATTATTATCTGTCTTTTATTTAATATTGAGAACCTTAAGTCTCTGATTCGCTAATGAAATTTCCTTTATATATAGTAAGTACAATTATTGAAACTTATATATATATATATATATATATATATATAATAAAATATAATAAAAATATATCGAAATAAACTTATCATTATTATAATAAAAAAATTACTAAGTTCATAATAAACTTGTATTTGCTAATTTACTCTACCTATACTACCCATATGTTTGATGACATAGTTCTTTTATGAAAATATAACTGATAAGGTAATATTACTCGTCGAAACTTAATATTTAATTTACTATAGCAATCTAGGATTTAAATCATGGATAAGCAACTCAAATTTTATAATCATGTACAAAGGAAGAAGAAACCGACACCTTATCCAATAACGCACTAAATGTGTGTCGAGTTCGCCATACGATGATTGATCCAGCACTTAGTCCTTTCTTTATTACCCCAAGTCTTCAACGATTGCCGAAGGTATACAGTTAACGATTAACGAACAGTTGTATACAGATTTACATCGATTTTAATCCTCATATAACGACCTCCGAGGCATTTGCTGCGGCCACAAGGAAGTGACATCTATATTTTTATCAATATGACTTATGTATTATACAAAATACATCATCTTTTAATAGCGCGAATGTGATATTTCAGTAGATCTGCATTTATTAGGTGGAAATAAGCCGATTTTCAACTGAAAAAAGTTTGTTAATAATGTTTACCCTTGAAACTTAATGTTCAGTAAATTATTTGTGAAATCGATTTATTCTGTTTTTAATTGAATTGTTCCATAAAGGGAAATATAACATCAACAAATAAAAGAACACACACACATATATATATATATATATATATATATATATATTTATATTATTTTTAAATCACTTTTGTTTGACAATTTTACTTACGCTGCGCTTACATCATATAAAGTATTATATTTATTTCCCTTAATCATATATTATTTGATTCAATGTTTTATTAGACTATTTGCATACTTGAAACTGTAGTTTGAGGAATGGCAGTACTTTGTATGTTATTGCGTTTCAGCTGTATTAAAAATATGAGTGTATTTTAGTTATAGCACACATATCCTTATAAAACTACTACTTTAATTTTAACCTTTTAGGATTAAATAAAAAAGTCATAGATACAGTTATTGTCCGTTTCAATAGACGCATTTAAATATAGCGCTTATTATATATTTTTTACTATCCTTCTTAGGGGTCTATGTGAAAATTAGTCCTAGAGTATATATAGCAAGTGTCCCAGCAAGTCTCCAAGGCACTTTAGTTTATTGGTTGCTTTGTGTCGTGTGATGGAGAAAGCACAGATATTCCCCTTACGTCACAACTTGCATGTCATATATTTAATGTTTTACTTTATTACATATGATTTGTATAAGATGTATTGAACAGTAAATTAGGAAAGTAAAAAAGCTAACTTATATCTTGCTGGTATATGAAAAAGTAAAACTTATTTAAAGAACAAATGTGTAAGATAATAGCAATTGGTATATTCTACATACTTTAGTGGGCTATAAACTGTAAAGTAGACATAATCAATTATTCCCTTAAAGAGTAATAATTGTAAACAAAAACAGTTTTTGTTGCATTTAGTCGTTATCTTTTTCTTTTGATTCTATACTATTCTTAATCTATACTACTAACAATATACATTACTGAATTTAATACTAATAATATAATTGATATTCATAACAAAGTAAAGTTATGCTAATTGAGGAACACCTTAACATTGTATATTCCAGTATACGCACTCAATTGTTTTCTTGCTTCATTTGTCATGGAGTGCCAAATATCAGCTTGAATTAAGGTAAATAGCTTGATCTGGGCAGGATAAATCGATTATCATAAGTTTACATGGTTTTCTATTAATAATTCATTCTATCCCAACAAAATAATGTTTAATAATTTTGTTTTTTAGTTTTCGCTAGAGGAAATATACTTTAAACGTATAATAATTAGTTTACAACTAAATAAAATTTCTTAGGAGCTGAAAACCTTTACATAAACATATAATTTTTATTCACACAAGTAGTCAAAAAAATAATAATTTTGAAACAACACGGTTATAATAATTGTGTACCATTTAAAATGGGATCATTGACTAGTTACTTTTTACTAACACTAAAAACGTTTTTGCAATGAATAACGTGTTATTCATTGCAAAAGGACACCCCAAAATAATAAAATGTACATGACTTTTTTATTAATTTAAAAAAATTTCTAGAATACACATTTTTAATAAAACTAACACGAAAAAAGGTACTTACAAAAACAATACATATTTTCAACGCACACGTTTAAACGCATTTACTTACGTAAAATCAATTGCAGGCGTTTTTACGTACACGTACAGTGGCATTGACCCACCCGCCCACTCATACACGCAATTTGGTATTGAGCCACCCACCCACTCATACACGCACTTTGGTATTGACCCACCCGCCCACTCATACACGCACTTTGGCATTGACCACCCGCCCACCCATACACGCACTTTGGCATTAACCCACCCGCCCACCCATACACGCACTTTGTATGTAAAAGTGCTTTAAATTAATTAAAGTTGTTGAGAAATAACCCCCTATGTGAAGTTCCTCCATATAACGCTCTCTCGTTCGTATGATGAATAGTAACAAAGCCTATGTTTAGCCGGTATTTAATATTTGCCTTATTTTAACTCTTTGAGAGAAACTATTTTGTAATACTTTCTTAGTATACATTTAGAGCCTATGTATACTATGGTACTGACCCACCCATACATGTACTGAGGTAATGACCCACCTGCCCACCCATACATGTACTGAGGTAATGACCCACCCGCCCACCCATACACGTACTGTGGTAATGACAATTACACGTACTGTGGTAATGACCCACCTGCCCACCCATACATGTACAGTGGTATTGACCCACCCGCCCACTTATACACGTACAGAAGTATAGACCCACCCGCCGACCGACACACGTACAGAGGTATTGACTCACCCACCCATACATGTACAGTGGTATTGAACCACTCGCCCTCCCATACACGTACAGTGGCATTGACCCACCCGCCCACCCATACACACACAAAGGTATAGAGTATGGGTTGTGTGTGTATTATTATCTTATACTTCAATACCACTGTACGTGTATGGGTGGCCGGGTGGGTCAATACCACTGTACGTATGAAATGAAATCCACTGTGAGTCAACCCATCATCGAAGAGTTGCCATTTAAAGTAAGCTATACTGGTTATTTGTCTATAGACGTAGACCAGTCAAAAGTAAATGGGGTTTATCCTAATAAAACGTGACTTTATGAAATTATTTATGAAAGAATTATAATAATAATAACAACAACGATGCAACAGATTTCCAACATTTTTTATTACTTTAGGTAACATTTAATTTCATTCCATCTAGTGAAGGGAAGCAAAAAATTAAAGATTTTAATTTTTCTTCTTATGTCTAACTGGTGAAACAGGACTATACTCGCTTGAAAACGCTTATGGATGAAATAAGAAAACTTAATTAAATTAGAGCACAGAGTTAGAAACACGGAATCAATGTATTTGATTTGACAAATTTAAATTATATGTATATTGTGTTTTTTAGTTGTAGTCAACGAATACAACTTTACACTTCATATATTGCAATACACTTTTTACTTTCCAAATAATAGCGACCAACCAACAATATCACCCAAATTAAGTAATGAATATTTTCTCTGTAGTTAATTTATTTTTGCACTACAAATAATAGCAAATTAATAATTTGTCTTTGTACTTGTTTACTTACATTGACAATATAATAATGTGAGGTAATATGAATTTCCAATAAAATAGCAGTATCTTGTTTTGAGTGTACATACAGCGTTCATGGCAATAGCAGAAGAGGAAACACCGGACAAAGACATTTATGTCGGAGCTGTTTAGTACATTTTATGTAATGCGTATGACGTAAATCCAAAGACTGTAAGAAATACTGTACTGTACCATACTGTAAGAAATATAACAACGCTTTTGTACTTTTCGGTGTAGCGTGTGTAGATATTCTGAAATTTTTAAAAAGGTAGTGTTTGTCAGAACTACGACTTCACTAGTCAGCTGGACAACTAACGTTGTGTCTACTGTAAGTGTCGCTTCCACTTCACACATTCAAAAAGATAAGTGCTTCTCTGTATACTATTTATGTTATTCAGTTTTTAGACTGTGCAAATATTTTTTTAAATATAATAGTTTATTTAGATTTAGTAATTAATTGTCGTGATTGAAAAAGTGCCTTGCATGAGTTTAGGAACCATAACGAAAACGTTTTAAAATATTTCAGCATTAATTTTTTTTAGAATATTGTCCACTATATTTTTACTGACTTTGAGACGACTTTGCGTTGTCTTGTTATCCAATTCACTGTGACAACCTGTGCCAACTTTATACATGGCAAAATAATTAACCGAAAGGTAATTCCAAACCAAATTCATTACTAAAAAAGTTATTAGTGCAGCAGTGTCCACATATTCCGGCCCTTTTGGTGAACAAGCTAATTACTAATTAACTCGTATTAATGTATTGGACCAAATTAGATAGCCACAATATCCCAACCCGTTACATGTAGTGGCCTAAACCATACTAAAACAATAACGTTAATTACATTTAGTTGTTGGCTCCTTTTGGTCTATGAAAAACGATACCAAAGTTTTTAGCGACAGTTTTTAAACACTCTCTATGTTACTGCTGAGATAGTTTATTTAATTTAATGCGGTCTAACTAGTGTTCACTTATATCATCCTACATAAAAACCTCACTAACACCATACATTAACTGAGTGATATAATGCTGATTACAAAGGGGAAATTGTGTCACACCATAAACAGCTCGATTTATGGTAATATCAAGATTATGTTGTTGCAGTGTTTCTATGAATCACAATAGAATATTTTACTCTAGTACATTAAAAATATTGCAGATTTCAGCCAAATATTGTAATTAACAGTAGTAGTAGTTTGGATTATTTTCTATGCTGTTGACCTACTATCAACTATCTTAAAGAAATACGTGCTGGGTGGAAAAGTGTGGAATATGTCTAACGACAATTGGAGTCTTTTTCAAAAGTTAAAAACAGTTTTATGTAGTAAAAAAAAAAAACACAGAATATTTATACTCAGTGTTAAGTAAGAATTTGTTTAGTCAAAAGTTTAGACTAAAACTGTCTACCGAGTTTGAAAACAACTAAAAATCACCTAATTAATTGACCAAAACATCACTTCTTAGACTTATATTTCTGTTGTATAACAAATATTTCTCACGTTACTAGATAAGAAATATACAACCAACTATTTAAGATATTGGTGACCTTTATATTTTATCAATTATTAAGTTATAATTTTCTTATTTAATATGTCTATGGTTTATTTAAACTTACTAATTTTTGTTTCTAAAAAACCATTGATTCAAATTAAAGATATATATCCTAATATAGGGATTTATTCTTTCTACTGATTTTGCATATTTTTTTTAATTAAAGGAAAGGCCAACCTCCTTCTTAACCTTACTCTGCCCATTCCTCATAAACTATTCATCTGTGTGAGGAAATTAAGCAGACAGAGTAAGGGGGCGAACCAGTACAGTAGAAGGTGAATATTACTGATAAATCTTCCGGTCTAGGCCGGATTCGAACCAGCGCTATCTCTAACCCAAGCTCAAAGTCCTGACGCCTTAGACTATCGGCCACTGGCTCGCCCAGACTCGGTGAGCCAGTGGCTTTGTTCCATAAAACAATTAAACAGTCAAAGAACCCGTAAATCAAAAATAAAAAAGTGTTTGCTATCTTGAAAACAGAAACATTACAATATTGGGGAAAACACTTAAAGAAATTATAAAACATAATTCTTTAAAAAAAGCTTTTAATTTGGCCTACCTCGTATTAGATGTCAGCCTGTGTATCTAGAGGAGGCCTTCTACACGTAAAGGCTCCACCCTGACTGACTGACCAAACACGAACTGTTCCAATCTTACAAAGTCATGTTGATTTGAACAAGTTAAAGCAGGCCTTCTACACCTAAAGGCTCCGCCCTGACTGACTGACCAAACACGAACTCTTCCAAGCTTACAAAGTCATGTTGGTTTGAACAAGTTAAAGCAGGCCTTCTACACTTAAAGGCTCCGCCCTGACTGACTGACCAAATACGAACTCTTCCAAGCTTACAAAGTCATTTTGGTTTGAACAAGTTAAAGCAGGCCTTCTACACCTAAAGGCTCCGCCCTGACTGACTGACCAAACACGAACTCTTCCAAGCTTACAAAGTCATGTTGGTTTGAACAAGTTAAAGCAGGCCTTCTACACGTAAAGGCTCCGCCCTGACTGACTGACCAAACACGAACTCTTCCAAGCTTACAAAGTCATGTTGGTTTGAACAAGTTAAAGCAGGCCTTCTACACGTAAAGGCTCCGCCCTGACTGACTGACCAAACACGAACTCTTCCAAGCTTACAAAGTCATGTTGGTTTGAACAAGTTAAAGCAGGCCTTCTACACGTAAAGGCTCCGCCCTGACTGACTGACTAAACACGAACTGTTCCAAGCTTACAAAGTCATGTTGGTTTGAACAAGTTAAAGCAGGCCTTCTACACGTAAAGGCTCCCCCCTGACTGACTGACTAAACACGAACTCTTCCAAGCTTACAAAGTCATGTTGGTTTGAACAAGTTAAAGCAGGCCTTCTACACGTAAAGGCTCCGCCCTGACTGACTGACTAAACACGAACTCTTCCAAGCTTACAAAGTCATGTTGGTTTGAACAAGTTAAAGCAGGCCTTCTACACGTAAAGGCTCCGCCCTGACTGACTGACTAAACACGAACTCTTCCAAGCTTACAAAGTCATGTTGGTTTGAACAAGTTAAAGCAGGCCTTCTACACGTAAAGGCTCCGCCCTGACTGACTGACCAAATACGAACTGTTCTAAGCTTACAAAGTCATGTTGGTTTGAACAAGTTAAAGCACTCCCTCCAGTTAAACCCCCCATATAACTTACTTTTTGATTATCTTTTACTATTTGACTCAGGATAATATAAGAAACATTTCCTTTCACAGTATTATTTTAAATTTATTATTATTAATTATTGTTTTTCACAACTAGTAACTCTCTACACAATTACCCCACCTTAGGGTGTTTTCGCAGTCATTGTGGTTAGCTGCAAGCAGAATTTACTTTGTGCACATTCCCCTGGGTTAGTCAGCCACGATGCATAGAAGCACTGCAACAATATAATTATGAAATGTTAGTCGTGAATTGATTATTATTTAGTTCAATTTACTTGACTACAAGGCAATGTATATTACGATTAATGTACCATTTTTATTATAATAATTTTAGTGTCTAATATTGCAATGTGTAACCTCAAGGTTTTGTTCTTATATAATATTTTTTAGCATATTCGATGTCAGTGACCATTATTAACCAAAGTTAAAAACCTCTGCTTGTATATCACAGTTGAATATATGATATATACATTGCAAATTCAAATAAAAACAAAGGCTGTATTTTTAAAGAATCCCCTCCCCCAAATGAAAGTTACCAATTATGGTAAAGTTGTAAAGTTTCATAAGTTTTTCACTTAAATTAAAGAGGGTCATGCATTAAATTCATATAGGTCAAAATGTTTATTTAAATATTTTAAATAAATATTTTAAAACATAGTTGCCACTACTACATAATTAATATGCTATAAACACTCGTATCATATATTATTATGAACAACTTATCATAAATTATTATGTAAACTATAAAAATAAGCTGCAGCTAACAATCATATCAACACATTTATATAAATTTTTGAAAACTGTAATAATTCAATATATGCAATGAAACTGAAAGTATTACTCCTGTACTTTATCAGCTAATTTTATAAACTGATATACAAAAGTTAATTTATAATGGTAAAACCAATGTATAATTTTAAATATGATAAATAATTAGGTTGCTTGTTTCAACTTGTATTTATTTTACTGTGTCCCCTGAGTCCGGTGTCATTGCACCCGCCCTCGATGGGTTCAGTCTTTTCTTTTCCGAGGGATGGGTGCAGTACATTAAATACAAGAAAAAGTTATGGCTTTAAGTAGTAAAAAGACTCGTGACCGATAGATTCTGCCCTCTGATTCTATACAATTGTCAAGTACGGATGTCAAGTAATTGTACAATGTAACACACACACCCATTCACGTACAGTGGTAGTGATGCTTGGCGGAATAGTGTCGGTATATTACGTCTCTTCTGATTGTAGTTGAAAGCTTAGATGAATACGATTTTTATAGGTAGTAAAAAATATTACTTACTTGAGTGTTTAATGATACAACCTTTACTAAACAAAATTATCAAAATTGTCTTCTACCAACTGATTATAGAATATTGACAATAAAACGAAATAGTCGATTTGTAGGTTTATACCTACTCTCAGTGCTTAAACCTACAAATAACAAATAATATTGCTAGTTTTAATATTTTTTCATAATTATTATTTCCTATAACTAAAACTCATTTAATCAAGATGTATATTAAATTTTCAGTACTTTTTTAGTTTTGTAGATAATTGATTGATACTTCGATTTCGACTGTCAGCTACTTTTCACTTGCTCAACATGTTAATTTGAAAACACGTAGTGGTAGACTTTTAATTTGATGTAGCATTTTCAACAGTCTCAGTTTTGAAATAATTATAGTATGTTTATTGTAGGATCGATTAATTTTTTTATAAATGTCGTTTAGTTAAATTATTTTTAAAAAATATTAAAATAGTATACAAAAACAAAACTTAACAAGCCGTATCTTTATTTCCTTTATTTACTGTTTGCTTTTAATATTGCTTTTGCAATTTTCCTACAGTGTGGATATGTAGTAAAATCTCTCAAATATCGGTCATGTGGTTAATCCACGGATTGCTGAACTACTAGGTTACTGGACCGTTTGATGGAAGATAACAATATAGCCTACCTCAGTTTGACAGCTGTTAAAACACAATGTTAGATATTTTCTACGAAAATTATTTGTTACATCAACTGTACTCAACAAGTGCGAATTTCGGTCACTAAGCTTTAAGTATGTAATTAAATAATTACTTTTTATTTAATTTACATGTCTTCAAATGCTAATAATATTATTCAGGAAATGAGATTTTTTGACATGTGTATTTTTTTTTATATCTGTATAATTTATGTTGGTTATCTTTTATGTGCATCAATTATTATATTGTGCAACAATATATGTGAATATAAGCTCACTAGATTATTGACTTATATAAATACATATAAAAATATAGCTGTGTGTAAAGTAAACATGGTCAGTGGGCCAGCCACAGTCCGAACCTATTTTGTATACATCACACGTCAGTAATCAATCGTAAAATGGCGCAGTTAAGTCTGCAACAATACTCCAATTTAATTACGACCACATGTTATGTTTTATATTATGTCATGTTTATGGCATTAATATTATAATTTTTATTTTTTATGACATATACAATCGTTTTCAAATGTGTTAAATGAATTGTTAAATGCGTGTTTATTACTATAATATTAGGCCTGAAAGCTTATTATAAACTTGTGTAGTATTCTTTTAATACGTGTTTTTGAATAGGTGCGTGTGTAGGTACATGTGAATGAAAACTCTTTTTTTAAGAATGTTAATATTAGGTTATTTATTTATCTTTGCAGGAATGTTTCAGAGATGCATTTCAATTTTGGTAACTGTTAGTTTGTGTTAGTAAGCTGTTAAAGAACTTCCACTCAACTATTTCATTCTCGTACTTACAAAGTTGAATATTTTAATTTCATTCATTGGTTAAGTAGACGAAACACTGCGTAGTAGGTAAAGTTTGAAGAAACCCTTCCTCTGTAAGATCTAATATTACCTTTATGCTGATTGAATTGAAGTACTGCCTTTTAATTACTGTTGTACAGTATAGTTTATAAGAATATTATAAGTTAGTTATTAAAAAGGGCACAAAAAACCATTATCAGATATAAAAAATCCAGAAGGTAATTTTAATGAAAAAATTAAGTTTAAATTGTTTGTTGTGTGTTTAATAATACAAAATGCGATATATTTTTATAAATATATGTACAAAATAAATATGTTCATGAATTACCGAGCTACAAAACAAAAACAAATAATAATAAAATAGATAAAATTATAAGTTTGATCTGTGTTTATTGCTTTTCTAGAATTTTATTTCATTGAAGATACTAAACTTTAATTGAATAAACATGAAACAACACATCCTGGTCTCAAGTCAGTCGTTAGTTACTAAGAGATAAGGTAATAAGTTTGTGAACGAGAAGTGAGGAAGCCCAATAAGTTTTAGTCTCTCGAGTATAATATTGTAGCATCTGCCCGAATGCTGATATATCAGAACGAAAAATAGGCTATATATATATATATATATATATATATATATATATATATATATATATATATATATAAGGGTGATTATGCAAGTTTCTCCTTATAGTAGTAAAGCCTTTTACAGCTTCGCCAACAGATTTAGCTGTCGATTAATTGACAGCCCTTCTCCTAAACCAAAGTTACGAAAGAATAATTCTAAACCCTATTAATGTACTAGCATAAAAACCCACACCAATATTCTTTACATGAAATTATATTCAAATGGGATTAAAAGAATATTCAAACTTATAACGGACCATCAGCATTATACTATGCAGTTTATGAAAGCCAATAATGGTTGTTTCAGTTAATGTACAACCAACTATTAAACTAATTTGAAGACTTCCGTGTAACATGAATAAATGCTTTGCTTCTGAAATTTTACTTTTAAAATGATTTTCAAAAATTAATTATTGTTACATCCCACAGATTTCTCAAGAATATAATTAAAAATAGGACAAGTATGTAAAAAGAATGTTTTTTGTACTGGAGGTGTTATACATCTAAATATAACAAGGTCAAACACAAATATTATTTTGCTGTAAAGAAAATTTACCACATTCCACATTAGTAGAAATTTAAATGTAATTACATATACAGCTTTCACTCATCAAATCCTTAAATATTGAACATAAAATATTGGGTAAAAAATAGCACAAAACAGTGATTTCATATATGCCAGTGGTAAGAAAATTGTATTCAAGTGAAATGTCACTCTGAAAGGACTGAAGAAAACATTTCCCTAAGTACATCAGCGTCTTATGGCTGTAGGCCAACTTTTGCATTCCTAAATTAGAATATTTTGTCGCCTATTAAGTTATGATAACTTTATTTATACCGACAGTTTTTATAAAACCATTGAGATTACAAAATTACAACCTTCAGTAGTACTGTAAAAACTAAAATTGTTGTAATTTCTAGGTTGGTAGAATTGTTGAAGGTGTTGGAATTATCATTGAAGAACATTACTTTGCCGCTGTGCACCAGTCACTTTCCAATAGTTTTTTTCTTTGCAAACATTTTGAGCATAATTTCTAATGTGAAAAAAATTTCATTAAAGTTTCAATTTATAATCTAATTTTTTTTTCATTTTACTTGTTTTATGTCTATTAACTGCTTTGCATCACAAATAAATTTTACAACTATTATAGTGTTTAGGGCACCACTTAAGGTTGCAGTTATTTTTTAATTTCATAACAACGAAAATCATCTGCAACTTTCTTCCCGTTACCTGCTAGGGGCATTTTTATTACAATAACATCATAAATCACTTTATTGTAATGTTTTGGATGAAAGTAATCAGAGTAGATTGCACGGTACAAAGTATTTAGTTGTGGTTGACTAACGCGGCACGACATCATGGATTTACACATTGACGCATAAATAACTAAATACAAAAATATTCAAATCTCGATTTTTCATCATCCGATTTCATTCAACTTTACTTTTTTTTAATTGAACAATTTTGTTTGCTAAAGAAAGGTATTCTTGTGAATTTTTTGCATTCCTTACCTTCAAAAAGTTATAAAGGATGAAACATGCCAAAGAGCCGACATTTTGAAGATTGTTTTGAAGAGACCGGTAAGAAAATGGTTTTATTAATGTGTATACCAAATGTTAACTCTTTAGGTTAAATATTTTTTAAAATTAAAAATTATTTTTAAAAAATACAAAATTGTGGCTGTACGGGTACCGGAGGTATTTGGAAATTTTAAATATGATATTATATCTTGATTTTGACCTACAATCAATACCTAAAAGTATCCTCAGAGAGCTCAGGGACACCCTGTATATATATAATGTATTACGACAGAGTGTAAAAGGGATTTTTGTAATAATACTCATAAGTGAAGAGCACTAAACTGAAACTTGATAAAATAGTATAATATGATTTTTGTTACGTGACGTTCATGTTTTTTAAATATCTATTGAAAGGCAATATGATAAGTTGTAAACTTAATAAAGTTATTATATAAAGTAAACATTGTTTGAATATAGTGAATTTTTTAACATTTACCAATACTGTATAATAGCAGGCTATAATAGGGACCTTTTAGCTTATAAAATAATGAGAATGGATTTATCTCATAAATTCCATAAAATGGTTCGTAAAAATAGCAGTATTCATAAGTGAAACACCATTTTTTGTTTAACAAAAGTATTGTGATCATGTACTATAGATAAATAGTTCTAACTTAAATTGATACACAAATATGTTTAGAATATACCTGTTTAAATTTTAAAGCACATAGAATTGTATACCTTATATTGTTCTTTTTGCGCTTTTTAATTAGTAAAATTGTCTTGAATATACATCAACAAAAATCTACAAACTAATTTGTTAAGGAATTTTAAAGATATTATATTAATATCGCAGCTGGAAGAGTAGTCCGTTTTATAGGTATAAGGGTATTTATTACTTGCAGCACGGCTTTTGTTAAGTCCTTACTTCCTCCCCCCACAGCCTCATACCCACTTGTCCTGATCCCAGCACTTTGGTGCCTTTTTGTGTGTTTTACTCTTGCGTTGGATCACACATCTTTACTAATGCTCTTACCACTAGTCGGTGTGTGTTATACACTACCATGCCTGTTTACTCTTTACTTAACCAAAGTAGATAGTAATTAAATATTACTCTTCATCAAATAGTAAAAACCAAACATTTTGCTTTAAGGAAATAAAGTTTGTTGCAAAATTTTGGGAATACGTTCTTCAAAATATAATAAAGTTTGTTTTGTTTGTAAGACGCATTTTTATGATAGTGTGTATTTGGTAAAATAAGAACAGTTAATTTTACGTGGTATAGTATATTTGGTCCGCTTAGTAATACACAAAGAACTATTATATAATAACAAATATTACACCATGGATAACAGTATGTAATGTTGTAAATCTCTTCCAAGAGTTTTAACGATCATAATCGGTATTTACTCGTACATTATTATAATGTACAGTAAAAGTAGAGAGTTAGTGAAAGGAAGGAACAAACTAAACTTAACACTTTTAAAATTAGTCCCATGGAAAATATTTGAACATTAATGTTAAATTATCTGCCAGATACGTAAATTCTGATGCGAGAATTGTTTCAGAGAAATACTATTTTTTTTTTTTTTTTTTTTTTTTTTTAATACTATATGATTTTTCTTTTAATTACTATCTAATGTGTCAAAATGGAAGTAGTTTTACCAGCTTAGTGGAGAATGTAGAGAAATACCAATTTCATGTGGACAACTGATACTAAAAGATTTCCTATGTATGTCAGCTCCAATAAAACTACTTTATTTTCTTAACATCAATGAATTTAAATGGACACATTTTTTATTTAACATTGAAGTGATGGAAATACTGGATCCAAGATTTTACGGTAATTTATAATTATACACTTTTATAACGTTTATAACAGTTTTAAATAATCAGTCACGTGGTGAGGAAATAAAACTCGCAAAGAATACATATTTTTATTTTTCAAGTTGTCTTTTTTAAATGTAGGACCGCAACAAATATAAAACTACAAATCTTTGAAACAATAGATAAATATTACTTAGAAGTATGGTTGTTTTCCTGGATCAATTATGACTATAAATGTATTATACTCGTATAAAAGGAATTAATAAACCTATCAAAGTGAGGTACTGTACAGGTTTTATTGACCACATGAAGTTTGGATTGAAATATCGTAACGTGTATTTCGTTTATCGTAACTAACTGGAGGTGAAAGCTAAGCTAGGACAAGAGCTCACTTTGTTATCTGAGAACCACCTTAATAGCCTTCTCGTCCTTTTCAAATAAGAGGAGTTTTCGAGAAGATAGCAATTTAAATAGAATAAATCTTTAAGTTAATTAATGATATATCTATAGTTCATTGAGAAACTTTAATAAGTAAAAAAAATCCCCTTTACTTAAACAATTACTTAATTTAATATCTTAATTAGATGCCAATGTTAGTTACGAAAAAATATAACATTCATATGATAGAATAAATAAGTGATGAATAACTCTTCGTTGTTATAAGTAAGATCTATTTATTTTTAAGAAGGCCATTGATAGTTAAGGTAATGGGCCCATTAACCACGTGTTTTTAGGGACTGACTGTTCATCTTGCAATTTGTAAGTGGTATTGTTATGATTTCAAAGATACAGTCACAGTTCTTTCTTGGAGAACATATGTAACCCGATCGATACCTATTACATTCTGATATTATTAATATGATAGTATTAGTTCATACCCACTTTTATTTATTTGAATAACAGTAAAGACTTTATGAAACTGTCATTGACTTTAAAATCAAATGCAAAGAGATTCCTGAGCATTGTCTTTTCATTAGTAATACAATGACCAATATATGGCTAGAAATACAACATATTTTAAGAGAATCTATCTTAACCCTGAAATAAGAGTTGTGTTGGGGTGAGAAGAAATATCAACACCAGTTCTAACCAAGTACGTTGGAATATCCCAAAATAGACAAAAGATCAGTCTTATAAATGTGTTTACAATGTGTCAAATCATTCAACAATAAAGAAACAAATATACAAACAAAATAAATTCAATAACGTTAAACATTAGCACTTTGGATAAGTTCTTTTCAGTAAAATCGATTTGATAGCTTTAAAATCTCTAGAACTGAGGAACTGTTGGAACATGTCTGTTCAATTGTATAAGTATTTACAATTATTATGGATAGAAACAAAAAATAACTAAACGATAAATTCTATAGGAAAATATTCATTATATGTTATAATTTGAAATTTTATAACATACAAAAATATAAAGGAAAAACTAAACGATTTTGAAAAAGTACCATAAAAGTAGTGTAATAAGGACAGCTATAAAATGCAAGCGGACGATTTGTATTGCTTCAGTACTAATAAATAGTTAAAAATTGTTTGGTTTTTAGTTAGTTCTTAAGGCATTTATAAATACTAAGTTTGTTATAAAAGATTTAATATCTGAAATGTACTTTTTTAATTTTAATTTAACCCGTAATAAAGTTGGAGTGTTAAAATATATATGTATCATCTCTTTTGTCTTTTTTTTCATATTAGGAGCAACTTATCTGTTTACCGTCCTCATCTAATTTTAAAAGTTTTAATTGTTAAATCTTGATTATTTAAGTAATTTAATTCATTAAATAAATAAATCAATGTACAGTATACAGTAAAAAATATACAGTATTTCAATATATACGAACGCTAAAATAAATATTTTATTTGTTTATGATAAATAAATATTTTATTATGTCTTGCACTAGCTATAACCTCAAATTTATTAAATTTCATGCATGGTGCAGGATTTTTAAATAAATAAAAGTGCATGTCAGGCAACTTTGCATTGTATTTTGTTATCCTAACTGTAAGGGTTCCTTATTTACCTGGTCGTTTCGGGATACAATAAGGTTATTACTGTAGTACCCATCATGGTAAGTTCAATGAAAACAAATAACTTACAGTACAATCATTAATGTCTTTAGATTTGGTAAACATTTTATCTTTTGTATTAATAATTATTTATACGGATAATTCTCAAAAAACATGAAATCAGTACACAATTTCTTGGAAAAATATGAATGTAGGTTCTTGCAGTTAAAAATAATAAAGGTTGCCTTACCTGACAAAGAAATGTTACAATAGCACATAACTGCCACGACAAACTTACTCCAAGATGTTTGTAGAATAAAACATACAGTGCAATAAAGTAACGCATTGGTGTGTTACAATATACAAAAACTGTTACACTTTCATAAAATAACTGTATGTTCATTCCTAAATCATTATTAACTGCAGATGATACCAAAATAGTTTTAGCATAATTGTTAGTAACTCATTAAATTAAAGATCAAGCAAACAAGATTAAAAACCGGTAAGTCCGTCTACAGCAGTCTTCTTTGTTGTACATCAGGTCAATAATGTTTTAAAACATAAGAGGTATTTACAAAATAATGTAGAACATTTGTAGAAACGTTATTCAACAACATTCGAGGGACACAACAACAGCAACCCACAGCACGATACAAGTGTAAGAAGTGAGTAGACTGCATGAGTGGAACACTGATGGATCACTCTCATTTCACGCTCGTAATTAAACGGCTTCCTTTGAGAGCTTACACCTCAAAGAGGGAGAAGTCTGTTTAAGAGTAGAGTGGATTCTTTGTTCAGGTTAGAGACAAAAACTGCTGCGAAGTTTTATCAGCAACAAATAAAAATGCTTAAATTGTTGCGTATTATACTTGCAACAAGTAAACATGTGAAACAAATAAATTGTTTAAGACTTTCACAATAAAGAAAATGGTTTACTGAGCCGTTCGGAAAACAACTACGGCCAGAAGCAAGCTTAAGTTTAAAATAAGAGAACTCAAACTGTATAGCAACACTACTGCCAAAAGGTAGTCAACAGTAAAATAAAGTGTTATACACTGATTTTTTAGCCGATTACATTTATAGTTATTGTTTAAGAATGAGAATTACATAAAAATAATGCCTTATTATATTATATTCAAACACTTTGAAGGATGTCGTAAACACATTTCGTATTTGTATAACTACATTAGTGTATTAACAAATTCACTAATGTCACTCTAGAGCTTAAACATCAAATTATTTTCAACGATAAAAGTTATATTATACAAGTTAATTAACTTCAATTAAATAAAATATTCAAGTTAACTAGTTTTGTAGCTTGTATATATAATAAAATGTTATTTAATATAAGTTTTAGAATATATTATGAAAGTAAAAATGTATTAATATACAATACGTTCAAAGCACACAAACAGACTATAACAAATCAAATGTGGAAAACAGCAATACAAAAGGATTTTAAATTTAAAAAGTAAAATGCTTATTACAACATTTTATAAAGCTGTTAACAATATATTTAAGGAATAGTTAAATTAAAAGCGAATAATTTAAATAAATATATTTTTACATGTTATATTAAGTAATTATTAGATTCTATCTAATTAAGAAAAATAATTTATTCTTTTTTATTGCTATTCATCAGTAATACGCCTTATGAGTAAAAGGTTGACAAGATATGAGTGAATATGAGGGGCGGATGAGTGAGTGCTGAGTGTAGATGAACGAGTGGTAATTATTGTTACTAACTATGGTCGACTGTTCCTCAGAAAGAGGTATTTATTAATAGCTAAATTTTCAATTGTTAATGTTTAAATTTAATAAGGAGTAATTTTTTGTTCACTTTTGTTACTATATTATTTTCACTTGAGTTGTTATATAATGGTCTAATGGCGAATATTATGTTTATATAAAATATACTATAATACATATTAATGTAATGTATTTATTCTGTATGTTAGATAAAACATAACTAAGCAAATTAGTCGTGTAGCTACAAATATGCCTCACTAATTTTATTAAGTATCGTATTGTTCCTGTAAGTAGAGGAACAGTTAACTATTCATAAATACATCACAAAATAAGAAAATAATAATGTTCGTTTGTATTAAACTAAACAATTTAAAAATAAACGTTTAAATACCATCTATAATACTCTATTTTAAACTGCGTATCATAGCGTTTATAGATCATCTCAATTGAACTATATACTATGTAAAACCTCATTTATGAATACAGTAGTTTCTATATTTTGATAATATTTCCACATTACACCTAACAAAGTAAACAAATGGATTTGTAGTTTTATCTACATAATACGTGAAATAACGGATTTCATATTACTGTAAAACCTCAATCAACGCATAAGATTTGTGTAAAGATTACATATAAAACTGTATCGGGTGATTTGATCAAAAAAATAAAAGAGATATTTCAAAATTTTTAATTTTAATGATAAGCAACTGTTAGCTTTTTTAATCTTAAAAATTGTATTGCTTAAATTGCCTGTAAACTGAGAAAATCTTTTTCCCACCACCTATTCTTAAAAATAAAGGTCAATATGGATATGACTAAATCAAGACAATTTAAGACATTCGGACTTAGACAATTATACTTTGATGATATGTTTTTCCTTTGAAAATATATACCAGTGGTTTAGAGTTATGGAGCTTTGCCTGAAAACTCATTAATAAAAAATTGTGTTTTTCAAGAAATTAGCAATGTTTCCTCCTTCCTAACACTCCCTCCCAGTATTGCCCCCAATGACAGAGAGTTCATTACACATTTTTCAAAAATATTACACATTTTTATTTTCAATATTACTAAGATAAATGAACTTACATGAATTAATTATAATATTATCAACAATTCACAATATTTTAATGACTGAAATACATAACATAAAATATAAAACAATACCAAGATCAAAATTTTATTAATTGTTCATACTTATCCAGTGTACTAACAAACCACTCAGAGCATAAGCATGGATCAGCGTGAGTAGTTCTGGTGAGCATTAGTGGATTATCACTGTTACTGAAGAGATAACATCAGTGTAATTATAGCATGAAGCAATACAATTATTAATAAACATGTATTTATTTGATATTTTACCCTAAATATATGTGCATTTAAGATAGAACATTAAAGGGGAATGTTAATTCATTCCTATTAATTAAAAATTGGCATTCTATCAAGTAAACAAACAATATAATGAAACAGATATTGATTAGACAACATAAAAACCTCTTTTGTAATGCAGTAGCTTAGTTTCTTAACTGTCCTTTTCATCCTACAAAAGACATGTGATTCTGGATGTGAATCCACATATTCATTCAGAAAAATCCAGACGAACTATAAAATATATATTAAGGGGAAATCATAAAAAACATCTTATGTGAGATGCAATTACGTATGAGGTACAACTAGACATTCGACTAATACTGCTCAGTGCTGGTAGGGGAAAATGTATTGCCAGCACTATATGTGAGAATATTGACGTAAGTTTTTGACGTCGTATGTTCATAACATAAAACATATTAACCTGTACGTTATTATGTATCGTTAGAGTAATAATCTATAAGTAATCAATAATATAATCTGCTTCATCATAATACATATTAATGACACTTTAAATATAAAAATTAATTATAAAACTGTAACTAAATAAATTACTAAAACAATTCATTTTGAATAAATTAAAATTAATTATTAGTCAAATTTGATATGTCTTTGAATACAACTTGCTTTAGTAGGAAGTAAACAATTGATTCTTTTGTGACCGCTTCGTATTCAGTTCAGGAGCTATTGACAATGTTAACGGTGTATTATTGTGACCAGCTGTGAGCAAACAATCAGCTGATAAATGGTACCACGCTTCGAGTAACTTTACTAGTCACATGCTCTTTGGTACAAATAGTAGATGACAAGAGTTTTCACCTCTAGTTTCACAAACATAAGTATTTCACGGTACAGTATAAGACTCGTGAAAACGGTGATCCCCTTAAGAAATCAATCCGTAATTAATTTAGGAAATTGGTCTAGGTGACTCTGTCTATAGCAATTTATTCGCTTAAACATTTTAATATGTTTTCACTTAACGATAGAAAAATGTTACTGTCAGAGATTTTAATTTATCGTGGTCATAAAACAATAAAAATACAGGCTTACAGACATAAAATATTACAAGTAACATAATTTTTCCTTGGGCTATAGTTAGAAAATATATATTAGTTCGATTATAACAAAATACAATATGGTCGTGACAGTTTATTGTACTGTTAAGTCAATTTATAAATAAAGTTTTAAATATTTTAAGAAATTAAGTTACATTTTTCTGTTTATCATTTTATTTATCTTTTATTATGTCAAAGAAAGGAGTAAAATCAATATCAAGAACCTATATGTTATTCTACAAATATTACCAATCAAAATGATTAATTTTGAACAATAAATTAAACGAATTTTTATTTAGATTTTATTTCTTATTCATACTTGTACAATAGACTATATTTAACAATACTATTGGTTTAGGAATATACTGTACTAACCATAGTTGTTATTGGTATCTGGGGCCAGTGTATTATTAAGTTAATAGTTTCGATTAATATAAAAACTTATATGAATAGTAAATAAATCATTGGTCTAAATTCTTTAAATGTGCAATCCTGAAATTCATTACAGTGTCTTTGATAAACTATTCGTACAATTTTTTAAGAATGTCCATCAGGTCTTATTTCAATTACACAACAATCAATAACGAGGCGCAACTGAAATGTATTATAATGTAAGACAAAGAAACACAATTTTATTGTAATACATTTCTGAAACGGTTGTTTTTAATAGGATTGGTCAATGTTTAACGTAAAAAATATGGTAATATATTTAGTATACTTTTTTCCATAAAATATTTTAAATAACATTAATTAAAATATGAAGTCAAAGAAGTAAAGTTCAGTAAAAAAAAAACTACAGTAGTTTAGATGAATCAAATTATATTTTGCCTTAGGATAAAATCACCATGTTTATTTATCATAAAAAAATCAAGTGATAGTAATAAATTAAATTAAATTAATTATTCACTTCAGGCAAGCAATTAACCTGTTGGTGTAAAAAGATAGTGAAAGTATCTTATTAATTTGTATCATTATTATTTATTATAAAACTAAGAAGCAGGTGATTAATTTTATTTTTAACATCAATGGAATATTATTAGCATTTATTCATAAAACCTTTAAATATATCAACCTACGAAAATTGACCCCTTTTCATAACCATTTTTTACTTAGGAGTATTAATATAATATAAATAAATTATATTAGTATACCAAATTTTATGCTGTTTTAACAAACAGTTAATAGATTTTTAAAATGTCATTTGTTGTTGTTGATACTTGCTATTATATTTTGGTTCAAAACTTACTGTATGTAGACTTAAAAAAAGACATTTGTAACAAATATGTTTAATATTATGTATGTGACTCAATTATTTGTCACTCAAAAACAGTCACAACATGTTTTACGATAGTAGATCACATATATAATGTTGAACATTTGCACATTGTTATAATTCGTTTTGGCGTAATAATATCTCGTAATATTATTTACCAAAATATGCAATACCCAATGCTTATATCTGGGCGATAAAAACATTACAGGAAACTACTTCAGGACAACATTACGTAACCAGTATCATATTTATTACAATTAACACAAACCAAACGTAAAGATGAGTATTATTAGGCTTAACAAGTTAACATTTTATGTTTTTCAAGTTATTCAAATGTTTATGTAGCGTATTTAAAAAATCAAGAATAGGCCTATGAAGTAATTGAGACAAAACCGCATAATTAACCCAAAATATAACAAAGTTTGAGATAATCTGTAAGGAAAATATAAGATTAAAACGTTAATGAAAACGACTTAATGGAGTTATTTAATGGATACAATACCAACAAATAATACTTTTGAAGATACAATAGTAATATAGTTCAACAGTCAGCTTAAACAAATAAACTTTTAAATCCAAAAACATTAATCAGTAAAGATAACATATTTATATTAAACTATATATACAATATTTGTTTTTTAATATATAAATAACAATTATACACTAGATCTTATTATATATGTTTAACTAAATATAATTATTACTTTTAAATCCTATGCAACGTAATAGAATTCGATATAGGTGTAATTAATCTGGAAATTGCATTGTTTTCTAGTCCCATATTCTATATCATAAAATGTTCTTAAGGTTTTGTTTTTAAATAGTACCATTGGCCTCATTTTATATTATAAGTAGGATTGAATAATTGATATTTCTTACGTCTTAAGAAACGTACACACGTAGCCAAAATAGATCTTACAATTTTATCACTTAATCGGATATATTTTATTTTATTTAAAATATTGTTTTGATTGTCAGAACCTTTACGCCAAAGACTCAAAATGACGAATTCGAACTTAAATATTTGTGTGCATTACATTTCAATTTTAAAGCGACCTTTGTACATATCAAGTGTGGAACCAATTATATCTGCATTAAACTGTTTTGGGCTATCTGAATGGTTAAAATATATTTTATATCATGTCCAAAGGTTCAACAATGAATTGGTACAGAATTATTTTTACATTAAGCTGTTGTATTTTTTGTCTCTTCAGGCATGAAATTTGGTATACTTTAATACCATGTGCATTTTTAATAAAATCTGATATTCAATGTAAGTTCTATTTTAAAAGACCAACGACTAAAACAGTATTTGTTTCATGGGTAAACCACACAACAGTACACTTTAAATTTATAAATACTAAAATCAGTATCTTTAAAGGTATCCTACCTTGAACAAAACAGATAAACAGATGAAATAGGATATAATGAAATGGTTTTTTGTTCACTTTAGTAACTAATAATAATATTATTTAACACTTAAAACTATTTGTTTATCCAGTTAAAGGTTACATGAAAAATGTATATACAGAATCAAAAGCCAAACAATTGTTTCTGTGGGGGCATCGACACTTTGAAACCTAATTAATTACAGAGCCATTACGTCACAACTCTCAATTATTGGAATTGTCATTGTTATTTGAAAACAGAATAATTATTCCATCACCAAAACGGTACCCTGTGTTTCGTATACGATGTTTTTTTGGGCTGGAAATAAATAACAATTATTCTGACTGCTATTATCACATATAATTGTACCTCAAAATAATATATTGAAAGGGTTTCTATTTTCATAACATTGCATCCATAAACACAAATAATAAGGAACTGTGAGAGGGATAAACTCACGCTAAATTTAAAATTACTTCTCACATACAATAATGGCATTATAATAATATTTTGTTTACAATCCCAGATTGTAAATTTTTTTCGTTGTTTATATTATTGTTTTATATATTATAAACTATAAATTGTTGGTAAATAATCCTATGTAATATGTAAATTTATGTATTAAAGTTATTAATATAAAAAAATGGTGTTTTTTAATATTCTTTGTTTTATTATATTGAGTAGTTCAGTATAACATCGAAATTTAATGTACACTATTACGAATCAATTATTTATTTGTTTTGAAAATAATCTATTACTTAATATTATGCCAGTTACAATTATATATTCAGTATAAAAAGAATAATATTTTGCAAATTAAAATATTTGTAATAATATTTCCACCTACAATCTATGTATTCCTTGACTTATTTTCTTGTGTCTCAAACATAACGTACTTAAGCATAAATAAATAGCCTTAATAATAACATATACACATAATACAATAAACAACAATCAACTTTCAAATTTCCGAATATTAGTTGGTAGAGAAATATATTTTCCGTTGGTAAACTGCAACGTGTAATTTTGTTTATTATAATTACATAAAATGTACGATTCCTTAGTCGATTGCAACATAAGTAACAAGATCCAGCCACCCAACCAGATAATACAAAAGATACACCATCCGCCATTGTACGTATGTGTGTGTGTGTGTGTGTGCGCACTCGCGCGCGCGTGCGTGCGTGCGTGTGAGCGTGCGTGCGTGTGTGTGTGTGTGTGTGTGTGTGTGTGTGTGTGTGTGTGTGTGTGTGTGTGTGTGTGTGTGTGTGTGTGTGTGTGTGTGTGTGTGTGTGTGTGTGTGTGTGTGTGTGTGTGTGTGTGTGTGTGTGTGTGTACTGGATACTTCATATTTCTACGAAATTCTATCTAGGGGATTGAGTTCGGGGAGGGGAAGGGCGCGGCCTTGATTGGAATGTGGAAAGCCTGTCACTAGGTTATCACATTGATGATTATCAGTCGTTTATATAGTTTAAAGGGATGTAAATCTCCGCGCCCGTTATTTTGAGAAAATTCAATCGTCCATAAAAAACCTACAGCATAAAAAATTATACTACAAGCTACAATAGAAGTATATCAACAATAAATTGGAATACCTGTCATGGCCAAACTACGAACTACGTTGCATATTTTGACAAAAATAAATTATAATTAATGTGTTGTCAAGTATTTTGTGACAATTTATAATAGCAGTTAAAGCTATGTGAAACGGTATTAAACTTGAATATAAAATAAATACAACACTTTCAAAGTAGTAAATCCTGTGGTTGGCAAAGTATTATACGTGGTGCTGTTATCAAGAAGGAAACACTATACCAACGAGTCCTGATAAACAAGGCAATAACTAGTAATGGAAAAATTGTCTTGTTTTACCATAATTAGTCGACTAACACTAACATTGGACTGAAGCCAATTTTAGTTCGTCCTTAAACCAATACGTCTTCTCATGCAAATGTGGTCTATTGTTCATTAAGCCATTTTAATGTAGCTATTGGTTGGTCTGTTACATATTTTGTCACATCTAATTGCTATAAGTAAAACAATCAAAAACTAATATATGATTGCATAATTTAATTTGCTTTATACTAATTTATTTGTAATTATCACACGTTTAAATATTATATGAATGTAAACGAGCATGCTTTTAAAGTATTATGTTAAGTAGCATTGAATGTTCTTGCAAGAAGACACAAAAAGATTATGTTGTACTAAACGTAAACAGTTTAAAATGTTTCTTTTTCTTTACAAAAACGTTTGTACAAATGCTGAAAGTAATGTTTTTATCTCAATTACACTACGTAAAAATGTTACATGATAAAATTTTTTTTCTTTTCTTTTGATACTATTAATTAATACAACAATGACAATTTATTTTAGCACCAGTTTAATAGTTTCAGATCATATTTTAATGAATATAAATAACACAATATTTATGGTATTTGTAAATAGGAAAATTATTTTTAAATAACTATCAAACAATACGCGTTAAGGATTAAATGAATATAAAATGTATTGGTTTATGTAATGTTAGATTTATAAGAAAAAAATTCCCCAACTAAGAAACCATTCAACAATTATTTTATTCGAAAAAAAGGACCTTCCACTATAAATATTACTGAATTACATTTATAGTATTGATAAGCTTAAGGACACCATTTAAATGATTAAGTTTTTAGTATTCTTCTATTATTTAGTGGCTGACTTAAAAATTAGGAATCAATTTACTCAACAATGGTTTTAATTTAAATGTGCTGCACCTTAAAAGTATAGTGATAATTTTATTTTAATTTTTTAGTTACAATTGTGTTTAAAGTGATTTTATTGGATACTTTTTAATACTGAATCATGTTAAATTGAACATAACTTGTAAATAAATGTAAGTATACTGTAAATTATGTGTGCTGGATATTCCGTGTGCCATCGATTTCCGTACAGGGAGTGGTTTCCTACACAATCTATTACAAATTTAAATTGCATAAAACGCTTACTATCCATGAAAATAAAAAAAGAATATTTTTCCCCCCAGTGTTATGGGACTAGAACAGTATGAACTACTGAATTTGATATATTTATGATTGTAAGAGGAACTGTAACATCATCAAGGAAGCATTTATTTCTCAATAAATATTTTTTTCTTATTTTTTTTATAATTTTCACTCGCCAGTTGACATGGGCCTACAGGCCTGTGCGTCAACTTTATTCAACGAGTGAAGTACCGATCGTTGGCTCAGTGGGGACTCGAACCTTGAACGTTGCCCTGCACAGTCCGAAGCCTGAGTCAGCATACCGGCAGTGTCATCTCAGTCTACACTTGAGTGTCAACATATGTCATAAAAATGGTAAATATTTGTTAACATTTGTGGTTTTTTCTACTTTCTAAGGACTAGGCTAATATTTTAATTTAAAAAAAAAAATATATATTAAAGCATAACTAAAAATGCAACAGTAACTTCTTTATTCATTATCTTGAAGATTTTTTGTCATTAACATAAATTGAAACTGTATATGACCATCATATTGTACAAGGAGTTGTTCAATATTATAAGATAACATTTCAAAAGCATTAAATGCAAATTATTTAAATTGTCCTAATATCCTTTCTCACCAACAACAAAACTATTTTATCTCAATATAATGATTTTTATGTCTGGTCAATGGAATGTTCAAAGAATAATATTAGGGAATGCCACACTGAATACGTAAGCACAATGACACATACATTTTAGAATGCAGAGAACAGGGATATCCAATGAAGCATTCACTGGCAAATGTCCAAGACCAAGGTGTGTTTATTGTTCTTCTAGAAAGTAGTGCACAACTTTACATATTAAAAAAAAAAAAAAAAAAAACAACTATACGATTTAGTGTGGCATTTTGTAGTAATTCTATAGAAATAGTATTGTGAGCGTAATCCATTATAACACGTAGTCAGTATGGTTTTTACTATAGTATTTAGGTGTTTGGTTATAATAGGCACTCGTATAACTCTCAAGATTATTTTTTAATTGCGTTTAATTAGCTTTTTTATCTCGTAATTGTTCACGAAAATTTGTATTTTTGATCATGTAATATTGCTTTAGAATATTTCACAATATTTTTTGTAGCATAGTCGGTTAACCCCCATTTTCATAAGCTAAATGTTATCAGTTACATTTTAATCGGACACAAACAACATCATCCCCGACATTTATCTCTCGTTTATTGCACTCCTGAATGTCGTGCTCACCATGGTTTTACAGACCTCATGTATGAGTGAGTGGTTAGGAGCCATTCCCTGATACAGTGGAATGAACGTTTCTCGTAAGAAATGGGCTCTGTTTTGTAGCTTTCGCACGGTTGTGGAAAATGGAACTACTGGAAATAAAAACGAGAATGACAAATGATTAGCAATGTGATGTCAGAGCAATATTTGAAAACTTCTACGCAAGTATCTTGGACATTTTATTTAGTTATTGTTTTTTGTTTTGTTTGTTTTTTCTGTGTTTTCTTTTTTATGTTTTTAAATTTTTATTAGTTTGGTGGATGGTTTCTATTATTTTTGTGATATGTATTCACAGGCATTAAAAATCCACATTCACCTGTATCAAAATGGGTGATGTCTTAAGAAATAATAAATAAATATTTTAAGTTCAATTTTATTATAAAGTAAGAATAGACTTGATAAAATATTCCATCAAACCATGCATAGAGTGTGTGGTTATGATTCAGTATAATAAAACTAAACCAAGAATTTCACTGTTAAGTGAGCTTATATGACCTAAAAAAAAACTATGCAACTTGTCATTGGCCAATGATAACCAGTGTCGAAATAGGTTTGTGACAATACAAATGCATCAGGACAGTATACAGTACAATCTTTACACAGCCTGCATACACCAGACAAACAGTTAAATTGGTGGTTTGAACTCTAGTGTCAGTGGACAGTTTAGTCATACTGTATATGTATTGGTGGGTGGGTGGGCCAATATCACCTTAAATGTATGGGTGGACAAATAACACTGCACGTATAAAATCGTTCTACACATATGGGAAGTGTCAGGCTATATGTTATGAAAACAACAGTCTCTTACAGGTATGTGGCAATGGTTGTGTGACTAAATTATGAAATAACGAAGCTTAGTGAACGTTAATGATTTTTCGTAAGCCTAACAACATTATAAAAGGTTGAACTGGCAACGTAATAAACGTATAAAACGTAATAAATTAAAACAGGGAACTTTATAGGGGATATGAAAACTTCTCATCGAGAGTGTCAACCTAATACCAAATAATACAGTGTTGGGCAAAAGTCTGGAATATATTGATTAATTTCAAAACTATTGAAAGAAATGTAATGAAACTTTGCAGTTATGTACATGTCCATATACAAAAAAAGGACATATTTTATTTGTTTTTTCGTATCCAGGGAATCGCTCATGAATGAAGTCTTAAAAACGTTAAACGTAAGCCTATCTCGAGTTATACCTTATTGTAAAGGTCTTTGTTTGTAAAAAACAAGAGTGCAAACCTGTGGAAAAAGTAAGACCCAGTCTGAAAATATAGCTTCTAAAAGAATATATTGTCATATAACTAACACTGCTGAAGTCAAATGTAAGATAGTTATTATCTATTGCTGCGTAGAGGTATAATTTATCTAACTGAATATGAGAAATTAAATTTCATAAAAAATAAGTAACACTCTATTATAACAATATTCTTAAAATATTTTAGGTAAACCTACTGTCAAAAATGTTTTAATAAACGTTTTTTATTTTATCTTAGTTAAATAGCAAAACTATTTTTATGACGCAGTCGTTTGTTACGATTATTAACAATCAACAACATTATCAGTACCAGTGAGCTGAAAATGTTAAACAAATAGCCGTGTATAACTGAGAAGAATTAGTAATATGACATTAAATTCTTTAAATCGCTGTATTTTGTGAATGGGTCATCCTTTTACCCCAAAATTGCACGTTTGTATTGTACAAACAAAGACATTTAAAATGAGGTACAATTAGAAGTAGTGTTACATTTAACATTTTTAAAACTTCCCCTGGATATGAACATCCTTCATGAGCCATTCCCTGGATATGAAAAAAACAATAAAATATGTCATATGTTTGGTATAGGAAATGTTCATAACTACAAAGTTTCATTATTTTTGTTTAAAAAGTTTTGGAATTATTAAATATATTTCAGACCTTTGCCCAACCCTGTTTAATTTACAGAAAAAGAAACTTCACATGCCACTGGGGATAATTTACGTATATAAATAATGCCACTGGGGATAAATACACTGAGATAATTTACGCTATACAAGTCTAAATAAAGTTACAATATGAATAGAACGTGTGCTAAATAATAAACCCAAATCCAATGTGCGTTGTTACCAAATAAAAAATATGATAATTTTAGAGCTGATAGTTTTTCAGGAAAGAAAAACTCAAGATCGGCTTAGGCTAGTAATCGAAAATATCTTTATAACGTCCAAAAATCAATTTTGCTAATCTCAATAATGTGACATGAAAATTTATTATTAAAATTACACCCGAATCCTTATGATCAGAACAAACGGATAAACAAACATCATCTACCAAATAGTAAAAAATTATATTGTTTTGAATTTTAAGTTGTAGCTCACTATTAAACACGTTTGTACATCAAATCGTAAGCCACTTTTGCTCCACTCCATCAAATGATCAGTATTCTTGAAGCAATTTATTACCATCAAGTTTGTTAAATCTTTTAAAATATATTCGTGTCGTCTGCATTCAACAATACTTTACATTTTTCTACTCAGTTTACAATGGTATTGTTAAATAAAATATTGGATTAAGATTATACACAAGATAAACTAGAATGAACAATAAATTATTTTGAAACAAATTAATGATACGTAAAATTTCATTACTTTTATGGATAAATTATTAAAAATATTAAGTGCTTCCCTCCTAAAAACGTACCCCATTTGATAGATTTTATATTTCAAAATTATTGATGTTCTGAAATGTCTCGGAAGAATATGAGTAAACTAGATTAACCAAATTCCCCTATGCCCAAAACAGAAATATAAAGAATTCTAAGATATAAAATGTTTGTATTTATAGTTATTTAATACATAATGAACTTTAAAATTAATTTATCGACACACATTTATAAGAAATTACAAAGTACATCTTATAATAAACTAAACACACACTTCAATAGTTTACAATAGACTATTTATAGACATGCATTGCAATTATAATATGTCAGCCATTATTTCAATGTAATTTAGATTTACGTATTGATTTGAAAGAGATTGAATACTTTTTTACATATCGTTTATTCAACTAGTGGTTAAATTTAGACTACTTTTCTGGAACTATAAATATACTTTAATACTTTATATCCTTTAGTAAATCTAAATATCACACATCAAGCTGTTATAGTCCTTCTACAATGATTAAAACTAATATCAGCAAACTCCCTCTGGATTATGAAAGGGGGCAAAATATGGTTTAGGTCAGCACTGTCCCTTAAAGTATGTCCCCTCTGAGTGAATTCAAAGAATGAATATTCTTGAATATTAATGAAATACTTTTTTCTATATATAGCAGATACTACAAAAATGGTGTTAAATCAAATGGAAATAGCGGACTATCCATTCTCTGCATTTAGAAACATATTTAAATTGAATGGAGTTTACTTAATTTACATATTATAATAAATAATCTAGTGCACCAAACAGTTATAATTTCGGGAAGAAATTTGAATATAAAATAAACATTAAACTTCAATAAAAAAATTAACAGTTTTCATAAAATTATAACTTCGCCTTTAAGGTGACTCGTAACAATCATTATCGCTAATATGAATTCTATTAGAGCACTCCTTAGAATAATAAAATGTTTAACATCAGTTCAAACTGCGGACGTGGCAAGATTGCAAATAGGTACTTTTACAGTTGATCAGTATTTATTTTAACTATCGTACTTGGAGAACATGGTTTTAATAGTGTTTTACATCATTAGATAGAGAGGAAAGTGTAAGTACCAAGATTAATATATATATATATATATATATATATATATATATAAAATATATTTAACTACAACATATATTTTATGTTGTAGTTAAATAGTTAAGTAGAAAACAAAGTGCGTTATTGTCATTTAAAAACAAAGAGTTTACTTTATGTTTAATTTCACAATAATTGGCATAAAATTTTATAGGTAACGGATTGAATGTTTGTTAAATAAGCCACATCTAGGTTTTTGGTTTTAACTAAAACACCATTTTTTACCAACGGAAGTTGTATTTTGATATTAAGTTATTATGTACCAATACAAATATTTTGTTTACAGGTTTGAAAAATGTATTTTTAAGGTAGGGGGTTACTTAACAATTCTAGAGTATTGTAGACACTCATAACTAACCCTCGGGAAGTCACGCACCCAACTGTAACTTCATACGTCACGCATGTGGTCGTTTAAACCATACACACGCAATACTTTTTATTTGATCCAAACGTTCCTAGATTCTTTCTTTTCAACTATGTCAAGTAACGTATTATGCCTTACTATATCTTGTTCATTCATTATGTACGTAATTTACGATAATAAAATATTATATAACAATATTAAACAGTAAAAAGCAATAACACCAAAAGTCACAAGATCAAAAGCACTGCACATATAAAACAAAACTGACACAAATGGTCACGCGCGCTCAAAAACACCGCAAAAGTGAGGAGTAGTGTCTACTACAGCACAAGGACGCAGGATGGGCAGGGTATTGGACAAGGTATGTCAGGTAGTAGATGGGGTGGAAATACGTGAAGCGCCAAACCTTTCTGACATTCAGACTTGACACGCGTGGAAAAATTATATCCCTGCGGTGCCTTCTATTTCGACATAGCGCGACTTCCCGAGGATTAAAATATTTATAAATATTATTATATGATATTTAATTCAAGATCATTTAGCAAAATATTTGTCCTCGTTTCTAACTAATTGTAAGGAAAATCTCAACAAAACAGTTTTCTCTCTATAATAAAGGTTTTGTTATTTTTATTATTATTATTATTTACTTCGGAAAAAAATCTTGTTTTGATTCTTCATATGGACCTCGTGTTTTCATTTGTAGTGGTCAAAGACTTCCAAATAACTGCCAGATATGTTGTAAAATCTTTGTGCATGCCAGTGATGTGGCACTCAAGCTAAAAGCAACACAACTGCATTGGAAAATATATTTTGATCGGAAATCGTTACTCATGACCTTATGAATCGTATCAAGATCAATACCTTATCTACTCATGTCTTTTAACAAGAAACCCACAAAAAAACAGTAACAAAATATGTATTAAATAACTGTTGTAGTGTGGATACTTAGTGTTATATTCTGCTGTGGTTTGTAACAGTTAAAAATTTATAAAAAATCACCAAACATAATCTCGCCATTAAAATATTTAAACCACATGACATAAATGTTTTTTAAGAAGCACAAAATCAAATTAAATCGAGGAAAATAATAAATGTATGTTTTAACGTAAGAATCCCAAATAATCCGGTTTAATAATACATATGGCTTTATTGCCACTGTGACAGTAATATAAAACGCTCAATATCTATATTGGCTCGGTCAGCTGTTGAATTTTGTATTTCGATGATAGAGGTAGGGGCCAATCCAATGTTGTCCCTTCAAACCTTTGAATTATACATTGAGTGCTAGGTTATTCCAGTCGTTTAGACAAGCCTTCGGCAATAGCATGTTTGTTCTTAGACTGATTGTGAGACTAAAAATGCTACATTATATTACCCAATAGTTGCCTAAATTATTCGGTAAAATGATACGAGAATATTTTATTTGTAGAAGCATAACAATAAATAGTAGTAGGTTTTTTTTTAATGTTATGTAAATTTCAAAATATACTGAAATAAATATACTTAATAGTAACCAATAAACAAATAGTTACGTTTTATCGATTTGAAAACAAATTAATAATATTAACTTCAACTAAGGGACTATTACATTTGGTTAATTATTCTGACTTACATTACTGGATAAAAATAAGGTGAAATATTGCCAGAAAATATTACCTTTTATAATTATTTAAACCTGGTAAATAAGGGGAATACACCTGACTTAAAATGTATAAATTTTAAAAGAAAAAAATTAAATTTACAGTAAATATATATAAAACAACTTAATTTAGATACAAAATTAACTAGATATAACACTAGACCTGGCCTACTGTTAATTGTTTATCGGTAACGAGATTCGTTCCGACTACATTGAATGTTCGTAGCAGATGCGTTGTCCACTGTACCAGAATGACAAATTAAGTAAATGGTAAAACAAGTGTAGAAAACTGGATTAAAACCTGGCTGTGTGCAAATTGTATTAATTTATAGTGGGAATATATGGGATACTGATGACTTTGATGAAATTATACCTCAATATTTCAGTACAAAGGATTCTGGTTACTCTTGAAGAAATAATGACAATATTTAACGAAATAATTTACTAACAGTCTGTTCGCGGCAAGTAAATTACTGCACACGAATACTATCGAAACAAGCCATTCAAGACAACGGTTTTCTAATGATTATTTTGTGTAAACGTAATTCAATGTACTATATGTAGTTATATTTGCAATAACTGAAATATTAGTTGTTAACAGATACTTGAAATGAACAAAATATTAACATAAAATAAAAATGTTCTTGCACTTTTGGAATAGTGAAAGAAAAATAAATATTTACATTGTTTAGATCAGTTTATTTTCTAAATAAAGCTGTTTGTAATATGTTATAAATATTAAACAATATTATGTTATAAAAACTAAACAATTGTTAACTAAACAACAAGTTATTTACATAAAATATCAACAATACAATGAATATATAAAATGGATCTCACTTATAAATAAAAATAAGATGCTGAATCACAAAGTACATCTGGGGGTAAAATTATATTAGTGTTATAAAAAATTTTCATCAGAAATAAAAATAGATTTTAAGACTCATAGAAGGTCCATTATTTTTTTGGAAAATTCAATTATATTTCAAGTTGTACTAAATTAGTGCAAAAATTGATCACTCCACTCGTTCTTATATTATATAGTCTCATAGTTTCTTATCATGTACAAGATATTGCAGGTTTGAACAGGATTAATGTCATAAATATATATGAAATTCCAATTAAACAGTGAAACAGCGTCTAGGAAATACGCAACTTTAAATTCAAATATTCATTATTGATCCAAAAAATTTATTTAATTTTGTAAAGCATGAGGTTAACGTAACTTAAGAGTAAGCGCTTGTGCAAACGTGATAATTATGAGGACCTGATTAAAGTGCCGATACTCGTATGAATAGACACGGGATATCTTGAGCTGGGATATGATATCCCAGGTCACGGTCAGTGCCGGGGGAGGGAGATATAAACAGCGTTTAGCGTACTACTAGCATTGCTGTAAACATCAAGTCACCACGCCCACAACTCCTATCCGATTAATCACTGATATTTTTTATTTATAATCATTTTACTTGTCATTATAATGGGTTATTATGTTATAATATAGGCCTTTAATTATATTACTTTTATATTTGTCTAATATTTAATGAGAAAAATAATACAAAATCATACGGCATACCAAGTAATTAAAGACTAGCGAATTTACAGAATGTAGGTTATGTTAGTAAAGAGGTAATGTTCAATTTTTTTATTGTTTTCAAGCAGTCCGTCATGTAATTGTATATTAGGAAATACATATTTGTGAATAACTTTGAGAACAATATTAAAATTATTCTCTTTTAAGATAGACAGCTGTTCTAGTAAAATTAATATTTAAATTATAACATCTGTGGCTAAGTTATTAAATTCATAACAACTAATAATACAAACAAAAATATTGTACTTAATGTTTTCAACAAACGCTTTCGATACGAAAAGAAGACAGCGCTACTCCACTCTTCAATCAACCGATCAGCAGCGGTAGCCAACGTCTGCATGTCAGGCTAGTACAGGCTAGTGCATGCGTATTCCGTACCCCTCCCCTTCACTAACCACTTAGCATTTGAAAAGTAACGGTTTCGGCAGCTGAATATATTCCGTGGCTACTGGAAGTATATTGATATCGATTGGATAATTAATACATTTTCACATGTTTTAATATTTTATAATAGTATAACTGTTTTATTATTATTTGAACTATGTTATTTTAATGTTATAAAGGTGAAATATATTATTATTTTTGAAGTTATACTTCTTTGCGCCCGTTAGACACTTTGGGATGGGATGTTGGTCGAGAAACCGCGTCACGCTGAAAAGTAAGAACAAATTTTTAAGAACTATCGATTAATCGATTGTTAATCGAAGAAATTTAATCGAATAAATTACTGATAATGATAATATAGGTGTATAATATAATAATGAAGTCACGTATAATATATTGAAGATAAATATATTGAATAATATTGAAAAATGTCTTATATTTCATTTATATAACCTGTCTGTTTGTGTGCGTGAGTGGGTGTATGAGAATGGCCAAAGAAGTATAACTTCCACCGTGTGGTCCGACGCACACCCAATTTTTTTTTCTAAAGAATTGTTACTATAAGAATAGTACTTAAAATAAATAAGCAGCTATGAACATCATTCTTCCATTTAAATCCATAACCTAATAATTATTTGTTTTTAATGACACAATATACAAACTATCTGTTTACGTTAAGGGGAGCGCGTAGGCCCTATCCCGGCAATGTTAAATTAAGCAACTTTAGGTACACTTTTCTCAAAAACTAATTACACCACATACTTGAAACTTTCTAGATATGTTCTACAACATATTAAGAACACTATATTACTAGGATAATAAGTTTGTTAGTCAACAAAAATTTTTATGAATTTTTTAAAAATTGATTCTTTTAAATTCAATTTTTTATGCATGTGATATTTTTTTTTGTTTCCTGATGGCATAAAGTAATAATTCTAGTGCTGTGCACTGGTATCATGTTATACAAGGTTCACAAAATATTTCAGCCATTTATCTCTATTAGTTCCTGAGAAAAGTGTACCTTTGTAAAAATAAAGTACGGTTTTTGGAAAACTGCCATCAAACTTACCGCAACTCTGGACCGCCATGTAATCCATTCCTAGAATAGCCCTGCACCATATGCTGGATCTGCTTCATCTTCTTTGTCCTCCTGAAGCTTCCTTTTAGCTCTTCTAGCTATCCTGGCCTCCTTTGTCATGTCATTGGCTGCTTTTTCAGCTTTTTTTAGCCTGGCGACATCCATTCGTTTCAGCACATCGATGCAGTTTTCACTCAACCTTAGGCCTAGCTGTTCATATAGCTTCAACTTGCTGATGTAACAAGTTGCTGATGTAACTTCTTGTTTTACAAGGACAAGACAGCTTCATAGACACCTAGTGTTAGGGTGTCAAGTCTAACAAATGTTGATTTAGGGATCTTTGACCAAATGATATTGTTGAAACTCTCGTTTCAGTTCTGTGTTTGGCCGTGAAGACATTTTGCCAATAAGGAGTCAGTTGAAAGGTCTTTGTATACTTTTTTAATGGCTAGCAGACAGGACGGAGGAAGGCTATCTTTGTGCTTGTAAACACCACCAACTGCTTCGGCCAACAGGAAAGTAGTATTATGTAACGAAATGTGAACTTTGACGTTGAGGGCTGCGCCAGAGGCCAGAAAACTCGTGACATGATTTATATATTATTTTTTTTAGTGCTTACAATTTTTTGGGGAGAAAACTAACTACACCATTTGAAAGCTGAGGACTTATAAAATAATAATCAGCAATAAAAAAATTTTTTTTTATTAAAAATTTCCATACCTGCTCCCCTTAATTTGTATAAAACCAAAATAATAACAAACTTTCTAATGAACAAATTACTACACTCTATACAGTTAAAATGAAATTATAATAATCCTATAATGTAATAATGTAAACTTGTTAATGATACATATATTTTTTTAGATATATAATTTAAAAATAGATGAGGATAATTAAACTAACAATGATACGTATAAAGGGATACTTATGACATATGCTTACGGACACTTAAGGAATTTTGTTCTATAATAACTCATTTGGTTTTAAATTGTGTATGCTTAGAATCCACAATATCATTTAATTATTTTATGTTTAGAGATACTGATTTTTAAGAATTTTAAGAAATCTTATGATTCTCAGATTATCTTACTGTATAAGTTCGACTGGAAAACCACTAAATATTTTGGGTTCATAGCCTCACTTTCTCAAAATAATAACATGTCTTAATTTATCTATTTTTGGAATAAATAAAAACTACCACAGTGTTCTAGAATGTAGTATCTTCCTATTGCAATTTCAAGAAAAACATTCTCGCTGTAGAATATGATTCACAGACATCATAAATATGCCTGATAAAATACATGTCTCATGGTATATTCTGGCAGCAAATTTCTATCTTGTAATCTTACAATTCCAATATATATTGCCTCTCACAAGACATTCTATTAATTTAAGGGGCTGATATGTTTTAATTAATTTTTATGGACACACACGCATATTTGGCTTCTAATACAATATATGTATATAAATAATAGACTATATGTACTTCGTATTACTTTTTCACAAAACAATGGTTAATTTATATTGTTGCTTTTATTTTTTTTAAATATAGTAACTGTACTAAACATAATTAATATTTTAGAACAGACCGAAGTATGGTGCACCATAACTACTGCAATTAAATTATATTATTTAATGCGATAAGGTAATGTACATTTTACATGCGACATTTTACATTTACATTGCTTCCATAATAAAAAATATTAAATTTAATATTTGGAAGATTTAAAATTTACTTTACAATAACAAAAAAATGACAGGAGATTTGTATTACTTTTAAATAAATTTATATGTAAGCTTCATTTAAGTTTAATGTGGGTAGATCATCTGGCAAACCAAAGGCAAGTTGAAATTGTGCAATTATAATATTCTTAAAATTTGTTTTCTCGTAAATACTTTGCCGAAGGTTTTAAACATTCTTGAGAAGGTATCAAATGAATATAATTAAGACAGTTCATGGTAATTTCTCACCTCAGCCACTTCTATAAAGTAAATCTATAAATAAAGTTAGGTTAATAGGAGTTATCACCATTTAAATAAAGTTTTCATTAACTTAAAGAGAAATGTCAACATCTGGACTCATTATATTTAAAATACCTCTATAAACATCTGTATGTAGAATCCGTCTCACTTGAAAAGGACTAGAAGGCTATTAAAGGTGGTTTTCATATAACGAGGTGGCCTCTAGTCATGGGTTAGCTTTCATCTCCAGTATAAGTGAAATACAAAGGTTATGAATTTTAGTAAAATCTTATTATATTTATGCCAGTTTAATTTATTAGAAGTCTGTAAGGAACTAACAGTCAAGAGTGTACTAGTTCTTATTATTTATAAGTACAATGCCATTGTATGTGTATGGGTGGGCGGGTGGTTCAATGCCATTGTATGTGTATGGGTGGGTGAGTCAATGCCATTGTATGTGTAAGGTTGGGTGGGTGGGTCAATGCCATTGTACGTGTATGGGTGGGCGGGTGGGTCAATGTCATTGTATGTGTATGGGTGGGTGGGTGGGTCAATGCCATTGTATGTAAACAAAAAATTAGTGTACCCCCTACCAGCATGCAAATACAATATTAAATATTCCCATTAATCTTTATGTTTTAGATTTAAAGAATTTAAAGCAATTTAAAAAATATTTATCTGACAAAAATGTTGAACTCATGTATACACACATTTTCCAAGAATTGAAATTAAGGCTGGTTATTTTAAATATGTTTTTAAATAGTTTTATATTATCTTTGCAATATTAATATGTTTAAAAATTAATTTAGAAAAAGTGAGGTTTTCATATATATATATATATATTAAAAGGAATGTTCCCTAATTAGTTTGGTTGAAGGAGTAACAGAGGGTTGAGTCTGGGGAGCTGCCAGCTACAATCACAATGTAATCAGGTAACTTAGAAGCCAATCACTGGGATATCGGTCACTTATCCTTCCTACGTGTACATTGATCGATTCCACAGTTCAAAAGGAAATAAGTTAAATAAAGTTAAAATAAAGAGGTCACTATAGAACTTGATTGTAGAGATCTGCAGGAGGATTTAAATAATGTATTACTGTGGTGTTTTATAAAGGAAATAGATATTAATGTAGCTAAAGCTCTGTACTTACATTCTACAGACGGACTAATGTGATTACCTTCCAGTACTCTCTTGGAGAGGAACCACTTAGCAGACGGATCTTAGGTTGACTATGACATCCTCACTTAATGTATCTAAATGCTCTGTACCTACATTCTACAGACGGACTAATGTGATTACCTTCGAGTACTCTCTTGGAGAGGAACCACTTAGCAGAAGGATCTTGGAGTGACTCTGACATCCTCACTTAATGTATCTAAATGCTCTGTACTTACATTCTACAGACGGACTAATGTGATTACCTTCGAGTACTCTCTTGGAGAGGAACCACTTAGCAGAAGGATCTTGGAGTGACTCTGACATCCTCACTTAATGTATCTAAATGCTCTGTACTTACATTCTACAGACGGACTAATGTGATTACCTTCGAGTACTCTCTTGGAGAGGAACCACTTAGCAGAAGGATCTTGGAGTGACTCTGACATCCTCACTTAATGTATCTAAATGCTCTGTACTTACATTCTACAGACGGACTAATGTGATTGCCTTCGAGTACTCTCTTGGAGAGGAACCACTTAGCAGACGGATCTTAGGGTGACTATGACATCCTCACTTAATGTATCTAAATGCTCTGTACTTACATTCTCCAGACATACTAATGTGATTACCTTCGAGTACTCTCTTGGAGAGGAACCACTTAGCAGACGGATCTTAGGGTGACTATGACATCCTCACTTAATGTATCTAAATGCTCTGTACTTACATTCTCCAGACGGACTAATGTGATTACCTTCGAGTACTCTCTTGGAGAGGAACCACTTAGCAGACGGATCTTAGGGTGACTATCACATCCTCACTTAATGTATCTCAATGCTCTGTACTTACATTCTCCAGACGGACTAATGTGATTACCTTCGAGTACTCTCTTGGAGAGGAACCACTTAGCAGACGGATCTTAGGGTGACTATGACATCCTCACTTAATGTATCTAAATGCTCTGTACTTACATTCTCCAGACATACTAATGTGATTACCTTCGAGTACTCTCTTGGAGAGGAACCACTTAGCAGACGGATCTTAGGGTGACTATGACATCCTCACTTAATGTATCTAAATGCTCTGTACTTACAATCTCCAGACGGACTAATGTGATTACCTTCTAGTACTCTCTTGGAGAGGAACCACTTAGCAGAAGGATCTTAGGGTGACTATGACATCCTCACTTAATGTATCTAAATGCTCTGTACTTACATTCTCCAGACGGACTAATGTGATTACCTTCTAGTACTCTCTTGGAGAGGAACCACTTAGCAGAAGGATCTTAGGGTGTCTATGACATCCTCACTTAATGTATCTAAATGCTCTGTACTTACATTCTCCAGACGGACTAATGTGATTACCTTCTAGTACTCTCTTGGAGAGGAACCACTCCGCAGAAGGATCTTGGAGTGACTATGACATCCTCACTTAATGTATCTAAATGCTCTGTACTTACATTCTCCAGACGGACTAATGTGATTACCTTCTAGTACTCTCTTAGAGAGGAACCACTTAGCAGAAGGATCTTAAGGTGACTATGACATCCTCACTTAATGTATCTAAATGCTCTGTACTTACATTCTCCAGACGGACTAATGTGATTACCTTCTAGTACTCTCTTGGAGAGGAACCACTCCGCAGAAGGATCTTGGAGTGACTATGACATCCTCACTTAATGTATCTAAATGCTCTGTACTTACATTCTCCAGACGGACTAATGTGATTACCTTCTAGTACTCTCTTGGAGAGGAACCACTCCGCAGAAGGATATTGGAGTGACTATGACATCCTCACTTAATGACTTACATTCTCCAGACATACTAATGTGATTACCTTCGAGTACTCTCTTGGAGAGGAACCACTTAGCAGACGGATCTTGGAGTGACTATGACATCCTCACTTAATGACTTACATTCTCCAGACATACTAATGTGATTGCCTTCGAGTACTCTCTTGGAGAGGAACCACTTAGCAGACGGATCTTGGAGTGACTATGACATCCTCACTTAATCATACAAATCAACTGGACTGTATTAGACGAAAGATAAATTCAGCTCTCGGAAGTGATTATCACGAGGTCCAAGGACGATATTTCCACTAAAGCACTGAAAACACTGTTCTTCATGTTTGTCCCATTTGAGAGTACTGTTTACCATTATGGTTACCTTATCAAGTCGGACATAGAGATTCTCTTGAGGGCATACAGAAGAAATTTATTTGAATTCTTGGAATGCAGCTTGACTTTCGATATTCGGATGTTCACTTCGAGGACATAAGCTGTCATATTGGTCTTCAATCTCTTAGCACCAGGCGCAAGATCAATGACTTACTTCTTCTCAAAAAAATTTTTACAGCTACAGTGGATTCCCCTGACCTACTTGAAAGAGTAGACTTTCGCTGCTTAGAATTGTATAGAACTAAACATATGACTGAGAGGAAATATAATCAAACACAATACTCCTATCACAGTTCAAGACCACTTCTCCATCACCTGGGAAATTGCATACCCGATCATGTTGATTGATTCGCCATACCAGAGGTGACTTTTAAAAGGAAATCTTCAAGTTCTTTGAATAATGAACTGTATGCCTCATTTAATAATTATAAAAGAAATTATTTGTATTATTTTAATTAATTCAAACTGCATTATCTATTTAAAATGATTTAACCGTATAAAATGAATAAATAAATAAGATCTAAACTAAATAAATAAATAAATCCAACTATAAACTAGTATTCCATTCGGGGTGCTCTACTGACCAGAACTGCTGAGATGAAAGCCCTTGGTGTTGTATTCACTTCCTCTCTGAGCTGGGACGTCAATAAGATTTGCAACATGGCTCTTCAGATACTTGGCCTTCTTTACAGAGTCTCCAAGACCTTTACAGATGTGTTTGTATTAAAAACTTTATACTGATGTTTGGTGAGACGCCAACTTGAGTACAACAGTGTAATATGGTCTCCTTACCAATTATTTTTTAGAGAAATTACGGATAAGGACCAACGGCAGTTCTTGTAGGTGTGAGACTTGGACTTGAATATCTAAAAGTACTCGTTCAATATTTTCTTTCACTTTTGGACCTTCCTTCCCTTGAATCAAGGTGCCTCAATCAGGATATGCTGTTCATTTAAAAGTTGGTAAATGGAACTTCCGACTGCCCTGATCTCCTGCAGAGAGCTCACTTCAGAGTACCTTCTAGCGCAAGATCTAAATCCATCTTTGCAAACCCCTCTGTACGCTGCAAATAGTCCCATGGTACGAGTTCAGCATCTGGGCAGCACACTTCCAGACCACATTGACTTGTTCATCAACTGCATCTTTTAAATCCTCACTTCGATCTCTACATCAATAATTTCCCCCTCATACGTTCTGTGCTGAATTGTGTCCATTTTAGCAATTTCCATTACTAGTGTCGTACTTGTTTATTATATCTGATTTCATATTTATTTATATTTTATATCAAAGTTATATAATGCAATTAGAATATGTATGTTATACATTTAATGTTCTCTGTAATTAAATGGCTAAGCCGTCGGAATACAATAAACAATAAAGTTAATTATACATTGGTTTTTTTATCGATCGTGTAATTTTTAATTTACTAATTCTTAATGCCTTCATTATGTTTATTTAAGCAAAATATTCAGAAATTGATCTCATTAAAATGATAAAACTCTGAAGAGAACAAACGTAAAACATCACGTATACTTTATTTCAGTAGTAGATTTAATCAAACATTTTATATTCAAAGTTTATTCAAACATAAACATTAGACATAATACGAAGGTGATGTTTTAATTTTCCTAAAGCATCTCATTTTACTGTTTACAGATAAACGAAATAATTGACTATATTCCTTTGTGGTTAGCCCATTTACTTTATACCATAAATGTTGTTCGTTTTATTACTTACGTTACACCCATCGTTTATTGAAGTATAACATTAATGTTAGTTTAGTATTGCTTTGCTGTTAAAATCATTTAAAGTACAAATGATTTGATTTATGAGTTCTTAATTTAGTTTAGTTTATTTATAAAGTCAATACTTCATTGAGGACGTTAAATTAGGAATTAAAACAAAATATGGAATTCTGAGGGGCAACTTGTAAATGTTGTAACAGCTGATTTAATAAAATGTTTCGAACAAGACTTTAAATAACGTTACTTGTTCATAGCAGTCATCACGTTTTTGTTATAAATTCCCTTTGTAAGTTAAAAGTGGTGACGAACACAATCGGTCATATGTTATCTATATTGAGGTTAAGTGTTAGAGAGGACTTTTCAGTGCTAACTTCACCCCTTTAATAAAGGGACCTTCATTTTATTTCATTATTTGAATGATCTCTTATTCAAAATATTAATAGAAATCAGACAGTAAAAATTCGAGGTTGCTCTTAAATAATTAGAATTCATCATATAACTTAAAATATGTTTCAATATATTTACCCCAGGTTGTCCATCAGGGTAAAAACAAACCTAGAATTTACAAAAAATTTACTTTCTTAATTTAATATGTTAACATTGCTTTCACATAACATTGTGGCTTATAGAGCAGCTTCATTATGAAAACTGTATGCCTCACGTAACACTTTGTTTTTCATAGCAAACAATCAATTTTTCTAATCAGTTAATACATACGGAAGTGAATAGCATTTATGTGGTTTAACATTTAAAACTAACGGGGTTTGGGTTTTTTTCTTTTTTTTTCTTTCAACTGCTTGTAGAACCATTGGTATTGACCCACCCAACCACCCTTACACGAACATTGGTATTGACCCACTTGCCCACCCTTACAAGAACATTGGTATTGACCCACCCACCCACCCTTACACGAACATTGGTATTGACCCACCAGCCCACCCTTACACGAACATTGCTATTGACCCACCTACCCGCTCTTACACGAACATTGGTATTGATCCACCCACCCACCCTTACACGAAATTGCTATTCACCCACCCTCCCGCCCTTACACGAACATTGGTATTGACCCACCCGTCCGCCTTTACACGAACATTGGTATTGACCCACCCGCCAGCCCTTACACGAACATTGGTATTGTAAATCATTTTCCATTTTAAATCATACCATTATAAAATATAACATATCAGTACTTCCAGTTAATTTGTACAGATACAAAGAGATTTACAAAACTTCTTTATATCTTATATATTCACTTTACGAAGACTTCTTCAAACGATTTTTTCAGTCCTAACACTGTCACATATTCTCTCTGTGCGAGAAACGTCGTAAGATGTAAAGGTATATTTCCTTTAAATATGAAAAAGTGTTATTAGAAAGAAGTAGTTTTATATCATTATAATTTTAGAATGGCCTTGGCATGTACCATTTCAGCAATGTTTAAGACGCATTTTATTTGGTTTGATACAAGAATAAATAAACTAATGCTATAATTTTTACTACTACGCCTTGGAGTTTATATTTAACTACATACCCATCTGAGTAGTAACACTTGTTACTACATACCCATCTGGGTAGTAGAATTGTTACTACATACCCATTTAGGTAGTAACAATTGTTACTACATACCCATCTGGGTAGTAACACTTGTTACTACATACCCGTCTGGGTAGTACAATTGTTACTACATACCCATCTGGGTAATGACAATTGTTACTACATACCAATCTGGGTAGTAGAATTGTTACTACATACCCATTTAGGTAGTAACAATTGTTACTACATACCCATCTGGGTAGTAGAATTGTTACTACATACCCATTTAGGTAGTAACAATTGTTACTACATACCCATCTGGGTAGTAACACTTGTTACTACATACCCGTCTAGGTAGTACAATTGTTACTACATACCCATTTAGGTAGTAACAATTGTTACTACATACCCATCTGGGTAGTAACACTTGTTACTACATACCCGTCTAGGTAGTACAATTGTTACTACATACCCATTTAGGTAGTAACAATTGTTACTACATACCCATCTGGGTAGTAACACTTGTTACTACATACCCGTCTAGGTAGTACAATTGTTACTACATACCCATTTAGGTAGTAACAATTGTTACTACATACCCATCTGGGTAGTAGAATTGTTACTACATACCCATTTAGGTAGTAACAATTGTTACTACATACCCATCTGGGTAGTAGAATTGTTACTACATACCCATTTAGGTAGTAACAATTGTTACTACATACCCATCTGGGTAGTAACACTTGTTACTACATACCCGTCTAGGTAGTACAATTGTTACTACATACCCATTTAGGTAGTAACAATTGTTACTACATACCCATCTGGGTAGTAACACTTGTTACTACATACCCGTCTAGGTAGTACAATTGTTACTACATACCCATTTAGGTAGTAACAATTGTTACTACATACCCATCTGGGTAGTAGAATTGTTACTACATACCCATCTGGGTAGTAACAATTGTTACTACATACCCATCTGGGTAGTACAATTGTTACTACATACCCATCTGGGTAGTAACAATTGTTACTACATACCCATCTGGGTAGTAACACTTGTTACTACATACCCGTCTAGGTAGTACAATTGTTACTACATACCCATCTGGGTAATGACAATTGTTACTACATACCAATCTGGGTAGTAACAATTGTTTCTACGTACCCATCTGGGTAGTAACAATTGTTACTACATAACCATCGGGGTTTTTATTTATTCAGTTATTCTGAATATTTATCTATTCATATAAACTGAGTGGGAATGAATTCATCATTAACTAAGTTTGACGCACTCATGCACGTAAATAGATAAGATATAGAGATACTGAACAAATATACCGTGCGTTTATGTTTGGGTGAGAAGTTTAAATAATTGTATAGGGTAAAGTGGATAGGCATTACCACTTTACGTGTATGTGTGGGTGGAATGGTCATTACCACTGTACGTGTATATGTGGGTGGAATGGGCATTACCACTGGACTAGTATGGGTAGGTGGGATGGTCATTACCACTGTACGTGTATATGTGGGTGGAATGGGCATTACCACTGGACTAGTATGGGTAGGTGGGATGGTCATTACCACTGGACTAGTATGGGTGGATGGGAGGATCGTCACAAATAACAATACAAACAAACATATAAATTATATAAAAACATGTTAAACATTTACTTAATTGCACAATAACGTGAATACTAAGACACTCCCTGACTCCTAATAACTCGTTTATTGATACAAAGTTAAATTTTGAATACCCCTAAATAGATAAATTTTTCCAGTTAATACACAAACCTCTTTACCTGCCTAGAAGGGACCGTTGTTACTTTCTAGGTATATCGGATCAATCATTTTAACTTGACTTCCAAACCAAGAGAAGCAATGGGCAAACCCAATAGCTAAATCAATAACAGTGTTCAAAAAACAGCATTACTTTTTATACATAACAATGTTTAGATAAATTATATTTTTGATCTATTACATATAAAATAGCGTTGCCTGAGTTACATATTTTCTTTTTTTAAACCAAATGATCTCTGTGACAAAACTATATTGCGATCTGAAGTGTCTTATTAGGAAGTAGAAAGTTAAAGGTTACAGTGTAAGTAGGCCACTCTGACGTTTAACCTAGGAACTAACCACCACCAGTGACTAGGTAGGAGGGCTGCGTGCAAGAACGAGATCGCTCAGACGGTCACCTATCGAAGGGACAGTCACGCTCGGTGTTGCTCAACTCCCTTGTCTTGTGATAACATCGGAACTTTCCGGTCAAGGCCACAGATCTAATGTAAATGGATATCCAATGATTTTTTATTTAAATGGAAGCTTGGTAGTTAAAATAATATTCTATTCAGTGTAGTGTCAATAAACGAACATAAAATATAAAATTAATTTATTTAAAATAATGTATAACTGTATTTGTAACTTAATAATGTACTGTATAGTGAATTCATTAATATAATAACATTAAAAAATGTCTTTATACATACTAAAAAGTAGCATACTAAACTGTTCTGTAATACAAAGCTACTAAAAATATTGAATTTGCGTTTCTGAACAATATCAGTGCTTTTCTTTAAATTATTAATACATAAACTTGCCAAATGGAAGGGAATATAAGAACCAGACATCCCCAGTGAAAGGAAACCCATCTTGGACAGTTATCCCTTGCTTAGTGACGCTCGTACACGTGATGGGGATCGTGTATGAAGGTTTCCACAGTGTAAGTAAAACAATGTTTCTGATAAAACTTTGTAAAATTGTTTGACATATTTTTTTCATTTGGAAACAAATGAAATTATTGTTCAGTCAATTTATTACTAAATATACCAATCAACGTTGTTGTTTCCTGTTCATATAGTAAATAAACTGCAATTATAAATATGTTTTGCACGAAAACTTTATTCTATTCAAAATAAATATATCAAATGTTTATTACCCCACTGAATCTATTGTATTTATGTAACTAGTAGAAAATATTTCTTTGATTGATTAATAACTTCATAAAGTATGTTATGTTTAAATATGGGATTTGTTTAAGGACCGGAAATTTAAACGAGCAATGCAAGACGTACCTCGTGTATTAATTACATTACTACACTTAAAAGGTGAAGGTAAATGTGATTTTGAATGAATCACTCAAAATAATGTTTAATAGTATGATATTTTATTGTTACTAAAATTATAATTCCACATAGTTGTTCCACAAATACGTTTAGTAGTATACCAGTAACAAAATAGTAAGAATATAAAATAACGATGATATTAAAACAATCATATTATTAAATAAATTCTTAGGTTGTAAATATTAAAAGGTACAGTAAGTGCACAGTAATGTAAAGGAAATCTAGCAATAAATAATTATAAATAAATAAGTGTGCAATGTCCATCATAAGGGGTACAATATAAAGTTAAAATAGATTAAGTACAACACAATACATGGAATATAAAAATCCACTAGCGTATATTGGCTAAAAAACAGTACCACCTGTGCAACATCTGGATTCATTTTACCGGGTCTAATATTGAATTCGAAGAAGTGAAGACCAATGATTTTGAAAAGTAATATTAATAAAAAATATACTAACTTTGAAGGCAGTTAAGTTTTATCAGATATAGGGATGGATATAAATAAATGTTCAAAATAAATATTAATTTCTTACAAAAATGTTATTAAAGTAATTATATACCTACCTATAAGTGAAATTCCTTTCACATTTTACTGATATTTTATCTATATTACGTACATTTAGAATTTTCTTTGAAAATGTGTTTATTTATTTTATTATTAAAACTTAAAGTCTGTTTGTTTCTTAATATACACTTATTACATTTAAGTAGGTTTTACAAGTGTTATCCAATAGATATTTATAAAAAGTTTTACGCGTTAGTTCATTATTCAGTGATATGCCAAATATTTTTAAATTATATAATTGTATGAAATCTATCATCTTGAATGTGATTTAGTGATAATATATTTGATATACTCAGTTCTCTTACCTATCTTACTTATTGACTACTCCTCGAGCTACACCCTTGAAAAGCCTAGAGTTTCCATTATAAATAAGTCTTGTGTGAGGATTTATTCCCGCCATGTTAAAGTTCTTCTCAATCTGATCAATTGGTATTTTCCTGGGCATTCCTTTCTTCTTTATGTCCCTTAGTATTTTTTAGACTGTCTTAACTCGGCTGTAAGTTTCATTTCCATCGTAAAACACTATTTTTGATTGTTGTGGCAATCTGGGACTCCAAACTACAAGTGTAATTCTCATTCACCATCACACATTCCATTCACTGGTCCATATATCATTAAACACATTTTTCTTGGTAAATGAACCAGTTCTTCATATTCATAGTCAAAGTCTAATAATCTCATTCATTGGTCACAATACATGGGCCTTTTATAACTTGTTTTTAACTTTTTTACATGTTTACTAGGCACAAAAAATCTTTAACAAAAAATACATGAAACATATGAAACACTGGGTATTTCAAAGACAAACATTCTTGTTTAACGCTTTAAGAATAATTTGCTAGAAATAACATTGAGTCCCTTAATGAGCCCAAAGCTGTTGTCGTTTGGATCAGGGATCTGAGTATAAATTTTTGTATAAAGCTATCTCAGACTTTTGGTGTGTACACTAATTTTTTATGACAAACCATTACTTGCTTCAACCATCAAAGCCCACATCCTGAGTTTCAAGGAAGACAGCATGATACAAGTTTCAAAATCTGAAAGACTATTACTATATAAACATCTCCATCCATATCAATATCATTAAGCTAATAAAACTTGTTAGTAATATATTTTAGTAAGAAATAATAACACCCATCCAACCATACAACAAACCACCCTTCTACCCATACACGCACAGTGGCAGTAACCCACCCACCAATCCATACATGTATTGACCTGCCCACCAATCCATACGCGTACAGTGTTATACCTAAGTTAACTATGGTTTGTATTAAATGTATCTTATCCACATTTGTAACAGGTATTATAATAATATCAAAACAAATAAGTGTTACACTAAGGCTTTATAAACATATTCCGAACCACCAACATAAATAAGTGTATAACGGAATCACAGTTTATTACAGATGTGATGGTCCTTTAAATTATGCATTTATAAACTCTTTGTTTCTAAAAATATTCAGAAAACAGTATTTTTTTCATATCTCTAGTTAATATCGAATAATTTACTGATTTTATTAAATTAAATAAACTTAAAGTGTATTCTTTAAAGTCTTATCTCGGTGTAACATGGAAGACCAATATACAGAATGAAATATATCATTTAGAGAAAAAATATGCTATAGTTAATAAATTTAATACGAAGAAAAGGTGGCACGGAATATTTTTAAAGTGTATATTATGACACAAAACTCTGTTATAGCTTGTAACTATGATTGTTTAGCACAAACTATTTCAATGATTTTGAAATGTCACTAATGTTAATATTTTATTACTTTTACTTTAGTGCGGCAGAGGGTTATTCCTCATTTTAAAGGTCTTTGTTTGTAAAACACAAGAGTCCAAATCTGGGGTTAAAAGGATGACCCAGTTAGAAAATGAACCTCTCAAAGAATTTAATGTAATATAACAAACACTGATTAAGACAAAGGTAAGATAGTTATGATATATTGCTGCGTAGAGCTATAATTTATCTAACTAAATTTGAGAAAATAAATTTCACAAATAAATAGGTAACAAATTATTATAATAATATTCTTAATCTATTTTGGGTAAACCTACTGTCAACAATTTACTAAAAAGTGTTTTAATAAATTTTTCTTATTTTGATCTCAGTTAAATAGCATGTCTATATTTATAACACAGTCGTATGTTACGATTGTTAACAATCAACAACATAATTAGCAAGAGGGGCCTGAAACTATTAAATAATTAGCCGTATAAATGAGAAGAAATGTGACATTAAATTCTTTGAATCACAGTATTTTGTGAATTTTTTTGTTTAGAATCGCTGTACTTTGTGTGGACCATCCTTTTGACCTCGGATTAACACTTTTGTATTGTAAAAAAAGACCTTTAAAATGAGGTATAACTCGCTTACATTTAAAATTTGTAAGACTTCCTCCATAGGCCATCCCCTGGATATGCAAAAAAAAAGTAAAATATGTCAATATTTTTGGTTTAGGGACATATACATAACTACAAATTTTCATTACTTTTCTTTCAATAGTTTTAAATTAAATTTAAATTCAAAAATTAATAAATATATTCCAGACTTTTGCTCAATCCCGACATTATATTCTTTGAGTGGCTGTATTTTCTGACTGGGTCATCCTTTTTACCTTAGGTTTGTACTCTTGTGTATTACAAACAAAGGCCTTTAAAATGAGGTATAACTCGAGGTAGAATAATGTTTAAAATGTTTAAGACTGCCTTCATGGGCCATCACTTGCTATGTGAAAAACAAGTAAAATATTTCTAAAAATTTGGAATAGAACCATGTACATAAGTGCAAAGTTTCATTACATTTCCTTCGTTAGTTTTGAAATAAATAAATATATTCCAGACTTTCACCCAACCCTGTATAAGGTTATTCCTAAGGAATATCCTTTAGGCTGACTAACCCGTGTAAGTAGAAACTTGTTTTAACAAATAAAAATATCAGGGTACATATATAATTGTGCGTGTGTGCGTGTGCGTGCGTGCGTGTGTGTGTGTGTGTGTGTGTGTGTGTGTGTGTGTGTGTGTGTGTGTGTGTGTGTGTGTGTGTGTGTGTGTGTGTGTGTGTGTGTGTGTGTGTGTGTGTGTGTGTGTGTTTCATCAATTCATTAAAATCTGTAGTAAAAAACTATTAGAAATTACTTATTCAGAAAATTAGAAATTATTAGTTCAGTTATTTCACCAGTTTTATACTTATTTTATCCGTGTTTATTTATCTAAGTGTTTTTCAAACTATTAATAAGGTAAAACTGACAAACGCAATAACAACTATGTTTTTTATTTATTTACATATTCAATGAATTGGAGCACCCAAAATTACAGTTAAACTACACTAAAAGCACAGTGATGTTGTAGTTGTTGGTGTGATAAAACTCAGAGCTAATTATAATAAATATTACTGTAAAATAATGGCGTGGTGTTAAAAATATATATTATACCTCTCAAGAGATTGGCCAATATACGGGAGTGTAGGATAAGCCTTGCATATGGCGTTGTGGAGAGCGTTGATCTACCAGCCTATACACATGACGTATCATTCAGTAAAATAGTTTCAATAAAAATGGAAAACAATATAGATTAATAGAATACAAATGAATATAAGAAACAGTGGGGCTCGCCATATTTGTTCAAACTCAAACTTTTATATTAGATAATAATATAGCTGGACTAACGTTATTTATTACAACTGAGTTGTTCTACTTGATAACAGCATTGTTATTGATGACCATAATTTAAAAATAATATTTGAAATGTTAATTTTAAAAAAATGTAAGTCAGAAATTAGTAAAAAAATCCAACATATTATGTATAAAGAAATGCATAATTACAAACAAAAAATGCATATACTTGAAACCTAATCTGTTTAAGAAATTATGTTTATTTATAGTTATTATTACTTGCCTTTTATTAAACAACTATTTGTGAAGGTAACTTTTACTGTCGATGAATATTTTATTTTCCCATTATAAAGAGGTCAAAGTCTCATTGACCCATCCGCTATAGTCATTTACGCTTTAATTTATAAAAAAGGTCCATCTAGTGGAAAATGACAAATAAAATTACATATTTTTTTAAATAAAGGTCAATTGTATTAGGTTCGCTTCGCCTGCAATCCTCCTTAAAACTCATTATTTTTTTAGTGTAATGTATTGCTACTTATTATCAGTTAAGATAAGATAATTTATTTAAAAAAAAAAATAACTATTTGAAGCAAAACTAAATTTAATAGGTTTTACTCAGAAAAGTGTTTAAAGAACAGGAGGTGTGTACAATTGTTGTCTGAAACAGTACCAGTTTGTTTTGTTCTTATAGCATGCATTTTAAAATTAATTAATATACTGATGGTAAAATGTATACCCTAATAGTTAACTTGTGTGATAGATGTTCATGATTTGATTGGTAAAATGTCAGAGTGGGGTTAAGATTGCTTTCTTTGCCTTGTAGTACTATTCTACATGTATACTCCTGAATAAGATACGTGTCTTCCACATGTAAACTCCTGTAGGCAGTTTATATCAGAGACATAGGCAGTTTATGTCAGAGACTATTTGACAATGTAAACTGGAAAGGAGCTGATAATCATATTCCAAATTAAGTCTTTTGTATTAATTGTACTTAATTAAGATATTAAGAGACTGACTAGTGTGGAAGGGTATATATATTAGTGGGTAACGGTTTTAAAAATAAATAGTATAATTGTTTAAACTACTTTTCGTAGTTGTATAAATTAACATGTTTTGTTTTGTTTGAAAAATTCCTATTCATTTTAAAAAGGCAGTTGTGATCAAGTATGACTACACGCATCTAAATAGTTGTTCGTCAATTAAAAATAAATATTGTTACATATTTCAGATATTTATTTAGGGTTACAAACAAATATCACATACACTTCAACTGTCTAAATTGTGCCTCAAAGGGATTTGTTATATTTTTTTAAATCAATCATCATAGCTAAAATAATTTTTCTTCACTAATAATTATCTCCAGTAACAAAAATAACTTATATACATACTTGTTACATAAAATCTTTTAAAAACATAATTTTACTTTTAAACTCCTTAGGTTAAACTAAAATAATAGTTTTCATTTTAATTTTACTACCCATAAAATGAGTTCACATTCATAAACGATCGCGGATCGTTACTTCATTTTAGATTGATAATTTACGCGTATAGTTTAACCAAAAGCTCATTACAACATAGATATTTCCCTTGATGATATTTTTTACCGAAGTTTATTTATTTTTAATCAGATGTTGAATTCATTATTTACCTAATTAATCCTGTTTAAGAATAGCACGTTTCTGCATATTTTATTTAAGACTTCATTAAATTGTAAAAACTCAAGAAACGCATACTTAAGGGATTTATGTAACCATATGATATTCCCATGATAATAGTATATTGGTATATTCTCCTAGTAGCTGTATGAACGACCCGACTTGTTACTGCATCTGGGTTCACTTAACGTTGTTCAATATTGAACCTGAACACAGCACAGCTCAGCATATATAGTTTATTTAACAGTTTCTCGTTATGTTGTTATGTGTCTAAGCAATAATTACTATACTTTAATAAAGCAAAATTTAAATATATATTTGCAACTGTATATATATATATATATATATATATATATATATATATATATATATTGAGTGCAATATTTTAATGTATGTTAATAATTAAATACTAAATTTTCAATGTAATACTTCATAGTATTGCAACCTATGTAATCGACCGAAGGGGTGTGACGAGAGCTATCACTGTTTCTGGGTCTCACGTGACCCTATTTATAATGGGCGCAGTAATGTTTCTTTAAACCATTCTCACAACTAACATTTAGTTTAGTTCAAAGACATTAAAGTATATTTAATGCAAAGAAGTTTTTTTTAGCTATTCGATTATATTTTATGTCGGTGGTTTTTATGAATGTAACGTGGAAAAAGACTTAAAGTATTTTTAAATATTCAAAATTCCAACAACTATGATGTAATATATGAGTATTAAACTTGATCCATTTAATTTTATATCTTACACAATAATTCTGACTAGTGCAGTTGGGATCAAAATCATTTACCAAGAACCAAAGTTATTGGAATTCATAACTCTACCACACGTACTATAGTGCATCGTTATTTTAAATGATTGAAGAAAAACATAGCATTGATTACCTAAGGATATCACAAACATAATTAAATAATTGCCAAGAACATTTACTTATTTTATTACAACGTGAAGATGCAGCAAATCCTCTTCAGATGTTATTATTTATTAAACTACATGAAACCCTATTGGAAAAAATAATAACACTTTTTTTAAATTAGTTATTATCAATGCTTACGCTGATTTTAATGACTTAGAATCCTCAAAACACTTTTACGTAGGCTAATAAATAGAACTCGTTACTACAGTGGAGGTCTTGACACGAGGCGTGTAGCAAGACGCTGATAACTGTCGACTACCTGCACGCCTCATTTAAACACCAACTACCAGATGACTGCCACATTCTGAACGTTCTCAGACTAATATGACAATAGACTGGCTAACTTATAGGATATCACGTGACCATGAGTGACGATACTGCCCCATGTAAAGTCCTTAAAACGAGTAATAAATCACTTCTTGTCAGTTTAATCTGTCACTTTTAAACTGAATGGATGGTTACAGTCGTTTTGATAACTATCGTGCGTTATTTTTGCTAACGCAAACTTGGTATGACATAACAATGGACATAAAAAAAATAAGTTTGATTAAATTCACCTCCGACCAAATCCAAACTTCCAAGGGATGTTTGAATTTTTTGGACTCTTGTGAATGCAAGACACGTGAACTTTCAGTCAAAAAATACAAGATACCTCACTATGATGCATTTGAAGTTATGGACAAAAGTAAAATAAATATTTTCAATTCTTTGGAACTGTCGAGGCAAAATAACAAAACAATAAAGAACAATTTCCAGTAAAAAAACCTAAAAGTTATATCTTTTAGAATAACGGCGCGTCATCTAGGTAACAAAATCGTTGCATTTGTAGCGTAGACATATGGCTTTTTAGGATGATTATGTGATCTTAAAATTTAATTTATTTAATCCAAAAACAATAAAGATTATTCGTAGGAGTTTGACGATCTCCTTACAATACCCTACAAATACCTCTTGCCGAAAGTTTGATAACGTATATATGTCCTAGGGAGAGAAGAGAATATAGGATGAACCCTAAACATAATCGAACCCTAAATATAATACTTTATCTCTACTTAAGAACATCAATATAGTTTGCTTCATATGTATGTAGTTTGCTTCTCAAATATCTAAAAAAAATATTTTATTGAATTTTAATGTTAGACTAAATATCTGTTAAATTGATATGTTGGATTTTCATAATATGCAATTCCTAAATATTACTGTACTATTTTACTGTACTTAATTATTAAATTTTATTGATCAACCAATAATTGTTATAATTTTCTTTGGTATACAAGATAGTAACTCCAAAGGAGTAAATTGAGTTACATACATGTCTTGAAATATGTTATCATCAATAATCCTAAATGTTTTAAATTTATTTATTAAGTAAATTACTACATGTGTTTCTTCTTTTTATTCATTTTTTAATAAGGTCCCAAAGGTGTTATTCTTCTAATATCTTACATTCAGAGCTTAAAACACTATGGTATGTATATTATATTTCTTTGCTCGTATTGTAACTCTATAATATACATAGTTTTTATTTTTTTTTTAACTCTTCGAATGATGCATCTTAAAAAAATACAAAATGCGCATAGTAAATCAGTCATTAGAGAATTTGCTAGTTTAAAGATATTGTTTTTCATGAGCCAAATTGCAATTAATTGTTATAATAAACCGATTAAAAGCAAGTCAGTAAACTTTGCTTGTGATATTATTATCTGCAAGATTTTACCAGCTCTTACTTGTTTTATTTAATTGATATGTGTTAACCCTGCAAAAGTTTTATTTTATAAGTGTATTCACTTTAAGAATAGAAAAATTACAAGTTTCAACATCCTTAAATAGCAATTTTGTTAATAAGTGATCAGTGTTCTATTGAGTTCACTGAATTGTAGTGATTAATGTATTCTCAGAATCCATAACATAGTTTTCAAATTATATATTGTATGTACCTGTAGCCTTTAAAAGATTGCCATCCCTAATATCTAACCCTTAGATTTTGACAGGTATGCCTCTAGTATAAATAAATATTTTCCAGTAAAGCATTACATTTGTATGAACAAATTAGGGTACCTTCACTCAAACAATCACTCAGCCACAGTGATAGGCTACTCTATAATTAATGTTATGATCATCCATATGCCATATTATCCATCCAAGGCTCACTCTGTCCAATTAATTTATTTTCCTGGGGAAATAAAAAATTCCTCTACAACGATTGTTAATTGCTACACAATAAACTAAAGTGTTGATTCCAGAAGCCTTTCACAGTAAACATAAGGCAGTAGCACACAACTGGGTGAAAATAAAGGTTAATTACTAACAAAAAATATGAAGTAACTACTAAAGTAAGTTAAGATAATTAAATAAACATGTGTATGATTTGCCATAATTTTAGTGTGTTAAAATTCAACATATTTTACAGTATATATTTTTAATTTTAGTTGTAATACATTTTTGTTATTTGAAACATACCATATATTAAGCAAGTGCCTTCTTTTTTAGTTGTTATTATTTTTTTTATGAAAACTAATGTTGGTAATATTTCTGTCTATGATCCAGGAGTTTAATATATTAAGAAGTCAAGATATGTTCACATACTTTGATTTATAAACGTAATAGACTTATATTCGGTAAAAAGGTCCTTAGGAAATACAATTCAGTGGGTGTAATATTTAGATGATAAATGTAAATCTCTTAAATTGAATCTACAGCACTTTTTAAATGAGATAATAACGTTTGTAGAGGATGGGGAATTGAATTTGTAATATTTAGAGCACTATATTTTCAAATGGTCCTTTCTCCTCTTTTCAATGATTTACGTTTTATTTCATGACATATCTTGCTAATATCACTGAAATAATATCTTATATTATTTGATTTAAAGAGATTTAGGTATTTTAAATTGTTTTAAAACTTAAACTTTTACCACCAAAATGTTTTATCAGAACTAAATTTATTGATTATTTTACTAACTACATAAAATTTATTGAAATGAATTAAAAGAATAAATTATTTCCCTAAGAAAAAAGCAAATTTAAAATAATATATCAAATTTATATGTTTTTGCTTGTGATCAAAATTATGTCAAACAATGTTATTGTTCACAAAATAATGTATATAATTATTGTATCAGTATATAGTCATAAGTCTATACAGTTCTTACCCCACCACATATTAATGAAGGAATTGCAATGTACTGTTTTTCTTTGAGCTTTATCATTACCTTCTCAGAAACGATTTATTTTTAAATTTTTATGTGTTCCAAAAAGGGTGCGGTAAATAATTCAGTATTTTTAATGGAAAGCTTTTATATGACTCTTCATTTTAAATGTTTTTTGTAAAACATTACTTGAGAAAATTACAGATTGATTTGTCAAACCTAAAAAAATTTTGGCTTATTTATGTGTCCTGAAAACTACAGTATAGTTTTAAAAATAACAAAGAGAATAGTTTACACTTTTTGTACCTCAACATGGCACCATTTGTTTTTATTTGTGTGATAGCAGTGTCTAGAATTCAATAATCTTGGCCTACGTATACAATAAGAGGCTTTATCTTATTTAAATATATTTTTAACCCTCAACCTCCTCTCTTATGGGGACATAAAAATGTTAAAATGTCTAAATAAGAAGCCCCTTTTGAAGGTGTAGCCCTAAAATATGCGTAAAAAGTTTCAACTAGGTAAAAGAATATAAGAGGGGAGGGCTTTGGGACTTCGTGGTTAGCCTTTTTATACAAACATAAAGTCCTTAGTATAAATATGCGTGATTACTTATTGAATCATAAACTTTAATCATTATTTTGTATCTTGTCCTTATGAATTAGTATGCTGTGTTTTATTCATGGATAATCTCACTGCAAGAACGGGGTGCCCAGGGCTAAAAAAATTTAATCAAACGTGTCATTACTTTGATTTATTTCAATAAATAATTTTAAATCAATAGTGTTTATTTATTATTTAATATACGATGTTCAACTCATCCTAAATTTTACCTTCTAAACGAATTTAAGATATTTTATTCTACATAAGAGTGATACCCATTACAAACATTATGTAACCATTAAATAAGATTATCAATTAATTGTGGAAATAATTTATTGATAAGACCTATGGTGCATGTAAAAAAGTAATTAAATTTTAACTGTATTACAAGAAATATTTAACCTAGCTAACATACAAACTCATTCTAAAATTGTTTATCGTTTAATTTGGAAGGTTCTACACCATGATGAACACGCTTAATGCTCAAATAACCGTTTAGATAATTACGGTCACATTTGCGACAGTTGCAAACATTGTCAATGTGACATTTTGGTTGGACTGAATTGTTCACACAATCTGTTTGTGACACATTTCACTAATTGTAACAACATTAAACTATATGATTTTAATAACGTTTTTTTTATATATATTAATTAAACACGAATATAGAACGTTACTATAATGCGTATATAATTTGTATCAAAAGTAATATTTTTGAACATTTTCTTAATTTAGTATTTTTTATAGAGTGAATATATTTTGCATACATTCTTTTTTCAACCAAACGTTTTAGGAAACCGAACATTTAAATTTACGTTATATAACATGTTATTTCCTAAACTTAAGTTGCAGTACAATTATTTTCATCTTTTAAACTCTAAACGTATATAAGTATTTACACAATTATAAAAAGGACTGCATGTATTTTAAAATAAGTAATGGTTATCTCAGCCTGATATTTTAAAAACCGACCCAAAGTACATATGAAGTGAATAGACTCTGAACACAACTATGGCTGACATAAAATGGTGATACTAATTTACAGTTTCTTTTAATGAAAGAAAAAAAATTATTATATTCCAAAATAATTTATGATTGCAATTGGTATAAAATACCGTAGATGTTCAAGGTCACGATATGAAAAGTACTTTTTAAGTATAGTTTATACTTTGGAACTGATTTTGAAATCAGTTACTTTAATGTAGTCAGCTATTATTACTTTTTGATAGTTGTTTAACTGTACATCAAACGAAACTTATTTGAATATATAATGCTATTATTGTTTATACTATAACATCAAGATGTATGTTGTAGGCTCTATGTGGAATGCCATAAAAATGAGAGTATAGGAGTGTGTGGGGGTGATTCTTACGGTCTTGAAAGGGATGTTTATCAAGAACATATATCTTTAGGTTGGCAGATTTAAAAACTAATTTGAAGGAAGTAAACCTAATACATCCTAGTGATTGCAAAACTATTATTATAATAGTTGCAATAATCATACAATCTACGTCCCCTCAAGTCATTTGAAAATCCTCAAGTATAAACAAAACCATTGCTTAAATTTGATGGTGAACTACTTTGAGGATTTTCAATAAATGTTCAAACAGTTATCAACCATATTATTTATTTATAAACATTTAACTTTAATGTTCAAACGATATAAATAATACGTAGTTTTAATATTGATTGCGAATATGTTGTATATTGACAAACTAATATGATATTATTTAATATTTGAGTATTGTTAACAATTGACGTGAAAAGCTGCAACTTAAAAGTCAAAAGTCAAAGTCAAAAATATTTTATTGCTGTTGCTGACAAACTCAGTTGCATTAACAAAGGTCAATTTCTTAAAAACTAAGTGTATAAAAAGTGGAGTTATATTAATATTATAGTTGGAAAGTTATGAAAGAAATGGCCAATACACGAATTGATGAAATTATTACGGACAGAAATAACTTTAACACGTATATAACGTATATAAATGATTTTAACAAAAGCGTGTGTTAATATGAACTAAATCTCACCCAACATTGTGATCAGGAATAAGACCACACGTTTTGAAAGCATTAAAAAAATGAAATATTTTCACTGGATTATGTATAAATTATTGTAAGTTATTTTTAAATAGAACGAAACAAAAAGGATTGAAAAATATATATGGATTAAATAGTGATTTCTCGAAAAAAAATAAAAGGTTGAGAAATTCACAGCACAGATACTCGTTGTATGTAAAATAATGACTTGTACACGAAACTACTATACAAGAACCTAAAATGGTAATCAGAGTATCACTTAACAAGAAAAGGTGAGGATATGTTGATACCTAAATATAATACCTAAACACAAATTGATACCCAAAGGCTACCATTAATGTAAATAAGAGATACAAGTGTAATGTAGACATGTGTTGGACATTTACTTTTTGGTAAAAAGCACGAAAATAGGAAAACGAATGATTTGTAGAATTGTTGACAAAGGTGAAACAAGAATTTTGGGAAATATATAAATATGGTATGTTTTAATGGTATAGATTTCAAGGATACGATATATTCACTCATACTTAAATTGAGTAAATATTTTTAAGTCCGTAAATTAAACCAACCAAATCTTGTGCGACAGAGTTATTTTTTTCAGTTCCTCTAAATCTTTTTAATACAACTATAACATAAATGCTGAAGCAAAGATCGTCCTTGAATGGTTAGTTCTATTGAAATGTTTCTACCAAAATGTATAATTAGTAAGTACAAATGTCAACAGCAATCTCTGCTAATAATTAAATTAATACTAATAATTACAACAATAATAATTTTAAAATCCATAGTTAGTCCAAAGACAGACTTATAATTTTTTTTACCTCCTTCAGAGTGTTTATTGTGAGTGAGTTTTTTATTAGTAGTATGAACATCCTTTTATAATATTTATGATGATTATACAATGTTTTTATAACAAAATTTAAACATACACTTTTTCCTTCAAATAATGTTTATAAATAATAGTTATGAAAAGTATATTATTGCATCCAAAATAATACTTATTGGTCTGGAACTATTTAAATCCTGTTGGATGTAAATTTGTATACAATAATTACCACGCTTAACATGTCATTGCAATATGTTATGCATGCTACGGTTCATTTCAGTCATTATACTTTGAAAGATAGATATTTTGGGGTTGTTCTTGAAGTCTCCTTCCAAAGATTGTACCTAAAAATATTGTTCATGAAACTATTATGCTGATGCATAGTGCAATTAAATTAGTTTTTTATATATAGTTTTGTTCATAAATAACCTTGTAATTATCTTTTTTTATCTTCCTTATCAGATTTCCTTTCAGTCCAGGTCTGTTTTTCAGTTTAAAAATTTAAATTTATTCAAGTTTATTTCCGTTACTTTTTTTTAGATCACACCCATTACAACCTTATAATAAATTGCACCATATAAATTTTCTTAAATAATTATTCAATTTATATCTTGTATTTTTTTAAGATTTTTTTTAAGCTGCCATTCAGTTAATTATTTTTCTTTGTATTTTTGTAAATAATATGTTTATTTAAATATTCAAGAAATTTATGTTATATTATATTATCCTACTGTCCAAACAACATGACTCATTTTTTGGTTTATTTTATATATCTTAATATTTGTATATTCTGTTATATTCGTTTATAATTATTGTTGGGTTTCGTTTCAGATTTTCAACAGTATTTATTTTCTTAGACCATTAATAAACATTATTTAAATAAAAACAATGTCGTTTAAAAGAAAATGCTAATACTTAAATATAATTAGGAAGTTTAATGCACTAAATTTGTTTGTTTTTGTTTTCCTTTTGAGACATTGTTCATGGTTTTATTGCCCTTTGCATATTAATGTAACAAGACAGGAAGAAAGGTACAACGTTGATGTGTGCCTCTTCGTCTTATAGCTATTTTTAATCACAATTATTATTTATTATTTTATACATTAAGAATTAGTCAACTAGATCTCAAGGCAATGTAGTTTCCTTAATCAAATTCCTCTATTGGTATTATAGATATTTTTCAAATATATGAAATACAAAAGAAATTATTTTTAAGTAGGAGTTCTGGAAATCAATATAATACAGAAAACATTAGAATTTCAGTAAAGTTTAATACGATAAATTGCATTTAAAGCAGTTCTTCTTAGAATTATCCAATATGTATTATTTATGAGAAATAAATATCAATCGAGTACTGTATAATACCCTGAAAGGTATTTTGTTTATCATGAATCATTATCACCCTTTTCTGTAATCTTGTATTAATAACATTTTCTCAATTACTTTATGAATTTATTTTATTTCCTTTAGGATGTATTCTAATTACTTTTTTATAAAATTGGATTATATGAAATTACTAATAAAAAATACATAAAACCATCATGTTACGGCGATGAAATTCAATTATGATTCTTACAATTCTTACATATCAGACGCCGACACAACGTTGTTGGTATTTTAAGGCGAATATGAATGATTATATGATTGTAGGATGAGTGTGGATGAGTGTAGTCTGGTTACGAACTGAGTTCAACTGTTCCTCAGAAAGGGCAGTTTATTAATAGCCCAACAGCCAGGGCAACTTAGGTACCTACAGCTTTACGTGGAATCCGAACCACGTAGTGCTGGTCTGATTTTCAGCTAATTGACAAGCCTGATACTCAGTTATCTCCCCTACACCCGCACAATGACTACCACCCAACATGGACACCCCAGACTTCTTTAGTAGTGTCCACGCCGATAGCAACCACTGAGCGGATGCCATGTCGGTATTAAGAGGACCGAGCATGGAACCTATCGCCTACAATCTCCCAAACACTTTGTCCCCAAGTAGCTAGGTTACAGCACTGCATCACCAGTGCCGACAAACTTGAAAAAAAATATGATTTTTGGTATTAGAATACTAAATTTAAACGATACTAAAAGTTCTTATACATTTCATCCTTCCAATTTTATCTGTTACCCAACAAGTGCTGGTTTATCTTTTAACCCACATTTTCATACCGGAACTCTGAGAGGAGTTTGGAACTTTTTAAATAATAGTTATCAATTATGTAAAAAAAATTAAGAAGGCCTTATTAATCTGACGTTTTGTTCCGAAATTAGGTGAGAATGTATGCCTAAATGTCACCTCTCTGCTGGGACTGGAGGACAATATTGGTGTTTCAAACACAATACAGCCCACCATCATCCCTAACTTATGCAGCTTACCACACATCTCTTAGCCTACCAGATAACCTACATTTCTTTTAATTAGTTAAGGAGTTTTAATACAGTTAATGCTTTCTTATCAAGAAAACCAATTTAATGTTTCCAATATTTAATTTTATTGGTCTCTGGTCATCTGTGTGCCATTATTTGGAGAATATACATGAAACATTCACTACATTGTGCCTATGCATACATTTAAGCCTTGTTCTAAAGAAAAGTTTTGTAAAAGAGTTTACCGCTGTTATGAAAGAGAATCACTAGTTTTTTAGATTTATTTAACCAGAACAGCAATAATCTCAAACAATACACTTTCCTGAGTTTACATACTTGAAAACTCTAACACTCTTTTAATTTATAACTAAATTTAACTATAAAAACCTTTATGTGCCTATAAAATCTGTACCATTCCATACTTAAAAAAATTGTTTAATTTACATATAAAAAAAGCTCTTGAAGACCATAACTCATTTAGACCACTTATATTGAGTAATTTTTAAACATAATGTTGTATAACATAAACAGTAAGCCATATAACATTAATTTTACAAAATCAAATTCCTATTAGTCTTAATTTACCACAAAACCAGCCACCATAAAAAATCAAATTTATTTTATTTTCTAACTCAAAAAATTTCAAATTGTCATAGAAATGTTGATCAGCTACTTTTTTCTGTAAAGTAACAATGTCCTTTTTTAAGGGAGGTTCAGCACAACGTATAGGACATTTTTGACAAAAACTAATTTTCAAATTTTAAGAGGTTTTGTTGAACATTATAAGTATTTTCTGGCCTAAATATTTAGCTGTTCAGTTCAGAACAAAAATAGTATTTTTGAGAGTCATGAAACCAATTCGAGAGCTGTCATTGTTGCGCTATCCAAGGGACATTTCATGTAGTATCCTAATTTATGCCACAATTATTGTTAACGTTTCAGTAAACGGAACAGAATAACAGAATACATATCTTAAGGTGGAATATCTCATCCGTTTATTAATTATGGTAGAATAAAGGTATATAAATCCAATGTATACTTTGTAGATTACTATTGTTAACGTTTTAGAAGACAAAAGTTTTAACTTTACACTGAAATTACGGGCTTATCTTAATAACATAACTTTCATTGTAATTTATATAGCATTGTAGCTTATATCACCATGGTAAATTGTTTTCCTAAGTCATATTAGTGTTTTATTTATATTTCTAGATTAATGTGTTACAATATTATAATTACGTAATTAATTTTTTTAAGAAAGAAGGGGTTAATGTTTGCAAAAAAGCGATACAAAGATGATTACCAAGTTGTCTGGTTAGTGCTTTCATCCATTACATCTTACATTCATTCCCAAACGAAGCTTTTAGAGAAATTAAACGCTGAGTATCGGTTTCATTGAAAAGTAGATGAATTGTACGTGCTAATACTGAATTTTTTAAGACCCATATCAATTTATTACAACACCATTATGTGCAATATTATTAAATGTGGCATATATAGCCTATAATAATATGATCATAAAGTTACTTCACAGTACCATTCATGTCTAAAGTCTGCAAGTTTTGCAGGATATAAAAGGCAAGAACATAAAAACATAAGTTTCCCACGATGAAAGACGTAACTCATGCATATAGTCTTATGTCAATTATTTTTTGTGGCATTGTACAAATAATGACCACCACCAAACGTTTACTGGTAGACCTCAAATGATTTATTGCAATCAATACCCAAACTGTATTTATCCCTGATATGCACATTTTAGCCATATATTTTATATAATTATTCAATATATGCTTACCGTAAAGAATAAATATATTTAATATATTATGTAATTTTATTTTTTAAAATAGATAGCAGAAAATGTATTTAAAACATAGGATCAATTTAGTGGGTGTAACTAATTGAATCTTTCCCAAAACCAGTATACGTACTTGATCTTGTAAACAATATACTAGGATCAATATCCCTTGTGCGGTCAGTTAGTCTAACATAAGACTTTCAGACATATTTTCCCACATATAAAATCATCGTTAATGGTTTATTAAAATTCATTACCTAATTTCAACATTATTCTAGGCTGCTATATAATTTTATCTGGCATTTTGCATATAGATACCAATAAACAACGTACTCAGGTTTGGGTTTAAACCCAGTAACTACATGTACAGCAACAGTAACCTCGTTACAGTTTGTTCCAAAGTCCACATATGTTCTGACAATGTAACGTTGTTAACAATATCCGCAGACCATTTACACAACTTTACTGTATACGTTACAATTACAATGCAAACCACAGCACTGGAAACACGTCCACATGAATGTGGCCTCAACACTGTATTGCCCAAATTAGATTGACATATATCTTTGAATTTCATTGCAATAGAAATATTATAGTGTAACTATTGTGACCGAATAAACTTTAGTGAATAAATAACTTTTTAATAGTAAATTGCTTTATTTACTGTGTATTTAATGCCAAAAACTCGTAATACGGAAATAGTTAGGCTAGTTGTAGTTCAGTTCTTAATTGATGACAAAATAAAAAATACCCAACATACTAAGCACTGTAACCACAAGAGACATACTTATATTAAATTATTATCTACTTCAATATTATGTATATTCAAATTGATTTAATAAGTTAATTTTATCTCCTTGAATTATCTTTGAGAGAGTGTTTAGTTAAAAATTTCAACAACAAAAATTTAAGCTTAAGGAATATAAAACAGTTTTATATTCCTTAAACTTAAATTTTTGTTTTGTTTTGTTAAATTTCCTGTTTTAAGGATTTCCAATTTAATATCGATTGAACAAACTGATGAGGTACAGCCGTATTGAATTTTTCTGACGTGTTAAGAAAATGTTCATGATGAGAAGTGATTATATGGAATTCAAGGATGGAATACTCTTTCATCATTGGTCGCTTTTCGTTTGTTTCCACTCTTCGTCCCCCCCCCCCCCCCAATTAAATCCGAGTTTATTTAAAGAAGCCGGTGGTCGAAATTCTTCCTGTTTACTCATGTCATGATTCTGATGTTTCTGAAGTCAATCGATGTCATATGACCGAGTCAGTAAATTGTTCTTTGTAAGTGTTTGTGTGTCCCCTTCTTTTCATGGCCAGTAAACCTAAAATTGGATAATATTAACCAATAAATAAAAAAAACCATGGTCTTCAGTCAATCATATCAGATATAAAATAAACAATATTTGAAGTAAATATGATGATTTATCTATTGTAGTCACAAATAGTTTTATAGAAATCAATATTTTTACATTAAAACTAATGTCAAATTATTTTAATTTAGCCTGTTCAGTTTAGCAGTCTTATCTGGAGTCCAAAGAGCAGGTTGCTCTGACTCTTCTCCACTTCTACGTGTTTATTGGCTACTACCGCTACTACGTCGCTCCTGACAGGACTAATGTTGTCAGTTACCTCAAAACTTAACCTCAAGAAGCCTTGCAGATTGGGGATCAAATCACTCTCCATGAAGACAACTCTCTGCCTCTGTCATGGAAGTAAGGAAGGATCACCACAGTATCTCCGGGAAAAGATGGCATCGTCAGAGAGGTACATCTCAAGACATCTACCAAAACCTAACTCGCCCTGCTGTTAATGTTTCCTGCTTAACTATTTACTAAAACAATAGCCTATTTTGGCTACTCCAATTTATCCTTTTATTTATTTTCCCCTTTATATAAGATGTCCTTATTTTCAATTTACACTCCAAGTAATTTTCTTTGAACTAGGACTGGTTCAAGGGGGGCAGTAAGACAGATTATTTAAATTTAGCCTGATCAGTTCAGGAGTCTTATCTGGAGTCCAAATGGCAGGTTGCCCTCACTCTTCTCCACTTAAGTAAGAACTAATACTATTTTACTGAACTTTCACTGGCTAGATGACTCAATCTGGCTTGTGGGTAGAACGACAGGGTGTGTGTGACGTAGACATTGTTTGTATTTTGTTAGAACACTGGTAATTTGTGATGAAGTTTAAAATTTAACATAGAGGGATTTTTGTATTACAAGGAATTATAATTAATCATAAACATTAAATTGGAAAAATCATATAATGATGAAATGTCATATGATTTGTTTTACACTACATAACTTCCTATTATAAATTAATTGACAAAATACAATAGAATTGGTTAATTATTGTGGTCATTTAAACAATGTTATCCGTATTAATTGAAAATACGAAACATCGTAAATATATTTTGTACGAATCATACACAGGTACCTTATGCCAAACCAATTGTAGCCTAATTTAATACTTTGATAATAAATACCTAAATTTGATTAGTATGATGTTTTTGAATTATTTAACTATTTTTTGTCTTTTTGAAATGTATTTTATGACATTGTTCAGGTAAAAAAACATATTAGTGCATATGTACCTCACAGAATTTCAAACAAACAGTATATATTGATCACTATTCGAAGTGGTTTTCCTCCACTAATGGATCAATACAAGTAAAAAGTTCATACACTGTGGTATACCAAGTATTATATTACGTCAAGCTATTCTATATATAAAAACTAATTTTGTTAGATACTGCCAAGAAGCCACGTCTGTAGATGGCAGAACAACGATAACGTCATCTGGCCAACCCCCCAGTTGGACTGACATACATATCTGCGAATTCAATCGTGGGTTACGTCACATTTTCCACTGTATTCTCTAAATACACATGTTCAAACTATCTAACACTATTAACCAGCATTTATTTAGACTATATAGAGGTCAGTTAAGATACTGTGGACACTTATAGAGATATATGTGGTTCCTAAGTTTTTAGTTATACAAAAGGCTGGAGATAAAATATTATTGTCTCATCTTTAAAAATGGTTTTTTAGCCTTCATTATGTCGTCTCTTTTTTAAAGAGGACCCACACTCTTAATAGGTTACGTTATATCAGGTTAAAATGTGTCTTTTTCTTCACTATAATATTTTCTAAATCACAGTTATGGGATCTTTTCCTTTAAATCACTTCCATAACCTTAACTTAGGTTATCTAACATAACTAAACTTAACATAACTAAACCAAATTACTGTAGTGGTAGTAAATTAACGGTTAAGGTCCCAGTTATGTTTTGTTTTATTCCCATTCGTGGAGGATTTTTCTATAGAAAATGTTTCAAGAGTGGGAATCCTCTTCTTAAAAGACCCGTCATTTATTCTAGTACTAGCCAGTAAAAATAAAGGCGAAATATACACACTCAATATTTTAGCACATCTAAATTCAACAAAAAAAGCTTAGTTGTCATAAAGGCTGTTCATAGGATAAACGAGACCATTATTAATATAAAGTTAAGAATATTAAACTGATAGATCCTCACTTTTACTGTTGGGCCCACAATCTCTTTAAATGTTAATTTAGATGAGTAAATCAATCAAACAAAACTTATATTGTGTAACCAACAAACATATCTGTTAGCGTTCAAGTTGACTAGTTGCCTCTCAAGTCCTTCCAAAAACACTCAAATTTAAAAAAAAAAATAAAAATTAAAAAAAATTTGCAGGATGATGGTTAAGCTCAGAATATAAATCAATTAAAAGAACAAGTAGCCCTACATTATATATACTAAAAATATTTCTCCACTGACTTCTTGAGTTAGAATTTAAAATTTGTTTATTAACTTTAAATATTGACATTTATTTAAATTATGAATACAAACGTTATTTATATGTTTTTACTATTACCACTATTTTAAGGTGAACGTAAATATTGACTGGACTTCACTTTTTTTAAGTAAAACAAGTTTAAAGAGGTGGTATTTTTATGTCGATCAAATTGTTCGTATTATCTGGGCGATGAAAAGATAAAGAAATAAATGAATACCCTGCAAAGTTTAACATGTTTAAAATATATGTCTTGCTAACAGTAATTAATATGAGTATGAACATTTTGTAAAGCACATTTCACAAATGAATTATGACGCATCAAAATAATATATTTTAAAACCAATAATAAGTATCTAAAACTAAATTACAGATGAATTGTTTGGGCATTAAGTATATAATACAAAAAGTTCATAATAGTGGTTTATGGACAGTGTATTCGTACTCATAAACATAAATTTACCAGAGAAAAAATAGAGAAAAATTAAAATCTATATACAAAATTTTAAGTTTGTTTCCAAAAGCGTATATTTTTTTAAATTATTTTTTAGTATTTATTTTTAAATTACAAACTATTATGTTTAAATTAAGAAAACCGTTCTTAGGAAATTACACTAAATTATACAATCCTAAAATTAAATGTATAGAACAGAATTTGACAAATGTAACAGAAAATCTTAACATACACAGTGTACAAAGTATATTTAAGTAATCTTCCTCTTGTAGATAATATGTTATTACATCGAACATATCTACATCGAATACACGTTACACACCGACAGTTCGATACTAATCAGATCAAATTAGACAGGTTGGTGAAGCCAGATCCAATTACAGAGTTAAATGAGACAGTTGATACTTGAGTACATAAACCTGTACTATAATATATACATGTACTTAGTATACAAAGTAACGACGAAAGAAAACTTAACTAAATTATATAATATATAATATCTAAAATGACAAAAGTATAACGCGCCTCTTAAAATTTTGAACTTTATTTTTATAAATTTTTCATAGTTTTACTAACGGAGAACATTTTAAAAGACGTAATTTTTTAACATTTTACAGACTGCCTTCTCACTCTTTGATTCACTATTTCTGAGATCTTGTTTATACAATCCCGTATAGGATAGCTCCAGCATATCACTCTGGTTTTAACTCTATGTGTCCCTGAGGCTGAAGACAGGACATATAAGTACGAACCTTCCATATAAAATTATTATGTACTGTATGTATAATATTGTATATAGACATAAGCCATTTGAGCACTCAAAATGTTTACGTTTTTAGCAGATTAAATACTTTTGTATCAAATAAGCTACATGTTAATATAGAAAATTGCATAATACTATATTAAAAAATTGAATAAAGTCACTTAAATATAATAGTAATATAGGAGTTTCAAGTACTGGTTTAGTTTTCCGCCTTAATCCATTCTGTAACAATTGTTAATTGTTGCATTATAATTAAATTAGAAAAATTGTATTTAGAAAATAATAAATTTTGTAAGAACTGAGAGGTTTAGGAGTTTGTTTTGTTTTTCAAAAGTTTTCGATATAAATTCTCCAAGTTTTGAGAAAAAATCAGAATCTTCCCCTTTCAAATTAAAAAGTAGTTTTTCCCATATAAAATAGTTAAATAATCAGAACTTTCACGTTTGTTAATTTCCTGTCAATTTCATGCGATATGTTTTGTGAATGCAACATGTTTGGTGAGCCTTACCTGTTCAGATGTTCTGGTTTAGAGGGTTTTAATTTGTTGGTTTAGCTTCTAGAGTTAAAGTGGGGGTACGTCCGTTGGTGGAAGCGTGTGGCCATTCGGGAAGTTCTTCAATAACCTTCTTAGTGGGACCACGTTCGATCCGCTTTTGTGTTCATGGCGACTTTTACCGTTTCGGTTTTCCTTTACCGTTGCGGCAATTTTCTGTAGTTCGCTTGTGAGTGATTGTTTGAATACCGGACGAGCTTTGTTGTGGTTCCTTTTGGATTCGAAACCTACAGGACAGCTACAAAAGTAATGTTTTACAAGTTTTCTTTAGTTAGAGTTTTTCTGTAGGGTTTTAGTAGATAGGGTAAGATCCACCAAGAATGCGTGGTTAAACTTTTTTCTGGAAATAATTCACTCTTCTAGTGACAAATTTTTAGAGTGTTTTGATTTTCTTTGTCTTGCTGTTTAAACTTTGTAAGTAAAAGAAGAAATGTTTCAAGTCACTAAAAGCTGGTTATTTCTTTTGGTTCCAAATCTCCCGGAGGCAATTTAAGAAAATTCAATTTTAGAAAATTTTAGACAATATTAAAAAAGTTTAAAGAAATTTATTAAAAAAGGTTAAATACATAAAAAAGGTTCTGGTCTGAAGATATTTAATTTATTATTTTGGAAGGGTTGTTTCTAATTTATTTATGTTCCATTGAGTCAGTAAAAGAGGATATTTTTATTTTTGTTTTTATCATTATTTGTAGAAGAAACCAATTTTATTTGTTGAAGTTATTTATAAGAATATAAATAAAGAAACATTTTTATCACTGGACAAGTCTTACTTTAATCTCTCATTTAAGTTTGTTCAACATATCAAAAATAAATAGTAGCTTTAATAAGGCTACAATTTAAATTAAAATTAATAGACAGACATAAAATTAAAAAAGTGACGTGGTGAACTTAATTAAAATGCAGATAAAATCGGTAATATTGTCAAGGTAATTTACACTACTTGTACAGTAAGTAAATTGCAACTTTTTCATTTAGAAAGACGAAAACAAGTATTGTTGGTAGTTAGCAGGTCTGGCTGTTCTGTAAAATAATCAAGTATGATAAAGTTCAATACATTAGCACAATCAGTTTGCAGTAATAATATCAGTCATTATATTTATATTTAATAAATTCTTTAGTAATATTTATAAATTTAACGACATATATTTAAAAAGGTCGTGTGGTTCATAAGAAACCTTAGGCTATGTTGTGAAAATTGCATATGCATACGATGGTAAACGCTGTACCAAAATACATATAATAACAGTTCTAATGGATTCGTTACGACCAGTAGTCTTCTACGATTCTATAGTAGTTTTTACAAAAAATAATTTATACGTTAATGCCATGTCAATTAAATTTTAACTGTACCTTTAAGTAATTATTAAAATATATATGTATATATATATATATACATATATTATAAGACAATTTATTTATATTAAGAAAATGTCATTACCCCTTGTTTGAATAGTGTGTAGATAGGAAAATATAATTGCTGAATGAAGAATAGCTTTTATACATTTAAAAAATATTAGTATTCGTTGATTAGGTGCATATTTAAATAATAAATGAAATGAAATGTGCTTTATTTAACCAGGTGAACTTGGGACTAGAAAGCCCCTTCTTCCACTTAACCTGAAGATTTTTTGACACTTATATTTAATGTTAGTGCCTAATGATAAAAAATCTATTCATTAAATAGTAAATATTGATTAATAATTAATGTTGTAATACTGGAGTGAGAGGTGTGTTGTGTTTCCAACTTATATATAATATATATTTGGTGACAAATTTAATGTGGAACATGTGAATTTTCATGTTTAGTATTAAGCCTGCGGTTAATTTGCAGCAGTTCTCCATTAAAGTCCTAAATTTGAGATCTACATATGAAACACATCCGTATCATTTATGGGGCTTGTAATTTGGATTTTTATAACGAGTTTTCTAAATAATTTCAATTATTAGACCTTCAGTTATATTTAATTTAAAATATTGGAAACAGGTTTAAGAATATTTTTAATAATTCTTGTTGTACTACTTTTATTATTTAAATATAACTAAACACTCGCTGTAATTGTTGAAAAACCTCTAAATGAGTTTTCATAAATAACTTTGTTGTTCAATTTCTTTATAATTGTTAAATTATAAAAGAAAGGATAATGTATAATTTAAGTCCAGGTAGACCGATAAATTTAATAATCTATAGTTAGTAATATATTAAATACCTATATTTTAGTATTTCATGAGAATACAATTGTAACTTTTCAAAGAAAACTATCACATACACATTTATTTGTAATGATCTTGGGGTTGAAAGAATCTTAATATTAAAGGCTGTACAAAATATATCAAAGCAAGTACAAGTAAATTATGCATTTGACATATATTACATATAAAATACTAATATTACCAACATCTTTATGAATGCTCATTTACAGTTTGTTTCATTTCGATGGATGAAATGTTCTTTCAATTGGTTAAAAAAAAATCAGTTGCCACTAAAAATATTCAATAAAAGCAGCCAGCACAATCGAAAGGACACATCATTCAGTACACCTATTTTACTGACTGATTCGAACTGTACTCGAAAAATATATCTTGAAGTCTATATCCACATGTTTGTGGGTTAATAAATGATTATAATAAAAAAAATAGCTATCTAATATTGTTAATTGGGTTTCCACATTCTCTAATCAAACTGGCTCAAACTCTGTACTCGTTAGATGCAGCCTGACAAAAATAAAATTAGCATTTCCCATTTTCACTAACTTTGTAACATTTTACTTTAAGACCTGTACTTATAAAACAATATGTCAGGATCCCCGCATAATAATAATCAGTGCAATAAAGTTATTTATTTGGACTAAGGTATATTTAAGAAAACAAAAACTGATTTCCGATCACTGTGTCATTCGTCATTGTTATCCTTAATTTGTTATATTCATATAATTATAAACTTTAATAATTGATTATTTTATTACACTTATTTACTCCAACATTTCGCAACGTCATGTTATTACTTTACATTTTACATTTTGAAAAAGCTTTATGTAGTGTTAAAAAGGCGAAGACTGTATTATCCTTAATTACATTTGAATAAGAAATAGTTATTTTACAATATAATTTTCTTAACCACGGAAATTATCGCACACATGGAGCTTTAAAGCCTATTTTAAGACAATTATGTTTATGAAATCATTCTTTTAATATTACTTAAAAATATTATTTATGATTTATTTAAATTGATCCTGAAAATTGAAGCATAGCCACTTGGATTTATGTGTAAACCAATTTAGCAGACTCCTGTATTTGTTGAAAATGTGATATTGAAATGTCATCGTTGAACATCATTGAATGCAATAAATTATAACAACGGTTTTAATATGGTTAATCTATTCACATTTTAAGTGTTGGTTTTATTTTATAGCTATTCTAAAAATTTTCAATTTTTTTAAGTAATAACAAACGTTTTAATTGCTTTTCCAACACACAATTTTTAAAACTATTTAATTTAAAAATATAAGGTAGCAACAGTCATGATCAAAATAACATTTAGTATTTTAACATGTACTGGACTAGTAAAGTTGTTTTTCACTACATATCACCCTGTTTTGTAGTAAAAAAACCCCTTGAACATTTTGTAAAGTTGAATAACATAACATTAACATTTTAAAAATACGTTTGTATACAAATATTGGTAATATCCTTTTCGATATTATAATTGCAGCATTAACTGATACACCCACCCAAATATGCACGTACAATGGTAATGATCCACCCTCCACCCATACACGGATGGTAGTACTGACCCACTTACCCAACTATACTTGTTTGGTCGTACTGAACTTCCCACCCGCCCATATGTATGGCCCACGTATGGTATTAATTATGGTATTAATTCGTGTACGTATGGTACCCACCCACCTATATTCGTGCGGAAGTTCATATTCACACACACACACACACACACACACACACACACACACACACACACCACACACACACACACACACACACACACACACACACACACACACACACACACACACACACACACACACACACACACACACACACACACACACACACACACACACACACACACACACACACACACACACACACACACACACACACACACACACACACACACACACACACACACACACACACACACACACACACACACACACACACACACACACACACACACACACACACACACACACACACACACACACACACACACACACACACACACACACACACACACACACACACGCACACACACGCACGCACGCACACACGCACACACGCACACACGCACACGCGCACACGCGCACACGCGCACACACGCACACACGCACACACGCACACACGCACACACGCACGCACGCACACACGCACACACGCACGAACGCACGCACGCACGCACGCGCACACGCGCACGCGCACGCGCACGCGCACGCACACGCACACGCACACGCACACTCACACGCACACGCACACTCACACGCACACGCACACGCACACGCACACGCACACGCACGCGCACGCACACACGCACACACGCACACACGCACACGCACACACAAGATCACAAGGATGCAATGCATCTAAGCAAATTCAATTAAAAATCAATGACAACATTGTGAATGACCCACTAGTTGTGGCTAGAGAGTTCAACCTTTTTTTCTCTTTAGTTGGTAATTCCAACGTAGACTCGCATCCCCGAAGTGTTGAAACTAATTTTCATGGTGGTACCGGCGGCTGCACCACACAGGGACCGCCTGGTGGTGTTGGTGCTCGGGATCCTTGGGGTAGGGAGCCTTTCTATAATTGTGGGTTCCCAGGGAGTCCGGCGTCGTCCATGGCTTTGTCACCTGTCACACCGGAGGAGGTGGTTCGCGTGGTACGTGATCTTAGACTCACTAGGTCATGTGATGAAAGTGGTTTGTCTGTTTGGCTATTAAAAACATTTATCAGTCAAGTGAGTGGGCCGCTTAGCAAACTGGTAAATATGTCGTTTGATCAGGGTTTATACCCAGCCGAATTAAAGAAATCTAAAATTACTCCGATTTTCAAAAAGAACGACCCACTCCTGGTTGAAAATTATCGTCCGATTTCTATCTTGCCTACACTCAGTAAAATTTACGAGAAGCTTTTCCTCAGCAGACTTATGACTTTTTTCAATTCTTTTAACTTGATATGTTCTCAGCAATTCGGGTTTCGGAAAAATAAGTCCACCATCGACGCAGTGACCTCACTGGTGGAGTCGATTGTCGAGGGCTTAGAGGGTGGAGAGCGGGTACTTAGCGTGTTCCTCGATCTCTCGAAGGCCTTCGACTGTGTCGATCATGCCACTCTATTGCGCGTATTGGAGACGGGTGGGGTCCGTGGACTCCCACTCAAGTGGCTGGAGTCATACCTCACCGGTCGCAGTCAGCGTGTTCAGATTGCAAACAGCCTCTCACGATCTATCAGTGTGGGCCGAGGGGTCCCACAGGGCTCTATCCTTGGCCCAGCATTGTTTATAATCTACGTAAATAATTTAAGTTTCTCACTGCAAGCACATAACATTATTCAGTACGCTGATGATACGACAATCTGTATAAAAAATAAATCGGTAAAGGAACTTGAAATCAACACATATATTCAGTTAAATTCGTGCATTCAATTTTTTGAACAATTAAATCTACAAACAAACAGCACTAAGTCAAATTTTGTCTACTTCTGTCTAAGACAACTTGGTGATGACACGCCACTGTCCGTTATGGCAGATGACACTCTTTTGAAAGATGTGGATTGTACTAGTTTCTTGGGGATGCAAGTTGATAGAGGTTTGACCTGGGACAATCATGTCAACAGTGTCTGCTCCAGGGTGTCGACGGGTATCTATGTCCTGCGATCCCTTGCTCAGTTCTGCTCATTGGGAATTCTAAAATTGACTTACTTTGGTATAATTTACCCACACCTGTCCTACGGAATACGTCTGTGGGGGAGCTGTGCAGATTCTAGATTTTCAAGAGTGTTTCGACTGCAAAAGAGAGCGGTCAGAGTTCTCGCGAATTTGAGGCACAGAGAGTCGTGTAGGGATGCGTTTAGGGAGCTCGGTCTTTTAACTTTACCCTGCCTTTACTTACTTGAGGTGGCAGTTTACTGTCGTTTCAGTGGCAATCTCACCCAAGGTGTAGATATCCACGACTACAATACTAGGGGTAGGGACACATATCGCCAGCAACAACATAGAACATCCGCCTTCAATAACCTGCCGTCACAAGTTGGCGTCAGGGTGTTAAACCGACTCCCAAACAGCTTAGTAGTTGTGGCCGATAAAGCCACGTTTAAGAGAAAACTCAAGCAGCTATTGATCTCGAGGTCGTTCTACTCGGTGGGGGAGTTCATGGCCCACCGTTTTACGGATGGGCCACAATAACCAAAATCTTTTTCTTTTTATCACACTGGCTTCTACCCAGGTCGCATTATTTTATGTTACAGTTTCCATTTTCATTAATTATTCAGTTTCTTGATATATATTACTATTATTATCACTGTAACCTTTTATAGATGACGTTTGTAACACAATGTGTATTGTTTTATTACAATAAAGAAATTGTTATTATTATTATTATTATTATTATTATTATCACGCACACACGCACACACGCACACACGCACACATGCACACACGCACGCACGCGTACACACGCGCACTCACACGCGCACACGCGCACACGCGCACACGCGCGCACGCGCGCACGCACACGCACACGCACACGCACACGCACACGCACACGCACACGCACACGCACACGCGCACACACACACACACACACACACACACACACACACACACACACACACACACACACACACACATAGTAGTACTAACCAATTCTCGTACTGACTCGGCCACCCATACATGTAAATTGGTAATGACATCTCCCACAGATATACACGTACGGTAGCAGTGGCCCACCAATACACGCAAGGTAGTATTGGGCAAGTATAATTTGATAGTTCGGAAAACATAAAAATCACTATAAAACTTACAACTTGTAATTATTCTTAAGCACAAATTATTGTACCACAATACCTTACTTTAAAATTAGTATTAAAATAACAACGGCCCTTGGTCCTATCTATAAAGCTATGTTTGTAGCCATAACAAGTGGAAAGGTTAAGCTCGCCTTGTATACCTCAAGAACCTATGTTGTTTTAGGCATTAGTAACTGGCGAGAAAGCCTCTTAACGTAATCCTGACCCTTCCGAACAACCCTCGAGCCAAGTGGGATGTATGAACTGATCACATCTTAATGACACTCTAGTATACAAACTATTTACAGACTATATACTTGCTCCATTTTATTTAACAAATTTTTCAGTGAAATTTATTTAATTTTTTTCAGAAACGTATGTTTTATGTTAAATTATAATTTTAGTAAATAAATAACAATAATGTCATATAGTGAATTAATTTGATTTATTTAAAAGTATGTTCATTGTAAATACAACAATGAGGCAGCCATACACATAATCAAATTGGCAGAACTAAATCACTATGCCTTAAAATTGTAAAATATCGTGTAGGTTTCTCGATTGCCTGGTGGTTAGCAATACTGTTTCGTATCCAGTTGGTCACGAGATCAAATTGAATATCTAAAATGTATAAAAATAGATTTCGCTCAAATTTGGTACACGTGTACAGATACGCATGCCATACAATATAAACCGTTTGTATTATGTATATGTCGTCTCTGGACTTATCTTTACCCCTACCACTCCGGATCTAGTTTCGGTATTTACCGTCCGATTTCGCTCAAATTTGGTACACTTGTACAGATACGCATGCAATACAATATAGCTAGACTAAAAGTGCATTTTATATAGTATAACAAGACTAATAGTGTATTTTATAGTACAAAAAGGGAAATTTGGGAATTTGAGGGAATTTTTGGGAGGGAAAAGAGAAATTTCACTTGACAGTAGTTGCTATATTAAACCTAATACTTACTGGTTACTAATATATTTCTGTTTTAGTAATATTCTCGGTTAATGGTTTAGGTGCATGTATTTTTAATCTTCTGCAATCCTTTGTGGTCTGAGACCTAGTTTCTGGACTTGGAGAAATTTCACTTGGCAGTAGGAAATATAACGATGCGTATTTGTAGTTAATTGTGCATGTATAGTTTGTTTCCTTCTTTCATTTATCTTATTATACTAGTATTAATTCTTTCTATTGTTTTGATAGCTGTGACCTACTTACAGGACTTAGAATATTCCTCCTTACGCATGTCTGTTGCAGTAGACTTAAAGTTTTCTGTTGCCCATCTTATCATGCTTGTACTAATTCTTACTATTGTTTTGGTGGCCGTAACCTACTTACGGGACTTAGAAAATTCCTCTTTGCGCATGTTAGTTGCAGTAGACTTGTAGTTTTCTTTCATCTACCTTATTATGCTTGTACTAACTCCTTCTATTGTTTCGGTGGCTGTGACCTACTTAAAGGACTTAGAAAATATCTTGTTTGCTTATACAGAGTTAGCTTTGCGTTAGAATATCATTTAAAACTGTGTTCGTAAAGTATTTACAAACCATTGGTCAAGGTGGGGATGGTCTATAAAAGACCAATTCTAATCGCAACTTTAACATTTCGCGATGGAAGCTGCTGTTGTAAACACATGGGTTGCTCCTTCAGAGCTCGCTTTGTCAGAAGCGTTTTTGACTATTCTTTCCTACGAATATCGCGGGTTTAAATTAAACACACAAATAGAATTGACCCCATTGAATACAGATGCTACTTATCATATCTATATTCAATGGATGTCTCCATCAAGTTTAGAAAAGTATAAGTTCATTGCAAGATCTCGCAATGAATTTAGAGTCAAAAGTATAATAGTAAAACTTGTTTAACTCTGCGGCTTCTAGCGAATCAAAAAAACAACCGTAAAATAGCAGGGAACTAACATTCCCTGTTATTTTACACAACAATGTAATGAGACCTTGACCCACTTACTGGACTTAGAATATTTCCGAAGTTAAGTAGAAACAGAGAAGTTTCTTGTTTGCAAAATAATAGTTACTTGGTTCCCCCATCCACTCCAGGCCCCGCCCACTTGCTATAAAAGAGCGCTTGCCCCAAGCATAGCTCGCAGTCCGTATCGAGCAGTCAAGCTAGCTGGTCGGTCGGACAGCCGTTAATAGAATCTTTTGTAAAGAATAGGTACCATTCTTTATTAAAGATTCTCTGTAGTAATAGTTGTAGCATGATAGTTCTTTTGCATGATAGTTTTGCATGGTAGTTTTGCATGTTGAATTCAGTGTTCGCACTATTCTCTAACAGATGTTTCAGATGATTCTATTTATTAATGACATATGTATTTTCTTACAGATTCCCTTAACACCTTCCAATACTCTATCCTCAAAGTGTCAGTTCCGACTCGACATTATCCTATCATTCTCACCTTTCTGTCAGTTGATATTATTTACTAATAACATTTTGTATTTTCTTGCAGACTTTCCAATCACCTTTCAATAACCCATCCTCAAAAGTGTCAGTTCAGGTTATACGGCCGTCTTGACATTTATTCCTTTGCTTCCGATTGGTTCAGTCACTCCATCCATATCCGCAAACAGTGTAAAGGGTAGTGGCCATGCAAACCGTACCGTTGTCTTTCTGTCCATGCAAAGCGGTTGACAACACACTTACCTTTGTATACTCCCAAGTCTTTACCGATGATAGGAAAAGTTGCGGTGTGGTTTTTTCAAAATTTATATTGTATTAAATTGAATTGGCACATTAATAACTTTTTGTTTCAAATAGTTGCAAATAATTACAAGAGGAAGCTTTGTTACTGCTTTGTGGCCTTTAATAACAAGCTAGCTCTTTAATTATATAAAATAACTTGTTTCTAACTATGCTCTTTCCTTAATTAATAATAATACCACTCGTGATTGTTTCTGTCATTCCTTACCTCCACCGCATCCTAACCTTACAAACTGTGTAAAGGGTAGTGGCCATGCAAACCGTACCTGTTGTCTCTCTGTCCATGCAAAGCGTTTGACAACACACACTCACCCGTCTAAGTCATATAGTCCTGAGTCTTAATTATGACTGAACAATCACTATCCTAAAAAACAGAGCGGGGAATAGATCAGTTTCAGTACTCGTTTGTTCTGTAGAATTGTGAAGTGTTTTATTTATTATTAATCAACTTTGTACTTTCTTACAGTGAATTAATTTTAAGTCTAACAAAACACTAACTACTAATTTTTTGTTTCCATCATTTCTAATCCTCACCTTTTCCCTAAACCTTGGGGCCAAAGCCATGCAAACTGTGCCCCGTTGTCATTGTGTCCATGCAAAGCCGCTGACAATAACTGCCTGTCTTTTCTTTCTTTTACCAAATCCTAATCTTCCAACAAGGGGTCAAAGCCATGCAAACTGTACCCCGTTGTCATTGTGTCCATGCAAAGCCACTGACAACACCCACCCGTCTTATTTCCTACCCACTTATTATGATGGAACGATAATTAATGTGAAACATTAATAGAAGGCTCTTATTTCGAGTTTTTAGCTCGTTATTTGTAGCTGGCTCATTAATGAATTTTCCAAATTGTCCAATTTGTAAATAAAACCGTGGGGTGTTTATATTGCTAGTTACATTTTAGCCGGGCTATATCACTTGCTGTCCAATGGCAGAGGTGATACATCCCCCGTGCTTTGGTAACTGGATGCGAAAGTAGATTGTCCCTTGAAGACAGAGCGGGGAATAGATCAGTCTGTGGTTCAATGTTAGAATTACTTACTGCTCTATTCCCCGCTTTGGTAATAATGTCGGGTGACCTTGACCCACATTCAGGACTTGTAAACATTTCCACTCCTTGCAAATATAAACTATATTAAACTGTTACCATACTCCTCTTAAATCAATTCCCCCCACTCTTCCTAAACCAATTCCCCCACTCTGATCAACTCGCTTATAAACCCAAGCTGTGCGTTCCTCTAGCCACACTCGACATAGACACACTCTCGTGCAACATCACATCGTTTTCTACATCTTTCTACCTCTTCAAATATGAACAACTCTAAAACAGCTTCTTTAAACGACTACACTTCATTTTTATCAATTGCTTCTATTCTTAATGCACTGCAACCAAACACTTCAACCACTTCTTCAAACACCGCCACAACCTCTTCTTCAAACACCGCCACAACCTCTGGACAGCAGCCTGGACAGCAGCCTGGACAGCAGCCTGGACAGCAGCCTGGACTGGTCGCTTCTGCTTCTCTGAGTCATCGCTCTTCAATCTTCTCTCCTATTCCCTCACCTGTCTCATCACCTATTCACTTCTCTGTTCCTTCAATATTATCACCAATAATGTCTCCTACCATGCCCTCTATCCCATCTATCAACTCCCTCAGAAACGAGCCTACTTCCCAGAAATTTAACACACTTAACACCCTCCGAAAAAAATCCTTCCTTCCTATCCCACAATGTTCGTATATTTTTCAAAAAGGCGTTAAGAAAGGTGAGCAGTGTGTTAGATCTTGTCTTTCTGATGAGGTACTTTGCAGTCTTCACCTTAAGTTGAATGACAATAGTGCTAAAACACCTCGTCCTTCTAAACAAACAGCAAAACTAATTCCTACTCGAATAAACAAACTTAGAAAATTTAAAAGATACTTTTTTATTACCGTGATTCAACAGACCCAGGTTGTCTTAAGATGTGAAGGCAAAAAGTATATCTTAAGATTACCCTACGGGATGTTGCATCCAGAAAATCCACAGAAAAACAAACATTACTTAATTCGAGAGAAGAATGGAATTGCTGTTTGGAAAACGCTCTAGCTAAATTCTATTTTGTAATTGTTATTTTATAAATAAAAGAAAAAAAAAATAAAAAAAAAAATAAAAAAAAAAAAATAAAAAAAAAATAAAAAATGGTGGGATCATATCACTATGATATGATCCCACCATTTTTTTTACGCTGTACAATGACCTTGACCTAGTTTTAGGACTTAGACAAAAACAGAACTGTACATGAGCTATTGCATGTTATTTAACATTTCTATACTATCACACAACAATGGTGGGGTTAAATAATAATGGTGGGGGAAAGTTCTATATATATCCCAGAAAAGCTTTCATAAAGTGCCATAACAGTGTACGGTGAACTCCTACTTGAACCAATATGAGTAAACCGTGTAGCCATTGTGGTGGATGTAACGATACTGACCGATCAGAGTCTGAAATAGCTAGAAAGCGGAGATTAGCGAGAAATTCTAGAGAGAGGAAACGATTGCAGCAAGTAGGAAAAGGTTTTAAAAATTTAAAAAACCATATACCAATAATCCAAGATGAAGACGAAATATCGAAACTGAAAATAGTACACCATGCCATAAAATACATAAAGAGTATGGAGGCATTTCTACAGGAAGAACCTGGGATTATTCCTCAGTTGCCAGATGAGACTATCCCATTAATTCTTGAATGTTCAAGTGAATGGTCAATGAATAGTGAATAGACCATTGGTGTTCTTTTGTAAACTTCTTTTTTTATTTTTTTTACATTGAAGACAGAGCGGGGAATAGATCAGTCTGTGGTTCAATGTGGGAATCACTTACTGCTCTGTTCCTCGTTTTGGTAATATGTTTAGATGACCTTGACCCACACTCAGGACTTATAAAACTTTCATATTATGACTTTACTTCTACTATAACAATCTCACTATCCTTACCCCCTCTACTACCCTTACCCCCTCCACTACTCGTAACCCCCCACCATCAGATATATAAGGAGGTACTGCTAGAGCTTCGCATCACTCTGTTCATTACGTTAAATAGAGATACTTCACCTCTATTTAGTTTTCTTTACCATGGCTCCAAGAGAGTATATCGATCAAGAAGTGTTGTGTGATTTCATCAAGAATATTTTCGCGGATGAATTAGACATTTTCATAGAGGAAGAACAGGAAGAAGAGGGTGGCTATGAACCAAATGAAGATTCTGAAATGTTTCAATTAGAGACTTTAAGTGATGCCGAGTCTGTGGATTCTGAATTATTAGAACAGCTGTATGCGGAGTATGAGGAAGAACTAGAAAATGGAGTTCATGAATATGATGATGATGATGACGATGAATATGATGAAGATGATGATGGAATGTATATTGCGGATTCCCCAACCACCAGCCAACAACAACAACAAACAGAAACCCCAACCACCAGCCAACCAGACCGCATAGCAATTGTTTTATGTCGTAGATGTCTATTTCCATGCAATACATCTTCTGATGAAGAATAAGAATAAAACAGTTTCATTTTAATTTGTAAATGTATCTTTTTTATTTAGAATACAGAGCGGGGAATAGATCAGTCTGTGGTTCAATGTGGGAATCACTTACTGCTCTATTCCTCGTTTTGGTAATATTTTTAGATGACCTTGACCCGCATCCAGGACTTGGAATATTTCTACTCCTGGTTGATACTTAAACTCTGATGAGGATGGTATCGTGTTGTTTTTATAAAACGAATAAAATAAGCAATAACTGAGAGAGATAGCTGGAGAGGTTTTATTTTTCAACAACAACAACAACAAAGCGAGCCTTCAAATGAAGATCTACAAATATCATCCTGTGAAGAGATTGACGAAATTCTAAAAACGCTCACTTCCTATGTTAGCAATCTACTTTGTCCCGAACACAGAGCGGGGAATAGATCAGTCTGTGGAAAGTAAGACCCACTTACTGCTCTATTCCCCGTTTTGATAATAATGTAAGATGACCTTGACCTAGTTTCAGGACCACCCCCACCCCTCTGCGAAGGTATAAAAGGGGGGACGCACTACGAGCACCGCCACTTGATGTCCAGCATCGTCATTTGATGTCCGGCTATCGAGAAGAAAGCATTATGAATCGTTGCAACATTTGTGGAGATGTCTTTGAAGACGAGTGGCTTCTAATCGCTCATGTAGAGATCTACCACAACCCAACCAACATCGGGGTAGAAGTAGACGTTGAGGAGTTACAAGAACACAACATGAACCGTTGCAACGTTTGTGGAGCTGAATTTGAAGATGAGTGGCTTTTAGTTGCTCACCAAGAAATTAACCACAACTTGGATAACATCGCAAATGCAGCAGAAGGTGAAGAGATGTCACGACCTAGCGTCATTCAATATGCACCAGCACGAGAACTGAGTATTAACGTCACTTTACAAGCACACGCACTACCAGGTAGAATTGTAACACATTTTAAAATAGACAATGCAAAATTAAAACTTGAAGACTTTGTAAATAACGCAAAACCACTAGTATTAGAAACTTTACAAAATGAATTAAGAAGATTAAATTTTATAAAATTCGGCTTATTATTAGATGGTGTTTTCACTAACATCCAAAATGAAACATCAGTAAGAGGATTTATGACAAAGAACCGTACCATCATGTTTGCATCAGATATTGAAGCAATCGTTAGTGAATGTTTTGAAGAACTTTTAAAAAAATTACAAGAACATGAAGGAAGAGGATCTGGATGGAGTTTGTTGGAAATAACAGGATTAGATGTAAGAGTGCACAAACACGGGTATGGACTGGCGGGAAGTAGCTATATCCCGCTACCCAAGAAGATTGCTAATACTAAATCTTGTGTAAATGTACAAAATGAAAATACCGAATGTTTTAAATATGCGATGCTGGCGAAATATGTCAAGGATAACACAATAAGACCTAGTGTAAAATATCAGGAAGTTGAACATAAATACAATTTTGTAGGTTTGAGCTATCCTGTTTCTATCAAAGATGTATCAAAATTTGAGAAGCGAAATCCATCAGCCTCTGTTAACGTGTTTGGTTTAGATTCTTCAAACAATGTGTACCCCTTGCGTATAACAGCAAATGAGCGTAGGGATCATACAGATTTTTTATTAATTACTAAAGGAGATAATTCACACTTTGTATATATTAAACATTTCGAAGCACTAGTTTGTAAACAAACATCACGTTTTAAATGTAAAAAAACAACATGTAAAAGATGCTTCTGCCATGTGAATAAACCATTGGAAAAGGGCGGAGCAACTTGATTACAAGAACATCAGAGGCTGTGCAGCGGTAAAAGTGAAGTCAGAGTCCATTTACCACCTCGCAGCAGAGCACAGATAAAATTTGAAAAAGTCCATCATCAGTACCGCATTCCAGTTGTTGTGTACGCAGACTTCGAGGCTTCGTTACTTCCACTCGAACATGAAGACGACGAAACGAAAAGAAGCAAGTATCAGCTGCATAAACCAAACAGTTATTGTTTGATGATCAAGTCCACACTTCCTGAAGACCATCTGCGGAAATACGGTTTATCATCAATTCCGAAGATCTATCGTGGTGAAGATGCAGCTAAATACTTTGTTGACGATCTGTACGACATAGCTGGCAAAGTAGAAACAATGTACAGAACTGTGAAAGCGATGTATCCCCTGACGCATGTAGAACAACAACAACATGACTCATCAACAACGTGTTATTTGTGTAACAACACCTTTACAAATGATATCGTTAAAGTTCGAGACCATGATCATCTTACAGGAGCTTACAGAGGTGCAGCCTGTAACTCCTGTAACTTGAACTATAAAGTTCCAAAATTTATTCCTGTTGTTCTGCATAACCTCAGTGGTTACGATTCGCATTTTATTGTTCCCGAATTAGGAAGAGATGATGGAGCTATAGATGTTCTTGCCACATCAATGGAAAAGTTTATAAGTTTTGCAAAGAAGATTGGTGAGATTAAGCTTCGATTTCTGGACTCCTTTAGATTCATGTCATCCAGTCTTATGAAGTTATCGGAGAACTTGAAGAAAGAAGATCTTTTAGAAACTTGTAAAATTGTGTCTGACGATAAATTGGAGTTGGTGCTTCGTAAAGGAGTCTACCCCTACGACTACATAGACGGACTTCACAGATTTGACGAAACATCACTTCCCACTAAGGATAAATTTAAAAATAAACTAAATGATTTAGAAATTTCAACAGAAGACTACCAGCATGCGCTCCGAGTCTGGAACGAGATGGAAATGAAGACGCTAGGAGAGTACTCAGACTTTTATGTGAAATTAGATGTTACTTTACTTTGTGATGTGATGGAGGAATTCCGAAATACTTGCTTCTTCGCATACGGTCTGGACCCTTTTTATTCTTACACTTCTCCTGGTTTGGCTTGGCAGGCAATGTTGAAAGAAACACAATGCAAACTTCAATTGTTAACAGACATCGACATGGTGCTGATGGTAGAGTCTGGCGTTAGAGGAGGATTGACTCAAAGTGTTAAAAGATATGTGAAACCTAATAACCGTTATCTTCCCGATTATGATGAAGCAATACCATCGAGCTTCTTGGGCTACTTTGATGCCAATAATTTATACGGCTGGGCTATGTCGAACCCGCTACCGTACGACAACTTCAAGTGGGTAAACCCAAATACAATCGGAGATATTACAAAAATTCCTAAACACGGAGATGTTGGATATATTTTAGATTTTGATTATGAATATCCTCAAACTTTACACGACCTACACTATGATCTACCACTATTAGCAAAAACAGAAGTCTCACCAACTGGAAAATTTCCCAAATTAATGATGACTGTAAATGATAAAGAACACTACGTTGCTCACTTTTGGGTTGTCCAACAAGCTATAGAGTTGGGATTGAGAATCACAAAAGTCCATCGAGTTCTACAGTTTAATCAGTCATGCTGGTTAAAACCTTACATCGATTCCAATACCAGACGAAGAGCGCTTGCAACTTCAGAATTTCAAAAAGACTTTTATAAATTAATGAACAATTCGATATTCGGTAAAACATTAGAAAACAAACGAAAACACATGAACGTCAAACTTATTACTAACCCTCAAAAACTACAGAAGCTTGTACAAAAACCAAACTTTGGTACATCTATAATTATTAATGAAAACCTTGTAGCAGTTTCTATGAAAAAGACCAGTGTGAAAATGGATCGTCCGTTGTATGTTGGCATGTCGATTTTAGATATTTCCAAAACCCACATGTACGAATTTCACTACAACAAAATGGTCTCTTTTTATGGACGTGAAAATATCGGGATCTGTTACATGGATACGGACGCTTTCATCTATTGGATCAACACCGAAGATATGTACCTGGATCTCCGCACATTCGTTTACAGCAACGAATTTGACTTCTCCAACTATCCGAAGAACCATCCAAACTACGATCAAAACAGGAATAACAAAGTACTTGGAAAATTTAAGGACGAAGGTGAAGGAGTTGTACTAGAAGAATTCGTATCACTAATGTCAAAATTGTATGCACTTAAACTGTTAAGAAAAGAGAATGTTATTAAAAAAGCTAAAGGTGTGAAGAATTTGTTTTTAAAGAAGAACGTACACTTTGAACACTACAAGCGTTGTTTATTTGAAGAAATCGAGTTCACTGCAAAATTCAACTCGATAAGAAGTTTCAACCACCAACTGTACAGCATAACTAAAGTCAAAAAGTCACTATCTTTCAAAGACGACAAGCGACACATCCTTCCAGACAAAATTAACACATTACCATTCGGGCACTACTCTCTTCTTCCAATGTAAGGAGACGGAAGGGAGCACAAGAGTGCAGGAGGTAGCAATAAGAACAAGAAGGTCGGCTACCACTTTTCACAGCGGGGAGGGGCTGTGGAATCCCTTAAAAACAAAAATATATTTTGTTTTATTGGTCAGTTATCAACTATAAATGTGAGAGAGATATCATTAACAAAGAGCTGCACGCTCCAGGTAAAAGAACACTATCTGTCAATATATATAAGGTGTCTGCTTTAATAGGAAGTGGTTTATAGTGATACAACTACAAAAGCAACAACATCATGGAAGATTTAAAGAAGAAAATTGTAGAAGAACTTCATAAACCTGCGAGAGTACGCTTTCGGAGAAGAAATACTGTTTTGAAAGGGATAAATGACTTGTATCAGGCAGATTTGATTGAAATGAGACCGCATAGTAAAATAAACAAAGGATACAACTATATACTGGTAGTTATTAACTGTTTTACTAAAGTAGCGGATGCAATGCCTCTAAAAGACAAGAGCGGTAAAACTGTAACGGAAGCGATGGAGCTAGTCATCAAAAGAGATAAAAATAAAATGAAACATTTACAAACGGACGATGGAAAAGAATACTTTAATACTCGATTTGGAGAACTAATGAAAGAATACCAAATAAACCATTATTCTACAAATTCTGAGACAAAAGCTGCTATTATTGAGAGATTTAATAGAACTTTAAAAGGTATGATGTATAAAATGTTTTCTCTAAGAGGTACTTACGTATGGCACGATGTGTTAGCAGACTTGGTAAATGAATATAACAACAAGTTTCATCGAACTATCGGTATGACGCCTAACCAAGTAAACAGAAACAATGCTAAAACCGTTTTAGACTCTATTCGAAGAAATACAAGAGTTAAAATAGAGAAAAGAAAACCAAGAAGGTATAATGTAAATGACAAAGTTCGAATCAGCAAGTATAAAGGAGTGTTTACTAAAAAATACTTACCCAATTGGACGAATGAAGTTTTCACAGTGTACAAAGTACAACCAAGTGAACCTGAAACGTATATTTTAAAGGATAACAAAGGAAACCTATTACAAGGTGCATTTTATGGACATGAACTGTTGAAATCGTCTGTAGGCGATGTTTATCTTGTTGAAAAAGTGCTTCAAAGGAAAAAAGACATGGTTAAAGTACGTTGGTTGGGATTTGACAAATCTGAAGATTCTTGGATACCTATAAAAGACATTATCTAATATTAGAACCTTATCATTCCTTCGTTGATAGTTGGACAGAATGGAGATCATTCAACATACGGATAAATTTAATATTAGCAATATTGATGATTTAACAGTTGACAAGACTACAACTGTCAACAATGGTAAACATGGTAGTTTACTACCAAACACAGTTCGTTGCATTGTGAGTGGTCCTTCAAATTGTGGAAAGACTAATATTGTCTTTAATTTAATAACCAATCCGAAAGGCTTACGATTTAATAATCTGTATATTTTTTCAAAGTCCTTACATCAGCCGAAATATCAATTACTGGACAAGGTACTTTCCGATGTGCCAGATGTTAACTTTTATAAATTTAACGCTAGTGATAGCATTATGCAACCAAACAATGCTAAGCCGTATTCTGTGTTTATATTTGACGATGTTTCTTGTGAAAATCATGATACTGTTAGAAACTACTTCTCCATGGGAAGACATAATAATATCGACAGTATTTATATAGGACAAACTTATAGCAAAATCCCAAAACAACTCATCAGATACAATGCGAATGTTTTGATTGTCTTTAAACAAGATGAAACTAACCTAAAACACATATATAACGATCATGTCAACGCAGATATGACTTTTAACATGTTTAAACAGCTATGTGCACAAGCTTGGAAGAAAAATTATGGGTTTTTGGTTATCATGAAAGATCAATCCAAAAAAGATGGACGTTACAGAATAGGGTTTGATAAATTCGTTTTGATAAAGTAAATATAGGTATTGTTATACAAGACTTCATGGTGGAAACATGGAAAACCAGGAAAAGCTATTAAAACAAATAAAATCACTTAGTGATTCCATTAGGCGGAAGAGTAGAGCATTGAAGTTGGGTATAAATGAACGCGAACAGTTTTTAGAGACTGCGTTCAAACCTATCGTTGCACCTTTGAAACAATTGGCGAAAAGATTAGAAAACCCAGCTAATAACTTGGAAGGAGACGTTCTTTTACCCATTTCAAAATATGAAAAAACCGAAAGAAGTGAAGAATCAGAAGAAACCGAAAAAAGTGAAGATTCCGAAGAAAGTGAAGATTTGGAGGAAACAGAAAAAAGTGAAGAGGAAGGAGAAGAAGCTAGTGATGAGTTAAGCGACAAAGAGAGGTTGGATAACAGTGAAGAATATGAATAGGTTGAAAATACCGTACCATCTAACTTGAGCAAATTGGGCACTGACATTACGTCTAAAGGGGCACTTGGAAGACAATACTTGTTGAAAATGTTACATTCCTCACAGCCGAACCGTAAATATCACACGTACGGAGCTAGATTAGAAAATGATGGTGAAGGAATACTGATTGGCGATAGTAAACTTGATGTTGATGTAGACAATAATGTAATAATTGGTGATGCCAAATACAAAGGCACAAAAGGTTTGTTTGAGCTAATTTTTAAAAATAATCTTGGTAGATATACTAAAAGAGATATGATATTGTTTAAGAAGATATTAGAAAAAACAAACGCTCATAGAAAAGGATATTCCAAAGATGCACCTGTACATAGAAATCAATCAGTAAAATATACAAGTATCATATCAAATTTGTTTCCACCACATTCATTACAAAGAGCACGTGAGAAAAGAGCGTTATCTTCTGCGGAAATTAATCTTTTACACAAAACCAAAAAGAGGAAAACAAATGATCCGACGTCTACAGGAAAGGGATTATTAAAAAGTCTATACAAGACTAATATAATTTATTACAACGATATCAATAAGTTGGTGGATCGAATGAGATTGTTATACGAAGCAATGCAAGCAGGACATACTGGTTTAGACAATGAATGGATCGCTTTGGTTGACGAACTACGAACTAGAGGACTAATCGTGTATTAACATATATAAGTGTTATAGCAGCAAAATATATTGGTTTAGTTGAATCATGAGTGTGGACAAGTTCGGACGTTATTCCGTCATTGGTGAAAATCTAATTGTTTATAATAAAAACTACGGTTTGTCCGTTACAGCAGAAGGTGATTACAATGTAGGCAATAAACGTTTGAAATTTGTTAAAGATCCTCGAGATAATAACGATGCCGTAAATCTAAACACATTAAATTCAGAAACCTCAACAAGTTTGAGAATTGACGGAGACGGTGTATATAACGTGAAAAAGCGGTGAATTATTAATGTTGCTGATCCTCAACTTAAACAAGATTGCGTCACAAAAGGGTATGCAGACTCGCTGGTATCACCTAGCTTGAAAATCGAAGGAAATGCTTACAATGCTAAAGGTAAACAGATTCAAAATGTTCAAGATCCACTATTACCCTCAGATGCAGTTACAATGCGATATGTGACTAAAAGTACTCCTACCCAAACTGATGATCACTGGGGTTTTGCAGAAAAAAGGTTAAGCAATATAAATGATCCGATTTATCCTAAGGAAGCAGTAAATTTAGAAACTCTGAAAAGAATGTTGAATAGTAGATTCAATGAGTGGACTAAATCTTATGATAAGAAATTAGAAAGGTTGGGTGCCGCCTTATTTCATTATATACACAGGGCTGCAGGTAGAGCTGCGGAACCACAAGTCGATGGTAGAACTTATTTGGATTGGCCGAGTATACATCAATCGAGTGATACAACACAAAACGTGGAAGAATAAACTACCAATTTAAATACAGATAAGCAAGACGATTGTTTCATTAAAGATTACTCATTTAAAGGGTGTACATGATTGTGAAGGTTTCCGATATAATAGACAATGATGAAAAAACAGCGGGTCAGTCGCTCTACAGAATTCATAAGAAGAGGAGGAGGAATTGTATCAACAGCAGTTTCAGCTTTTTCTAATCCTGTTGGAGCTATAGTGAACAAAGCGATTGATTTGCTACCTGTTGAGTTACATTTACCCGGAGGTTACCAATACTGTGGACCTGGAACAAAACTACAGCAACGTCTTGCAAGAGGAGATCCAGGAATAAATAAACTTGACAAGGCTTGCAAAGAACACGATATCGCATATTCAAAATATAGTGATACCCGCAATAGATCTATAGCGGATAGAGCGTTAGCTGAAAAAGCCTGGCAAAGAGTAAAGTCAAGTGACGCGAGTGTTGGTGAAAGAGCAGCAGCCTTAGCAGTAACATCAGCCATGAAGGTGAAAACAACATTTGGAGGTGGTAAGAGGAAGAAAAGAAGTAGAACGAGGAAAACAACAAAGAAACATGGAGGAAGTATAAGAAGAAAACGTCGATCAACCAAAAACAAAGGAAAAAACAAGCCTACAGTATGGTCTATGATAAAAAAAAGGGAGGAGGACTATACCTAAAACCTTACCGTGTGTATTGAATAAGAAAAAACAATTAATAACCCGAATAAAGAATTGACAAATGAAGAACTGCTTCAATATGCTTCTTGTTTAAAAATACCCTTCTTTAGAGGAGTTTTCATGAAAGACGCTTTACCTAAGAAGATTTGGAGAAACGAGACTGGAATTGTAAATCTAGATAACACCGCAGGATTGGGCACTCATTGGATATGTTATAAAAAAACTGGGGGAAAATATTTACTACTTTGATAGTTTTGGAAATCTACAACCACCGAAAGAGCTTCAGTACTACTTTCGCACGTCTGAGAATGTTTTTTATAATTATACTAGAGAGCAACCTGAAGATACATCAATATGTGGACATTTATGTTTAAACTTTTTAGCTACAGGTGTTAGTCAACTGTAAGATGTCATCGTATACAGTGTCGCTGGTCGGAAATTCATCAACTTTGAAAACTACCCTTTTTCCAGCTCTTCGTTTGCAACAGGGAGTACTATGGGAAGCGGCCTTGTTAGATTTAACAACGTACAACTCTATTCCCAACATCAGTGAAGGTGTTAACATCAAGATACATTACTACATAGACTAAAGATAAAGATGGAAAATATTCAAAACTGGAAGTGATTAGTTTACCAACAGGCTCATACGAGATAGACAATATCAACAAAGTTCTACAAAACTATATGGGAGAGGATAATATACAAATAGTAGGAAACAACAATACTATGAAAGCTGAAGTTACTTCGAAGTATTACATTGATTTTACTAAACAACATTCGATTGGAAAACTGTTGGGTTTCTCTAGTGAAAAACAAGATAATATATTAGAACCTAATAAGACGTATACAGGGGATAGCACAGTGACTATACTCAAAGTTAATTCAATAGATGTAATGTGTAATATTATACAAGGATCCTATAGAAACGGTGAAAACAATCATATATTACACACTTTTTACCCTTCAGTCGCACCGGGATATAAAATAGTTGAAAAACCACAAAACTTAGTGTACCTCCCGTTAAACACCAGTTTCATTTCAGACGTTGTAGTGAACATACTAGATCAAGACGGAGACCATATTGACTTCAGAGGTGAAGATATCACTGTGCGAATCCATATAAAATCGTCTGCCTAAAAAATGGGGCTATCATTTGAAAGGAAAGGGTCGACTAGTAAACAGGTCAGTACCTCCTCGGCAGCAGAAGAATTAACAAGTGAAAACATTCGTTTTCTTGAAGACATTGGATTAAAACTTGTGAAAAAACACAACAATGGATATAGCGGATATAACGCAAGGTCCGACATTCGACGAGACCATATGGGAAAAGGAGTATCACACGCACAACCCTTACGCTTCGTCAAAATTGAACAATAACGATGAAATCAGAATTCCTATACAACAACAAGATATTTATACTCTTCCGTGTGAAAGTTATTTATATATCGAAGGAAAGAGTAACAAAACGAGATGGTACCGTTGGATCAACTGTTCCGTTCATAAACAATCCCATGGCGTATTTGTTTGACGAAATCAGATATCAAATATCAGGGGTTACAGTGGATTCAACAAAAAAGGTTGGCATTTCTAGTACATTGAAAGGTTTAGCATCTATAACACCGAATGAGAAGAATCTGTTGAGTGTCGCAGGATGGATCGCACCTGAAAAAGACACGTTAACTCCTGACTCATCGGGAAACTTTGATTTTTATATACCTTTGAAATTATTACTGGGATTTGCTGAAGATTACAGAAGAATAATAATAAATGTAAAACAAGAATTGGTTCTATTGAGAACGTCTAACGATAAAGATTGTATCAAAGCAGCGGCAGGAACAACTGATGCCAATATGGAATGGAAACTAACATTGGACAAGATTGTTTGGAGAGTGCCACACGTACGGCTAAATGATGAACACAGAATTACACTGTTGAAAAAGTTAAAATTTTATCGAGATATAGTAATGCCGTTCAGAAGTTGGGAGTTTCATGAATATCCTGTTTTACCATCAACTCAACGACACACATGGAGTGTAAAGACTTCTACACACTTGGAAAAGGCGAGATACGTGATATTCGGATTGCAAACCAAGAGAAGAAATGTACTTACCGCAAACGCTGGTGAGTTTGATCATTGCAAAATAACAAATTGGTAAAGTGTACCTGAATTCGCAGTTTTATCCTTATGACAACATTAATATATCTTTTTGAAAAGAAGAGATACAGTGTGTTGTACGATATGTACGCTAGATTTCAAAGTTCCTACTACGGTAGAACAAACATGCCTCTGCTAAGTCCTCAAGAGTTTGTTAGTAAGGCACCGATTGTTCAAAACAAAATGAATCTGTAAAATCGTCAAATGTTGATATCAAGATAGAAATGGAATTTCAGGAAAATATACCTGACGATACTTCTGCGTATTGTTTAATTTTACATGATAAAATTGTAACATACACACCGCTGTCAGGTATTGTAAAAAACAGTTTTGTAGAAAACTTTACCCCCACCCACAACATCCGAGTTAAATAGCGGAGCATTGAGACCGGCCTTCATTCGTTTGTGTGACACCGCTTGGGTAACATCGCATATACACAATGAGTTCTCTAGCACAGGACAATTCGGAATTAACTCCGTTACTGAGGGAGGAGAATAACACCGTAGAAGCAAAAGTTATTAAGGAAATAGACGAGTTTTTAAAGTTTGAGAAAAAAGAAGACAACAAACAAGAAGACAATAGAAAAGAAGAAGAACCAGCCAAAGTCGGCATTAAAAGAAAAAGGAAGTTTGAGGAAAACATTGCAACAGAAATACTAACTGAAGTTTTTCTAAGGATCTTTTACCCGATATCATCATGTTTAAGTAAGAGTATTTCTATTGGACTGAAGAAATCATTAGATTATTCACCTACGGTGATACTGAACCACGGTCCAAGGGTGGTACTGTTCTCTACTAGTGCGTGGGAATCTCTCTTAAAACATTTACATCTAATAGAATGCTACCTCAACAACGGTATGTGTGGAAGGAAAACAAACATTCGACTTTCTGATTGTGACAACGAGATCGATGTAGTTAAACATCGTGCGCAAGTACAAGTACGCATTAGGGACTTGACTCGACATGATAATAAAGTTATACTGACACGTGAAGAATTCCACATCTTCAAATGTGCATCGTCACCCGTTACCAGATACATGAAACAGTTGGTATTTTCTAGCTCTATCATAAAGGATTACTTGGTGGACACGTTGGAAAAACAACCGGATAGCACCATACTCTACGGACCTGTGGATACGTCTGTTTTTAATAGAATACCTCATGAAGTTGAAATGTGGCGACAATTGAGAGACTTTAAAAACACCGTAGAAGCAACAGAAGAAGAAGAAGAAGAAGAAGAAGTTGGAGAAGTAGAAAACATTGAACCTGCAAAAGATCAACAAGGTTAATGAGTTAAAACAATAAAATAAAAACTTTGAAAAAATACAAAAAAAAGAATTATGTGAAAGTGGGGTAGGCCTACCGGGGATGGTGCCCACGTTAAATATACACCAACGCGCCTGTAACTGTACGGCCTGGTATTTAAGAATACCTACCGTGGTGTGGAAAACAGTTGATGCAAGACCTCCGACATGGATGGATTAGATATAATCACAAGACCTTGTGTTATAGAATTTCAAGCGTTTCGTGGAAACAATGATAAGTTTATTATCAAGGAATTAATAATTTTAGACTTGCACACATTTGTTGTTTACCCATTTATGTTTGAACCTCCGTTCTCCTGGAACAAACTAAATTCAAAAGCAAAAAGAACAAACGCATGGATGACAAAATATTTCCATCACATACAGTGGTATGAAGGCTATATAGCTTACACTAATCTACACAGTATCATGTTTCAGTTTTGTAAACAATATAATGTTATTTACACAAGAGGATTAGAAAAGAGAAACTGGATACAACGATACAGGTACGGAAAAGTCTACGATATATATGTAGACAGGGACTTTACAAATCAACAAGGTCATATTTGTGTAAATACTAACAATCCTAAACATGGACTATCAGAGTGTGCTATACGCAACGCGTACCGTTTAGCGAGTTACTTGAAGGTTGGAAACATATGTGATGATGTCGGTGGTGGAGGTACCGGAGGGTATAAATGTCCGGTAGTGGTTCGTCCGCAGCACCACTGTTATGACAGACTCCGAGGAGGCAACATATCAGAACACAGCAGCGACTACAAAGATGACAACACCACGGCAGAAGCAGTCTCTTCAAGCACTAGTTGAAATATTCAACACACAATCGAAATCCAACGTTCTATTTACAAAGAAATGTTCAGAGCTAAAAGAAAACCGACACTACATAGTACACAACATAAGAAAGATGGAAACAACACACGGAGAAGCGGTTTTGGTTTCACTCAGCGAAGCCCCTTTCACACAAGGTGATGAAGCAAAATTTCAAGTGTTTCTACCGAAACGATTTGTTCATCTACTGATGAATGTGGATTTGCGGAACATTCAACCTGGATCCTTGTATCTGGTGTCCCACGGATCAAGTGGAAACAACTCTACAGAACTCACGCTGCACGTCTCGCACGAATGATGGATTTTGTAAAGTTAATTTGTTTGTATTGTAGTTATTCTAGTCAATTGTAAATAGTTGTTGTAAATAGTTGTTGTAAATAAAAAATAAAATAAAAAAAAATTAAACCAACACGGCAGTATATGAAATAAGATACTGCCGTGTTGGTTTTTTTAAAAACCAATTTCGGTGACCTTGACCTACATTTCGGACTTGTAAAATTTTTGCTGTTTGAGTTTTTGGAACTGAACATGGAGTTTAACTTATTTTTATTGTTTACCCCCCACCACAAATTCATTTTATTTAACTTTGTTGTTCTTGTGTATTTTAAGTCAGTATCATCTCGTCAGGCTCTGCGTGAACATGAACACAGACTTATTGATGGTCTTGACAGAGTTGAAACGTGCTAATCCGACATGGAGTTGTCATGACTACAAGTACAAACTTAAATTGATGGAGCACATAGCGCTATCTGTAGAAAAGAGGAAACAACAGTTGAAGTGTTCATCGAAATTACCTCTACGGTTGGGTAAGCATTTCATAGAATGCTTTATTAAATTTGAAGAAAGAACGTTTACCCGCTTGTTAGAAAAACATTGGACCTGCAGAGTGCGGTGAAGATTTATACAACACTCTGATGATGAAGATAAAAGGCGAACCCGTTTCTGAATAGAAGGAGGACAAAGGTGAGTGGTGGGGGGGTAAAGTGGTGGGGGTAAAGTAGTAGTGGTGGGGGAGAAACCGAGTCCCTAGCGGACGTGCTGGCGCTACATCACTTCGCATCCGGCTGTCGAACAGTGCACATCTCGCTCCTATTACAAAAACAACAACAATAAGAAGAAATGAAAACATGTCTATGAAAGCTGTAACTTTTGAACGTACTGTAAATAATTATTGTTGCGATTTGAAATGTTTTAAACTACCGGAGGATCAAGTTGATGGACTAGCTTGTTCTAAATGCAAGTGTTATAGTTATTGTGAATGCAATTGTAAAACATACAAGTCAACACGCAAGAGTGCAATTGACGAAATAACTCGAAGGCTCAGTTTACTTTTACGTCGAATGAAAAGAGAGTGATCATGTCTCTTAGAATAAAAACCATCACCTACAACACTGTTCATTTATCGACTCTGCACGATCTGCAAGTATTCACCGAGGAGTTGAAAGATCTCCTGATGACTGGTTACACCGTGACTTTAGAAGTGTTTGCAACAACGAATAGCAACAACAACTATCGTTCAGACTTGGAATATGTACCACCACCACCACAAACAACATCGATGAGAAGAGGGACTGAAGTAGTAGTAGAAAAAGAGAGAAACAAAATTTGAAAATTACAAAAACATTATTCCGTATTTATTGTTTCCAGTGTTGCCAACCTAAAAAAATTCCCTCACAAAAATTCCCTCACTACAAAATTTCCCACACACACACACAGATCTTGTACGAATTATTGTTTTCGTTACAATACTATTTGTTGTTGATTACAAAGTTTTGTTATTCAAAACGAATACAGATCTTGTACGAATCGTATTTGTTTTTGAGTAACCAATTTTGTAATCAACAACAAAAAATAGTGTTGTAACGAAAACAATAATTATTTTTTATTTTCAAAACTATTTAGTCGATAGAGTAAAATATTGTATACACATTAATAAAACCATTATTTTACTGAAATTAAAAAAATCACAAAAAATATTTTCAAAATGGTGGAACTTTATAATGTTTGAAACTTAATAACTTTTAAAAGTTTAGGAAGACTAAAAAAATTTACAAGAGTACATTTTTATTGCAAATTTTATTTACAATCCAAAAAACTAACCTTCTATAAAATCAGATGACAACAACCAAGATTTGAGTATTTTTGTATTTAATCATTTAAGCGAGAATGTGTACAACCATCGTGTCGTGCTACGCGAGTAAAACACATCAATACATTCGGGATCTATTCTGATTACTTTCATCCAAAACACTGCAATAAAGTGATTTGTAACATTATTGTAATGAAATTGTCCCAACAGGCAACCGGGAAAAGTTGCAGATGATTTCGTTGTTATTAAATTAAAAATTAATTTAACGTTAGGTAGTGCCCTGTTAACATTAAACTTTTGTGAATTCTAGGTTGGTAGAATTTTTGAAGGTGATGGAATTATTCAAGACAAAATCAATTTGTTGCTGTGTGCCAGTTACTTTCCAATAGTTTTTTTAACTAAATGAGAGCATCGTTACATTTTGAGCGTCGTTTGAAATGTGAAAATAAATTTATTTAAAGTTCCAATTATAGTTTAATGCCTTTTTATATTACTTGTTTTATGTCCAAAACCTGCTTTGCTTCACAAATAAATTTTTTTTAAATTTTAGTTTTAATTGAAATTAATTTTTAATTTAATAACAACGAAAATCACATGCAATTTTTTCCCCGTTGCTTGATAGGGGCATTTCCATTACAATAATGTCACAAATCACTTTATTGTAGTGTTTTGGATTAAAGTAATCAGAATAGATCCCTGATATATTGTTGTGGTTGACTCGCGCGGCACGGTGCCATGGATGTACACATTCACCCGTAAATGATCAAATATAAAAATACTCAAATCTCGATTTTTTTGTCATCTGATTTGCATCATGAAATTTGCAATAAGAATGTATTCTTGTATTTTTTGTATTCCTAAACTTTTAAAAGTTATTAAGGTTCAACAATTTTAAAGTTCCGCCATTTTAAAAATTTTTTTTATTTTTTTATTTCAGTAAAATAATGGTTTTATTAATTTGTATACCAAATTTGAACTCTATAGATTAAATAGTTTTAAACATAAAATATAATTAGTAAAAAATACAAAAAGGTGGCTGTACGGGTACCGGAGGTAATTTGGATTTTTTAAATAGGATATTAAGTCTTTATTTTGACCCACAATCAATACCTAAAATGATTCTCAGAGAGTTCAGGAACACAATGTATATTATATTGAAAATTGTGTGAAATTTAATTTACTTTCAAATATATTGTATCGAACCTTCTTTATAAATGTGTTAAGATGAGATGGATGCCTAATTACCACAACCTCAATCTTGAAATCTGGGTTGAGGTGACTTACAGGCCAATCTTGTTCCTCGATCTTTACATCTCCTAAGTCTTGATTACATGTTTCTCCCATTAAATATAAAAGAATACAATGTGTATTATTTTGTTTTTAATGTTTTTACTTTGTTAAAATAAATATTTATGGTATTATAGTTATATAGAAGGAATAGATCGTTTTTATTTCATTACTAAGATTAATATATTTTTTATTGTTTTTTGAATTATGTTATGTGTCATAAACTAATATTACTTAAATAACTTGAATAAATAATTCTAATTAGACAAAATAGCTAAATAAACACATATTTCGAATCAAAGTTTGTAATTTATATAGATTAATAACATTTTAAATTATAATTTGCAATAAAGTGTTCGTCAAAACAATAATTAATTTATTTCATAGCATAAATACTGAACTGTATGATTTTATCGTATTGCGTTACTCAATTTAAAAAGTTTTACAAATTCAATTTATTGAATCTAATTTTGAACAATGTAGTTTATAGTTAATTGTAACAACGAGTTCTCATTCACCGACGAGCTGGTTTTTTAAAA